>SJYQ01095298.1:1228121-1323687 GCA_006410935.1 Redunca redunca | reverse complement strand
CCCCCATCACCCCATCCCAACCCCTCTAGGTCATCACAGAGCATCAAGCTGCAATCCTGGCTCCATCTAATTACAGTTGTAGAAACATGAAAAAATGCAAGCCGAATTTCAGAGCTGAGAGATACAGGAGCGTCCCTCTGAAGCTTGGAGGTCAGATATTCTCTATCCACCTAAGATGTGAAGGCACCTTAGTTTAGAGTACAAGGAGTAGGATTCGACCTTCTTGGAGATCCTCTCCTGGTGTCACCGCTCCCTTATTTTCTGCCGTATCCAACTTTTAGAGGGTCCTGAACATCTGACATGAGAGCCTCAGGTCCCTGAGTGGAGCAGAAAGACACATGAGAGCTAGGAGCCTGAGTGCCTTCCCCTAATGGACTCTGTGAGCTTCTTTCTAGGAGAGCAAAAGTCTTATGCACCCAGAGCCAGGCGGCCTGAGTTGAAGTACCAATCGCTCCCCTTACTAGGCATGTGACGGTGACCTCGGAGAAGCTGCACAGACACTCTGCACTCCTAGATCCTCGTGGATGTACTTTATGGGAAATAATAATACTGTTTTGACCTCCTATGGTTGTTGTGATGTTGTATAATATTAAAGGTATTAATATACCTCGATAGCTTAGAAAAGTGCCTGGGACAAAATAAGTGCAATGTAATTTTTTTATAATCATCAACCCACAAGGCTGTAAGAAAATAACCTTGATCAAATTCTTTTAGGTGAATTAGAATATTGTAATAAACACAATTATACAGAGGTGAGATGGTGTTTAAATACCCTGAGCCCTTTTTGTGGTTTTCTTATAAACAAATAAATTATAATCAACATAATATCATTGTGTAGTACACAAAATATTTCTCTTTATAATTCCTGAACTTTCCTATAACAAACAAGACTTATCAAATAATCCATCTTTTATCATCTAATAATTTGAAATGCCACTGCTACAATAGTTTAAATCTCGTGGTCTCTCTATTGTCATGTTAAGTTACTATCATGTTATGGTAATATATTTTAATGTACATCAAAGGAAATTCTGACTCTGTTGTTCAAAACATTCTTGATGATTCTTATCTGTTTATTCTTCCTGACAAATGTTAGAATCACTTGTCATGTGGGGGAAAAAAAATTCCTGTTGGAGTCCTGTTGGAGAGATTGCTACCTAGTTCAAGCATGAGAAAGGATGGGTTTCAGAGCCAGTCTAAAAGTATAAGCAGGCGAAATAAAACCTACGTATTTTTTGAAAAGTGTACTGCCATTAAATCCACTATTTATCATAGATTTGAAATATGTATCTGTATGTTGTTGTTTAGAGGCTAAGTCATGTCCAACTCTTCTGTGACCCCATGGACTGTAGCCCACCAGGCTCCTCTGTCCAGGGGATTTTCCAGGCAAGAATCCTGGATCCCTGGGATCTTCCTGACCCAGGGATCAAATCCAAGTCCTGTGTCTCATGCACTGGCGGGCAGGTTCTTTGCCACTAGAGCCACCTGGGAAGCCCCAAGTCATCTAATACTGGTGCTTTTGGGGGTTGAGGATAAGAAAGGGACTAGAATCTTCAAATACATTTACCGTTTCTTCTGTGGTTATTGGTTTTTTTTTTTTTTTGGTAATGATCTGCTTCATCTTCAGTGAATTTTGTCAATTAATATTTTTCTAAAACTCACCCAGTTGAGTAGTTGAAGTTTTATGCCCTGTCTCAACCATAATTTTGTGGGTTTTTTTCCTGCCTTTCTTTCTAGTTTGGTAGATGACTTTTCAAATTTACTTATTTGCATTTTACTTTTTTAATGACATTTATTCTTTTTCTAGTCATGCTTTGCTCTTCCAATTTAATTAACTGAATGTTTAGTTCATTTATTATAATTTCTCTCATCTCAAGTAGTAAAAACATTTTGAAGCTACTATTTTCCCTTTAAGTACAGACTTGGTCAAATTCCCCAAACTTTGACATGTACTGTTGGTCATTTGCATAACTTCATAAATATTTAGTAATTGCACTTGAAACTTTTTCTTTTTGGTCCAGGCATTAGGATTGCTTTTCTTTTATTAAATTCTGATGGTTGACTTGCTGGTTTCATTCATAATTTTATTATTAATTTCTATTTTACCTTTGTAATAAAAAATGCACTGTGTGTTACATGAGTCTGGTTTTGTTTGATTTCCTGTAATTTTATTCATCCTGTATACTTGCTAATTGTATATTATGAAAAATTTCAAATATACCCCAAAGTAGAGAGTACTATAATATACATCTCATATAACTTATATCAAACTTCAAAAAGCAACTGACTGCCAATTTCATTTCCTTCCTAACCCTTTGTGTCAACTCTCCCATCACCCCAAATGAATTACTTTGACGTTTATCTCAGACATCATGTCAATTACTTCACAAACAATCTGTTGCCATGTGCATTTATACCTGGCACAAATTCTTCAACCTTCGTGGCAATAAGCCACTGATGCTGGCTTAGTTTAATGATACAGATCTCCTCACAATTCGCTTTCTTTGATATTTTAGTCAGCTTATCTTTACTTTTCTTTTGGAGGAGAAATGATAATTAGATATCTGATTCCTGTCGCTTTCTTCCTTGTTGATTTAAGAAATCTGCAATTCCTTTTTCGGAACTTTTAACTGTGTCCCCATCCCCCATTTCTTAGACATAGCTGAAGGTCTGGGTAAGAAAAAGCAAAGACCAGGAGGTCTGTGTTGACACAAGGGAGACACAGACGGTTGACTGCCTGTGTAATGCTGGGGCCACACAAAATCCAGATTTCGTCACTGTGTACGTGTGTATGTGTACATATTCACAGTGACAATATCTGTGGATTCGTCACATATATACACACATATATGGGCTTCCGTCAAGGCTCAGCAGTAAAGAATCTGCCTCTAATGCAGGAGACTTGGGTTCAATCCCTGGGTCAGGAAGATCCCCTGAAGAGGGGAAGGGAAACCCACTCCAGTATTCTTGCCTGGGAAAGTCCATGGACAGAAAAGACTGGAGGGCTACAGTCCATAGGGTCACAAAAGAGTTGGACAGGACTTAACAACTAAACAACGACGACGACGACGACGACAACAACAACAACACACACACACACACACACACATTCCCCTTCATGGAACTGAAAAGTCAGCTAGACCAACCTACTTTGGAAGCTAAGTTACCCTTTTATAAGATGAGCCAGGAGATCGATACAGAAACTGTTGGACTATCTCAGGGAAGAAAATTTGATCAAACGTGTGAAAAAGTTCCGGACTGTGAAAAGCACGCGTCAGACACCACTGAAATGATAAGGAGGAGTAGTCCATGATTTTTTTAGAGAGTCAGCAGTTTTGCTTCCTTTTCTATCATCTCTGACTTTTAACCACTTGACCTCGTATTTTGCCAGTAGAATAGAGATAACACCCTTCAGATGGGAGCTGCTGGTGGGCAATCTCAGTCTTCCTGCCCTCTGGCCCCGGGGAGAAGTAGACTCCCCAGCGGCCTGTCAGCAGAGATTACAGTCATAGATTGTGCCAGCCCAGAGGAAATATTACCCATATCCCTGAAAAAAAGAAATGCTATTTTAAATTATCTTGATAGGGTAGGAAAAAGAGCTTTCCAAAGTAGGAGGAGTTTGAAGAGGAAACAGCTAAAATAGAATTTCAGAGGAAAAACACATTAATTACTGTCATCTTCAAGATGAGGAAAGTGGACGGGATGGGGAGTCCGAGGGAACCAGGGGCTGCCTGCCACCTACTTTCTTCATAAAGGAGGAAATGCAAGTGCAAGTAAATCCTTGATGAGGCTTATATTGCAGAGAATTGTTGGTTTGTAAAAGGACTCATCTCAGAATTCTTTAAATAGCCATCTCCCTTTTAAATTCTTAGATTTGTTTTCATATTGCAACTTGAATTTTAATGCTCAGAAAAGAGCTCCCTTATCACACAAAACAAAATGCACATATATGTTGGAACAGTATTTCAAAGTGTTTAGGCGAATTTAGACATCTTCCTTCCTTACCCAAGTGAAACATGTACTATGACTGTTCTGTATAAGGTTCAGCCTGGGACACACAATGGAAGAGCCACCCAAGCATGATGAGAGCTTCTCAGAAACATTGGGCAAGTGAGGGGAGCAGAGAGGTGAGTGCAATGAGAAGACATATGGGTTTGCCTAAAGACTAGACAAGCTGGGGTGCAGGGTGAGAAATTCCCGTGAATAATGGACAGGGTGGGTCCTCAGTTCAGTTCAGTTGCTCAGTCATGTCCGACTCTTTGTGACCCCATGAATTGCAGCACACTAGGCCTCCCTGTCCATCACCAGCTCCCGGAGTTCACTCAGATTCATGTCCATTGAGTCAGTGATGCCATCCAGCCATCTCATCCTTTTGGTTGTCCCCTTCTCCTCCTGCCCCCAATCCCTCCCAGCATCAAAGTCTTTTCCAATGAGTCAACTCTTCTCATGAGGTGGCCAAAGTACTGGAAATTCAGCTTCAGCATCATTCCTTCCAAAGAAATCCCAGGGTTGATCTCCTTCAGAATGGACTGGTTGGATCTCCTTGCAGTCCAAGGGACTCTCAAGAGTCTTCTCCAACACTACAGTTCAAAAGCAGCAATTCTTCAGTGCTCAGCCTTCTTCACAGTCCAACTCTCACATCCAAACATGACCACAGGAAAAACCATAGCCTTGACTAGACGGACCTTAGTTGGCAAAGTAATGTCTCTGCTTTTGAATATGCTAACTAGGTTGGTCATAAGTTTTCTTCCAAGGAGTAAGCGTCTTTTAATTTCATGGCTGCAGTCACCATCTGCAGTGATTTTGGAGCCCCAAAAAATAAAGTCTGACACTGTTTCCCCATCTATTTCCCATGAAGTGATGGGACCGGATGCCATGATCTTTGTTTTCTGAATGTTGAGCTTTAAGCCAACTTTTTCACTCTCCTCTTTCACTTTCATCAAGAAGCTTTTTAGTTCCTCTTCGCTTTCTGCCATAAGGGTGGTGTCACCTGCATATCTGAGTTTATTGATATTTCTCCTGGCAATTTTGATTCCAGCTTGTGTTTCTTCCAGTCCAGCGTTTCTCATGATGTACTCTGCATATAGGGTAGGTCCTAGGATGCCTTAATTTCCAGGCAAACAGGATTGGCTATTCCATTCACTTTGCAGGAGTGAAAATAATTTGGAGACATTTTATAGTAGGAATGGGTAGGATAAAAGGGTAGAAACTAGAATTACAAAGAAAAATTAGAGATGCTTATTTGTTTTCTCCTGAACATGTCAAGGAGAAGAAGGAGTTTCACAAGAAGGAGTTTCACAAGCAAATTAAGAATTATTACCAGGTGTGTGGCACACTTTTGTTCTTTGTCCCCAAAGAAAAAAAGAAGAATTTACCATAGCCAAAGAGTAGAAGCAACTTAAGTGTCCACAGAAGGCTGAATGGGCAGACAAAACATGATCTAGCCATACTGTGGAATATTAAGCAGCCTTAAAAAGAGAACAGAATTCTGACACCTGCTGCAACATGGATGGGCCTTGAGGCCTTTATGCTGAGTGAAATAAGCCAGGCTCAGAAGGATACAGACTGAGTGATCCCACTTGTATGAGGTTCCTAGAGGAGCTGAATTCACAGAGACAAAGTAGAATAGTGATTGCCAGGGCTGGGGGCAAGAGGAGGGGGAGTTTGTATTTGATGGGGATTTTAGTTTTACAAGATGAAAAGAGTTCAGGAGAGTGATCACTTAGCAATGTAAATGTACTTACTGCTACTGACCTGGGAAATGGTCAGTTAAAAATAGATAAGATGGCAAATGTTATGTCTACTTTAGCCTTATTTCTTTAAAAAAAGAACTCACCCAGAAGACAAAGACATCAAATTGTATCAATAGAAATGAATCAGACAGCCAGTTACAAAAACGTATACACTAGATGATTTCTCCTACCAAAACCTCAAAAACAGGCAAAACCCACCTCTAGTGTTAGATGTCAGCTCAGCTGTTGCCTTTGGTGGGTGGTGGGGAGGATTAGGGACTGAAAGAGGCCACAGGGGCTTCTCGAACGTCAGGAATACCCCAGTGCAGGATCTGGGTACTGGCAACATGAGTGTACCCACGCTGGTAAACATCACTGAGTCAGATCCTAGGATCGGAGTCCTTCGCTGAACGGTGTTATACTTCAATAAAAACTTACAGCACGTATAAAAATAAATGGACCAGTTTTCTACAATTCTCCAAGGAACACATGGATTTCAAGAAGGGCATTTGCAAGACTTCCTTGGTGGCTCAGTGGTAAAGAATCTGCCTGCCAATGCAGGCGACAGGGGTTCAGTCCCTGGTCTGGGAAGGTCCCTCATCCAACTACCGCAGCCTGTACCCTGGAGCCCGTGCTCCACAATAAGAGAAGCCACTGCAATGAGAAGTCCATGCATTGCAGCTAGAGAGTAGCCCCCGCTCGCTGCAAATAGAGAAAAGCTCGTCAGCAGTGAGGACCCAGCACAGCCAAAAACAAGTAAATGATTACAAAGAAGGGCATTTGCTAAACCAACTGCATCTCCAATTTGTGGAAGTTTAGTAAATAAAGGGACAAGGTTTGAGCTCCCATCTCTAGGAACCAGTGGTCCTCCCAGGGACCCCTCGCCCCTCACCCTGGGTAAGTTATCAGAACAGGAGCTGCCTGGCCTCTGTCCCAAATGAGATTCTCCCAGCACTTATAAGCCCCTTGGAGTTCACAGTGTCACGGAGGATGTGTCTCTACAGTGTGGACACAAGCACAGAGATAGCTGAAGAATGTGGTATGCTTGCAAAACATTTATCAATGGTTTTCTCCTGTAAGATAAGCTAGACATTATGTTCCCAGTTTTTCGGAGGAAGAAGCTGAGATTTAGGCAGGAAAAGCAGCAGGTCCAAGCTACCGTGGTTGTCTATGGGAGGTGATGGATGGTCCTCCCAGTGCCTGTGGCCAGGTTATCCCTGTCGCACAGGATGAGAGAAAAGTCAGCAGACAAGAGCGATGGGAAAAGGACATGCAGAAGGTGACTTGGATGGAGTCAGTTCGATGGATGCAGACCCTGATAACGTGAGAAAGTTACCCCATAGGGTGGCTGTGAAGAGGCTGAAAGGCCCAAATTGAACACAGATGAAGGAATTTGTCTGTTTGAAACAGGGGAGCTGTGTGAAATTAGATTGAAAAGGGGAGGGTGTGATTAACGTCAGTGAGAGATTAAATCTGAGTCAGCGTACAAGTCAGGATGGATCAGGAAAGCCCTGCAGGTAGTTAGATATATCTGGGGAGGCTCTTCCACTGTGATCTCAGCTTGAGGAGCTGAGGACCTTGATTAGGGGCTGATAGCAAGGAAGAAAAAGATAGAAAGGGAGGAATACGGATGGGGGGACATAGGGGGCCACACAACCGACTTATGGAACGAACAGAGGAGATATTTTCAAAGAAGATCCCAAAGTTTTACAGGTGGAAAATGATAGAAACTTTACTTTTAAAAAGGCCCCCAAACAGATCGCAAAAAAAAAAATGCAGTTGTGCTGCATAGCAAAAGAAACTCTGCTCAGTGTTATGTGGCCTCCTGGATGGGAGGGTTTGGGGGAGAATGCACGTGTATGGATGGCTGAGTCCCTCTGAGGGTCACCTGAAACTGTCACAATATTGTTTGTTAATTGGCTATACTAAAAAAAAAGTTTAAAAAATGAGACCATTGCTACACTCCTTATTTTTATTTAAAAAATAACTAGCGGAAGAAATACATCACTTAATTTATATAATGAATAAATAGAAGATACTAAAGAATCTTTCACATGAGAAAAAAAAAAAAAAGATTTCTGCCTAAGAATTCTAATGGAGTCAAAAGACTACACATGATTGCTTTTATCCTAAAACACGGCTCAGAAGGATCATACATCTCCATGAAGAAAGTGGAGTTTCATAGGAAACTCAAAACTGGGAGTAGAAGTGTGGATTCAGCTTGGATTCTGATGCTAAAAGCTATGTGATCTTAAGTGGGTCACTTAATTTCTCTGGGCCTTGGTTTCTTCATCAGCAAAATAAGACCACCATCTCCCATGTCTCAGAGGCCATCCCAGCTCTAAGGTTTCATGTATGTTCGGGGCTTCAACTCATTAGTAACCTGTCAGATTGAAAGCTCTGCCCAGCCTCACACTTGCTGATCTCTTCTGAAGTGTGACTACCAGTCAAATAAAAAGATTTTTGCAAATCATTAAGCAGGGCAACTTGGCATCAACAGAATTGATTTCAGAATCAATGAGGTTGAAGAGAATGCAGCTCCAGTAACAGACACCAAGGCAAAGTGCTGAGGCTGGTTCAGATGAAGGTTGTCTTGGCATCTCCCTGGTGCCTGGAGGCAGCAGAAAGACCAGCTAGTCTATCCACCAGCTGAGTAATCTTGCTGCCTTCAGGAAGGCAGGGACAAAGGAGACCCATCTCTGTATCTGCTTTTTTCTGTTTTTGGCCGTACCATGCAGCATGTGGTTCCCTGACCAGGGACCAAACCCTGGGAGCCAAGGGAGACCCGTTTCTGCACCACTCATCCTCTGTGGCCAAAACATCAAAACAAGATGTCACTGCTAGAAAGTGAAATCCACAGAAAAGGACAGTCAGGAATTACCAATAACAGACCAATAACAGGCACAGGACAGTCAAGAATTCAACTCCAAGTGTCTTAGGAAGAACATGATGAAGACAGAAGCAAAGGAACCCATACTTAGCATTTACCATAGACCAAGATCTGATATATTCTTTCCTGCAACTCACAACAGTGAAAAGCTAGAATTACTGGTGTAATTTCTCAGAGGAGGAAATGGGCTCAGAGAGGTAACAGGAGTTGTCCAAAACAGACAGTAATGAGTGAAAGGGACAGAATGAAAATCCAGGTCCATTCTGTTCCCAAAGCACACGCTCCTTCCATTCCTGGACCTGGGTAGCCGACCTGGGCTGGGGTCTGTTGGCAGATGGCAGATCCATTGCTGACCTTAAGTCACAGTGAGAGTATATTATAGGCACTACTTCCCTATCCACCTCAAGAGCGTGAATCATTCTGCCTGGAATCTTGCAAACAGGTCGCAGACACTGCCTGTTTTTCAAAGGCTTTCTTCTGTAGGGGAAGGATCTGAGTTGTAAGGCAAAGGTAATTTACCTTGAGAAATAAATAAATCTGGCCCATATAACATACATTGTTTTTTTTCTCCTTTAGTCTCTGCAACCAAACAGAACTGTGTGTCTGTTTCTGGAAACCTCCGGCAGCAGGAAATTCTAGGGAAAACATGCTCTTTTCATGGCCATGGAGTGAAGGTGGTTCCCAGGGGGCCCTTGATGGCGTGAGCCAGGAGCAGAGGAAGCAGAGTAACCTCCGTGCCGCCGGACCTGCATCCCCCGGGCCAAGGGCAGCTATGGCAATATTTCTTTTCCTGCTGGCATTATGTGGGACCTTCACTCCAAATGTGCCTTCTGAGGCTGGAAAGAAAACTCCCTTTCGCTGATTTTTTTTGAGTTGGCTTCTGTAGGAAAGGAAGATGTATGGTTTTGGAACTGGCTCCTACAATGATCAAATCTCGATGTGCAAATCTGATAAGCAAACTGTCGTCAAGATATCCAAGCATCAGACTTAAAGGCGGATACATTTCCCAGTGCCCTGAAAGCCAGTGTTCCTTCTAAACATCTGAACAATCAAGTAAAGAGACAGAAAGAGATGGTTCTCATCCTCCGTGGGCTTATGGACAAAGGAAACCAGCTTATTTCAAGAAAGCAACACAATGTTCCTTGGCACTGCAGGGGAGGAGAGCGAAGTCAAGGATTCTTGGTTGATAATGTCGGGGAGCCTCATGAAAGGGCAGAAAATACATTTGGATCCAGGTCATGGGGAAGAGCAGTCCTGAAGGGGAAGAGGCAAGGGTTATCTGGGGTCATAAATTCAATCCATAATCCTTGATGTCTGTGTGGGATCTCAGAGTTTCCCAAGGAATTCTATAATTTTTCTCATCTATGGACTCTTAGGAAATACAAAAATAGACCAGATCTTACAAGGCTCATTGCTCCAACTTCTTATTTCCTCCTTCTAAGTTTACTTCATTGGGAAACTCATGTGTTCATAAGATTGAAAATATCCTTTCTAACCTTGTTTACAGCATCCTAAACTCTGTTTTATTTTTATTTCTTTTTAAAGTTTTTTTTTATGTGATCCATTTCTAAAGTTTTTATTGAATTTTACAACATTGCTCCTGTTTTACGTTTTGGTTTTTTGGCCGCGAGGCATGTGGGATCTCAGCTACTGGACCAGGGAGTAGCTGGAGGTTTCTGCATTGGAAGATGAGGTCTTAACCACTGGACACCAGGGAAGTCCCCCTGGCAAACTTCCATTTTTTGAGTTGGCTTCTGTAGGAAAGGAAGATGTATGGTTTTGGAACTGGCTCCCACAATGATCGAATCTCGATGTGCCAATCTGATAAGCAAACTGTCGTCAAGATATCCAAGCATCAGACTTTCTGGAGGTTTCCAGAAACAGACACACAGTTCTGTTTGGTTGCAGAGACTAAAGGAGAAAAAAAAAAATGTATGTTACATGGGCCAGATTTATTTATTTCTCAAGGTAAATTACCTTTGCCTGTTTTAAAATGGTGTCTGGCTCTTGGGAACTGATGTACCTCTCCCAAAGTCCCCTCAAAATATCAAATAATACACAGAAAAAAAGCCCTAACCCCATTAAAAGCTAGACATAACAGACTACCTAATAATAGTGGCAGAATCTATAAAGACAACCAGAGTCTAAGAGAGGACCTGGAAAAAGATAGGGACTTTCCACCTGTCCACAGTGGGTCTATCTCTGGACATCTGGTGTTCTTTATGCATCATGCAAGGAAGGGATGATCATTATTCTGTCCAGGTGCACAGGTTTCAACACTAAGGGAGACAGTGAAGGAAGGGAAGCCTGGCATGCTGTAGTCCATGGGGTCACAAGGAGTTGGACACGACTTAGGGACTGAACAACAGAAATTTCTTAACATTTCTAAATCTAGTTATAGAAAATGACGATAGAAAACAGTATTGGAGTTGGAGTTATTGCAAAGAACTGACTCCCTGGAAAAGACGCTGATGCTGGGAACGATTGAAGGTGGGAGAAGGGGACGGCAGAGGATGAGATGGTTGGATGGCATCACTGACTCGATGGACGTGAGTTTGAGCAAGCTCTGGGAGTTGGTGACGGACAGGGTAGCCTGGTGTGCTGCAGTCCATGGGGTCGCAAAGAGTTGGACACGACTGAGCCACTGAACTGAACTGAACTGACAGAAAACAGAGATAAACTGAAATTAAATTAGGATCTAGAGCCTAAATAATATTTATAAACTCTTAGAAGTGTGTGTGTGAGAGAGAGACAGATTTCAGAAAGACAGAGAGATGAAGAATAAGCTGAAGAAAGTCAGACAAAGACAAAGACAATTTGATATCACTTATATGTGGACTCTAAAAAAAAGGACACAGATGAACTTATTTACAAACAGAAGCATACTCACAGACATAGAAAACAAACTTATGGCTACCAAAGGGGAAAGGTTGGGGGAAGAGGGATAAATTAGGTGTTTGGGAGTAACATACAACACCTACTATATATAAAATAGATAATCAGCAAAGACCTACCATAGAGCACAGGGAACTATACTCAATATTCTGCAATAACCTACATGGGAAAAGAATTTGAAAGTGAGTAGATATATGTATATGAGTCATTTTTCTGTACACCTGAAACACACACAGTACTGTAAATCAGTGATACTCCGAGTGAGTGCTCAGTTGCGTCAGTCGTGTCCAACTCTTCGCAACCCTTTGGACTGTAACCCAGGAGAAACACGCCTGCAAGAAGAGAGTCAAAATACAATCTCTCCAAGTGGATGGACGGCAAGGTCCTGCTGTGTAGCACAGGGACTGTATTCAGTACCCATGATAAGCCATAATGGAAAAGAACACATGTATGTATAACTGAGTCGCTCTGCTGTATAGCAGAAATTAGTACAACACTGTGAATGAACTATATATCAATACAGACTTTTAGATAGATACAGATGCATCTGTATATCTTAGCCCTGAAGCATATAACTTGCTTCAGTTGTGTCCGACTCTTTGGGACCCTCCGGACTGTAGCCCATCAGGCTCCTCTGTCCACTGGATTCTCCAGGCAAAAATACTGGAGTGGGTTGCCATGCCCCCCTCAGGGGACCTTCCTCATCCAGGGATTGAACCCAGGTCTCCTGCATCTCCTGCATTGTAGGCGGATTCTTTACCTCTTGAATCACCAGGGAAGCCCCCAACCATATTCCAATATACAGTAAGAACAACAACAACCAAAAAAAATGAACTGGAGAAAAGGAAGTAGATAGACTGCGCTCTTGTGGGGGCAGCATCACTGAGGGATAACTGGAGGGAGTCTCAAAGCAACCCTCTGACCCAGCCTCGTGGTTTCACAGAGGCAGGAACCTCTGAAAAAACCCAAAGCTAGGTGGACCCAAGGCTTGGCTTAGACCCTGCTCACCTGAGTCCTGGTTCACTGTTGTCTTCACGAGTCAAAATTCTTCTCAAATTCTAGAAACACAGCGAGCTCTGGGTTTGACCACGCTGAGGTTTCAACTCCCTAAACAATAAAGTTCGTCCCTGCAGGGGAAATTCCCTTGTGGTCCTTTTGAAGCAGGAATGATGCCTTAAACACGAGCCTCGATCAAAGGAAGGGCTGTTCTTCATCCTATCTGGTACTTTTAATCATGTCCTAAGATCAAGACGTGGAACTCCTCATGCGGCAGGCAGGGCCAGGGCTGAGGGTGGGGGCAGCTCTCCTAACTCTGCAGCCACAGCCAGGGCTGCAGCCATGGCCAGAGCCACGCGCACCCCCAGTTCAGCTCATTTTGGCTCCAGACAGGGTTTTATAAATGACTGGTCTGAGGGCTGTCAGCTTCTGTGCGGCTGCAGACGGATCCTCTCATCAGCTTGGAATTATCAGCCCTTCACATACGTGCCACTGCAGATAAGGCAAGAAATGTGCTTTCGAGGCTTGAAATTGACAATCTAAGGACAGTAGAGCAGCCGAGACACGTGGGGGCAGGATGAGAAAAACCTTGACATTTTAGAAAGCATCTTTGTTACATTTGGATAAGGACGCATTTTTTTGTTGTTGGTGGTGGTTTTGGTTTCCTTGATTTCTGTTTGTTAGGTTCTGGACACGGAGTGGGTGCTCAGCAACATGCCTGCAAAGTTTATTTATTTGTATGCATTTTTGGCTGCTCTGGGTCTCCATTGCTGTGCATGGGCTTTCTCTAGTTGCGGCGAGCAGGCTTCTCACTGCAATGACTTCTCTTGTTGCGGAGCAGTAGGGCACTCGGACTTCAGGAGTTGCAGCACATGGGCCCAGTAGCTGTGGCAGGCGGGCTCCCGAGCACAGGTTCAGTAGTCATGGCGCATGGGCTTAGTTACTCCTTGGCATGTGGGATCTTTCCAGACCAGGGATCAAACCTGCGTTTCCTCCATTGGCAGGCGGATTCTTTACCACTGAGCCACACCATAGAAAGTGACAGTGAAAAGTGAAGTCACGCAGCCGTGTCCGACTCTTTGGGACCCCATGGACTGCAGCCTCCCAGGCTCCACTGTCCATGGGATTTTCCAGGCCAGAGTACTGGAGTGGGTTGCCACTGCCTTCTCCAGGGATCTTCCCTACTCAGGGACTGAACCCAGGTCTCCCGCATTGCAGGCAGATGCTTCACCCTCTAAGCCACAAGGCAAGCCCACACCATAGAAGTCCCTGCCTTTAAAGTTCAAAGCAGGAAAATCAACGTGAAGCTGTGATTTTTCACGGCCTGGGGCCCTAGCCTCCCTGGATGTTCTTTCTAAAATGTGCCATCAGGACCTGCCATCAGCTTCCCTGGGTTTGAGCTGCAAAAAATGACCTATGTTCTGTCTCACTAAGAGAACTTCCAAAATAATCTCACTCTGGTGAGACGAGACCAGTCTCCAAAATCATGGTATCATTGTGAAGTGAGGCAAATGGACAAAACCAAGTTCGGGAGAGCGATCAGTGAGGGTCCACAGATCCACTCCATCGACAAGGTTGCCACCTGTGCGGCCCAGGAGGAGAAAATCACGGCTCCAACAAGGACCAGGCAGCCCGCGGGTCAAATCCAGCTACTTGTCTCAGTAGCGAATAGTGAACACAGAGCCAGGTCCTTTGCTTACGAAGAGTCTGTGGCTGATTCTGAACTTGGACGGCAGGTTGTAGTTGTGACAGAGACCAGATGGCCTGCAAAGTCTAAACTATTTATGATCTTGACCTTTTCAGAAAATGTCTGTCGACCCCTGCTTTAGGTCATTATTGCCACCAGAACAAAATTATCATAAAAATCTTGACGGTAATGTAATTAGTATTTTGCTGAAATGAAGCATGAGAAATGAATTGTACTGCAGAAGATGTAATTGCTCATGATGTGTGTGTGTTTCCATTCATTACTCACCTACACATCGCTGGTCCATACATAGATCCAACAGAGCAATAACAATTAAATCGAGTTACCTCTGGTATTTTGCCTAAACTTTCAGACACATAAAATCAATAGATTTAAGCATCATTGTTTTTTGTTTTGTTGTTATTAAGCAGTATTTCAAATTCAAATATTTCTTCTATCAAAATAGAAGAACAGGATATATTTTGTTTAACCATTTATTAGCTTGGTTTATCACTTTGGAAATGTTTAGACGCATAGGATGTTTAGATGCGTGAATAGTTCTGTCTAGGGACCTGTTAAGCACACAAAGAGGATGTACCAGGCCTCAGAGAGGTCATCACAGAGAAAAAAGGCAGACAGACAAAGCTTTGACTCCAAACAAGCCTGAGGGTCCCCAGGAACCGGACTTTCAAAATGAAGCAACTCACAGGGAGGCTCTCCACGGCAGAGATGCTGCAGGCGTGTCGCCACCACCTTCGTGTGATGGAGCAGGTAGAAATCTCCCTCCTATCAGTTTGGGGACACAAACCACCGCAGGTTGCAGGGTGCGATCCCAGAGGAAGACAGCAACTCTGCAAAAAACTTTTTTTTTTTTTTTGCACTGCACTGGGTCTTAGCTGCAGCATTCAGGTTCTTTAGTTTTGGCATGTGGGAGCTACTTCCCTGACCAGAGATCAAATCTGGGCCTCCTGCTGTGGGAGCACGGAGTCTCAGCCACTGGACTGCCAGGGAAGTCCCCGAGGCCTTGTTTAAAAATTAAATTAAAAAAAAAATTTTAATGTACACATTGAAAAGGTTCATTGTAGAAAACTTGGTTTAGAGAAGCCCCAAATTCTTCTACATTCAGCTGTAGTATCTTGAAGTCTATCCATTCAAGGCTATGCTATGCAATTCTTTTTTTTCTTAATGCAATTCTTTACAACACTTGTGAAGTGAGATCATTATGAATGTAAACCATTCTGAACTGCTTTTGCGCACTTAGAAATAGGAAATTCCTGACCTTAAATACACACTGACTTAATTTTAAATGACTGTGTAGTATGCTATGATATGAACTGCCACGAAGCATTCAGCGAATTCCTTACTGTTGGCTACTTAGGTTGTTTCCAAAGTTAAACGTTTCATTCATGTTTAATTATTTCCTTGAAGTAGAAGGGAAGGTGTGTATATTTTAAAGGTTTTTGAATCATACAGCAAACTGGCCTTCTATGAAACATTTAAACTTTACCTTTGAATTTTAATATATTATTTCAGATATCTCAGTTCTACTTCAATATATTAAAGTATGTCTTCTAATGCATTCATTTATACTGTGTATTATGAATATTGCATAATTAATGCCAATAAATATATGGAAATAATTTTTAAATATTTAATACTTATGTTTTAAGCCAGTGAACATCTTCCCAGACATTTATTAAGAATGCTATTTCTAAAGGCATTTTCTGGTTATGTATTTTGCCCTATTATTTTCTACTGAGATGCCTTTTTCTTAGATTTTATTTCCTTTATATTGATATAAGGAGTCTTTCAAAACACCATCTGATGTCAAGAAATCACACTGACATTCTTGCCATCTTCCCATTTCAAACACATGTAATTCACTGCACTTGTTCAATAGCTCTTTGTTAAGTGAATGAACAAGTAAGTATCTGTTGAATTATTATTGTATGGTTACCTTTAGTTTTGACCCCAAGTGTAAGATTTTTATTTCACAAACATTTGTTAAGTGTCCACTTGGGTCAAGCACCCCACCAGAAAACAGAACAACGAGAATCAGAAAGACAGCAGCCCTGCTCTCAAAGAGCTTACAGAGCTTGACAGAAAGAGCAGCAAAGGGGTTTGGGACAATGACTGTAATAAGAGTGCTTAGATGTTCAGCGAAGGACCGGATCTGCCTAAGGGATTTAGAGAAGGCTTCAGAAACACAGTGGTGCCTCAGTGAAGACTGGAATCACAGTACAGGTGCACACAGTATGAACTTGAGACCCTGCAGGGTGGCAGTGAAGGCAATCATCAGTGATACTACATGCAGATTCACTTTTTCATGGGTTTCCCTAGAGTTTATCAGTCAAGCGGACCAAGGAGCAGGAGTTTAGAAGAAACAGGGTTTGAAGCATGGAGGCGCAGAAGGTGGTAATTCAGGGAATTACAAGTGGCTCAGTCTTGCTGGAGGATAGAACAGGAGGGATTCCATAGGTTCAGTTTACTGAAACATCAGTATCAGTACAGAAAACTTTATGCAAATGTATGTCTACGGCAGCACTACCCCAAAATTCCCAAAACAGGAAACAATTTATATGTCCATCATTAGGGGACTGGGTAAAAACTCTGCATGTGCTATCCAAAAAACACTGTGCAAGGTTAAAAAGATGTAACTGTATGTTTCAAATGAAGAAAGATCTTCAGTGTCATATAAGCCATAAAATGAGGATATTATCTCATATGTGTAAAAATAGATGATAAAAAACACTCATGTATTAAAGGATGTTTCAGTGATTACTGGTCTGAGTGTGTTGATGGCCCCAGTTCTTGGTCCCTAGCACTTTCCTCGCCAATTGTCATGACTTTACAGCTTTTTCATCATGAGCATGGAATCTATTTTCCCATGACTGGATACTGAGTTCAGCCATGTGGCTTGCTTTGGTCAATGAGCATTAACATTGTATAGTTATAACATTATACAATGTTATAGTTATACAATGTATAACATTGTATAGTTATTTCAAGAAGAGGTTTGAAAAACCTCCTGTATATTCCACTCATTTGTCTGGCCACCACTGTGAGGTCATGTCTGGACGAGCCTTCTGGAGGGTGGACAATAAACAGAACAAAGTTCAGTCACCCAATTATCCTAGCTAAGCCTACCCAAGACCAGCCTTCAGCCAGCTGATTCCCGAGTCATGTGGGTAGACCCTGGCAAGATCAAGACAGTCATCTGGTCGATTCACAGCTGACCACAACGTGTGGACATGTGAGCAAGGCCAGCTGCAATTTCAGGCCAGCCCAAATCAGAAGAACCCTGCAGCCTTGTCAAATAAGCATCCATATGTCTCTGAGGTCTTGTGGTAATGTTATGAAACATGATTTTAGCCATAATAACTGACATGATGTACTGGTATATAATATGGGCTTACCAAAAATCTGGACAGATGCTCACCAAACTATTAACAGGTTAGTGAGTGGAATTATTGATCAACTTACATGTCCCAACACCGAAAGCATTGCTGTACCCTCTAAGAAATAGAATTGCTCCTTCTGTTTTGACTCATCTTCCTCAACTTATTCATTCTTGAAATAATTTTGTTCATTTATGGCTGTGCTGTGTCTTCATTGCTGCAAGGGCTGTTCTCCAGACTAGGGGCTGCACTCCAGTTCCTGTGCAAGGGCTTCTCGTTGTGGTGACTTCCCTGGTTGTGAAGCACGAGCTCTAAGGCGTCTGGGCTTCAGTGGCTGCGGCTCCTGGGCTCTAGAGCGCAGGCTCAGTAGTTGTGATGCACGGGCATGGTTGCTCCACAGCGTGTGGGATCTTCCCAGCCCAAGGATCGAACCCATGTCTCCTGCATTAGCAGATGGATTCTTTATCACTGAGCCACCAGAGAAGCCCTAACTCAGTCCTAAAATCCCAAAAGCAGAGTAAATAAGAAAACAGACCCTAATCCCAGATGTCTTAAAATGAAGTTCTACATGGTTACAGCACTGGTTTGGTTTGTAAAATGTTTTGAAAGGCCAGCATTGGTGCCTGTCTGCAACACTGATGGTCTGGACATGAGTGAAGGAGCCACTGAACCTTTATTTTAGCCTATTTTTTGGTAAAGATGTGTGTGGCTCCTGTTGGGGGTGGGCAAGGCCATCAGGATAATGTTTGTGTCTCCTAGGAATGGGAAAAGCCATGATGAGAAACTGTTAGAGCTGCCTAAGAAGCTGCACACACGAGCAAACACGCTGAAGGCGGTCAGTATGGTGAGGCTGATGATGTGATGGTGATGCGATGAGTTTACTTTTAGCCACAGAAATGGCCAACTGCTATATGATCTCTCAGTCAATCCTAAAGGAAATCAATCCTGACTATTCATTGGAAGGACTGATGCTAAAGCTGAAGCTCCAGTACTTTTGCCACCGGATGCAAAGACCCGACTCACTGGAAAAAGACCCTGGTGCTGGGAAAGATTGAAGCAAAAGGAGAAGGGGATGACAGAGGATGAGATGGTTAGATAGCATCATCAACTCAATGGACAGGAATGTGGGCAAACTCCAGGATACAGTGAAGGACAGAGGAGCCTGGCGTGCTGCAGTCCATGGGGTCACAAAGAGTTGGAAATGACTTAGCGATTGAACAACAATAATATGATATCTCAAACTTCTTGAGCTTGATTTACTTTGGACTTTCAGATGATGAAAATGAGAGATCTTTTGTAAACACCTAGATACTGATGTATATAGTTATTTTATTCCCTTCACGCTGACCAGCTGGGAGAAGATATTGTTATTGTTTAACATTCATCAAGTCTAGAAAAAGAGCAAGTCACTAGAAACTCATTGATCGGGCTGGACTGTTCTTCCTATTAAGCTTCAACAAATACTGTTAACTGCCTTCAAGGCATTTAAAATAACCATAAAATTCAAAGTATCAGAAGACCATCCCCTGGTATGAAGCACAGAACTTAGAGGTGGTTGGATGGAAAAATACTGTGAAAATGAGTCAAGTTTGGGACTAGAAGCATCTGGTTCCATTTCCTAATAATTATGTGACCCATAAGTGTCTTAATTTCTTGGTGTCTCAGCTTCCCTTTCATTTAATGGAAATAATGAAATAACCCCATTATAAAAATCAAATTCAGTCACTTACTGTCATCTCCCTACTTTTGCCTTCAAAATGCTAAGAAGCCTGCAAAAGATCTATGAAGAACTGACTAACATACCATTGTTGCTGGCACTCTCCACAGTTCTTATAATCGAAAGTTTTGACTTGTTATTAAGTCCCCTTTCCCTGGTATGCCTTTAATTTCTAATTCAGCTTGGGTGAAGATGTAAACAAATTATTCTAACAGGACAGTTCTGTTATCAACCAATTCTCTTCAATCCATAGTAAGTTCAAGGAGAAACAAAGCTTTACATAAGACACCAGTCCAACCATGCATTTAAATATTACAAAAGCCTGGCTGGGAGACACACAATAATTTGCCCAACACTGGTGGCGCCAGTGGTAAAGAACATGTTTGCCCTCGCAGGAGACATAAAAGATGCAGGTTCGACCCCTGGGTTGGGAAGATCCTCCAGAGGAGGGCATGGCAAACCACTCCTGTATTCTTGCCTAGAGAATCCCCATGGATGGAGGAGCCTGGAGGGCTATGTCCATACGGTCACAAAAAGTCTGACACAACTGAAGTGCCTGAGCACTACTAATAAAATAGGATTAAAAAATCCAGGGCCCTATGCTCTGAGCCAGAGCAGCCTCTAAAATACTTCCTAACCAGGGCACATCTGTAGAACCAATCCATAGTGATTACACCTAACAATGCTGGGTACTTCGCTGGTGGTTCAGTGGCTAAGACTCCAAGCTCCTAAGGCAGGGGGGCCTGGGTTTGATCCCTGGGTCAGGGAACTAGATGCCACATGCCACAATGAAGATCTAAAATCCCAAGTGCCACCATGAAGGCCTGGAACAGCCAAAATAAATACACAAACAAGAATTCTCAAGAAGAGGCAACATATTTCCATTTAGATAAATAAAATGCATCACTTATTCATAGGAAAACTAGAACCACATTCCTCTAGGCTGAGTTTGCTGACAGCTTGGTGAGGCCATCTCACACCTGCCACCCAAAAGCAACATCATCTGCTCCCTTCCAAATTCTCCATCACTTTCATGCATTCTGCTGAACTCTTCCAGTCCCACTGGCATCTTTTCCTCCTACTCAGGAACAGAGGGCACACCTCCCAGGCCTGGGCTTTGGCGTTTCCAGTCACAACCACCTCCTTCTTGGCCGAGTGGGTCTGCAGACTCTATTCCACGTCTCTCCACTTCGTGTTCTGCTTTCAGAGTCTTTGCTAATCGCTCATCTCTTTTGAGGGGCACACAACAGCCCTTGCTTCCTTGCCCCAGTAGGCAGGATATTCTCTGCTTTCAGATGTCTCAGCCCTTCCAAATACAGTCTTGATCTTGGGAAAAGAAGTAATTAGCCTGATGGGGAGGAAACTACCATTTCAGCAGTTTTCTCCCTCCTGGGTTTTCAAGTAATAGAAGTCCAAGCCGGTCAGAATGAAGTCGAGGGCTTTTGGGTCTCAAAGCCCCACTAAGCTCCAATGGCTACAACTGGCACCCGGAGCTCATTAGTTCTAACCCGACCCTGCTAATCACCCCGTGTGCTGAATCAGCTTCTGTGGACACTTGGAGGAGCATTCATTAGTGCTTTAACCTCCAAGTGGCCTTGGAGACCTAAGCCTCACTAGTTGACACACACTTGAAGAAAGAGGATGCCACGCACTAAAGGAAGGAAAAATGAGACTAGCCAGAAAGACAAAACTTGTCCTTATTATTCCTCTTGGAAGAAACTTGGTGTGTTATTAGGGGCAGTAATCCCTCTTCTTGGTAACCCTGGCAGAGAAGTGTTTTTAGATCTGTGGACACGACCCTTCAGAGAGGGGTTCCTCAACCTCAACACTATGGGCATTTCAGGATGGATAATCCTTTGTGGTGCGCGACCCTGTGTTTTGTAGGATGTGAGGAGGTGACTTGAAGTCCCCAAACAATTGCAGCCAATAGGCCTCTACCTCCTAGATGCCAGAACCATCTCACCAGGCCCCTGGGGCATGACAACAACCAAACACGTCTCCAGACAAGTGTCCTCTGGGAAGCAAACTCATCCCTGGTTGGGAAGCACTGCTTTAGAAAACTGCCAAAAGAATAGACTACAATAAAATACGAGATAAGAATTTATTAGACAGCATCACATAAGAGAAAGCATTCTTGTTTTTTTGAAAAGCACTTATTTTACTTTTAATTTATTTATTTTTTGGCCATGCTGCATGGCACGGGGGATCTTAGCTCCCTGCGTACGTGTGTGCTCAGACACTAAGTCATGTCCAGCTCTTTGTGATCCCAAGGACTGTAGCCCTCCAGGCTCCTCTGTCCATGGAATTCTCCAGGAAAGAATACTGGAATGGGTTGCCATTTCCTTCTCCAGGGGATTGTCCTGACCCAGGGATCAAACCCGTGTCTCCTGCATTGGCAGACAGATTCTTTACCACTGAGCCACCAGGAAAGCCCAAACTGAAATAGACATCTGAAATGAGCTAGCAACGCTGAGTGTTTGAAAATGGTTCAGAAGTAGGCCAAGACAGGAACCGGAGGCAAGAGTAAAGTCAAAAGTGAGCTGTTACACAAGTGAGGAGGTTCATAGGGAGAAAGCAGGAACTAGGTCTCAAGGGTTCAGCATTGAAGACGCTAGAATAAGGCAAAAGGTCAAGTTTTATCCATTTTCCTCCAATACTTGTTCCTTTCTATGAAAAAAAGTGATGTTAAGATCTGGCCATGTAGTTGTGCAGAAAATGGGTGAAATAAAGAAAAGACAAAGAACATGGTTAGTTTCTTGAGAAGGAAACAGGATCAGGTGGTTGACTCTAGGATGTTAATTGATGAAACAAAGCAGGGAAGGAGAAGGCTGGTGTTGATGAAAGACAAAACGGGGGACGGAAAAAACTACCTTTTAAAAAGTGGTCCTGACCAACAACGTCAAAAATCAAATGCTGCAGAGATGTGAGTAAGGATGGTGAAGGCTGGTGGTTCTGACAACACGGTGGGCCCTTGCTGCCCAAGTAGGGAATGCCCGCCCCCACCCCCCTGCCAATTTCCCAAGGTGAGGCAGGCTCTTTCAGTGCCTTGGATAATGGTTACAAAGGACTGTGCTTTTCAGGAAAGGTCTGGACGCCTTTCCCCACCTCTTGTGATGCTGAGCAAGGTGGCAACAGTTGCCTGGCAGCCCCACAATCACAAGGGGCACTTACAGCCATCTCGGAGCCACACAACCTTCCTGATTTTCACTTTCTTTGTGTGTTTCCTTATTTCGCTGATATATTGTACCATATTTATTCTCATTGTTTTATTTGCATTTTGCTCATTTTCTGATTTTTCAATCTGAAGACAGATTTCATTCTTCGCTAATTTGATATTAAAACATGTGAGGGCTTGAATTCACCCTTTGTGTATCACTGACTGGACAAGTACGACAGGTATTTAGTTTACTGTTTGTCCCTCTTCTAAAAGCCTTTTCCTGCTGATTTGACTTCCTCTTTTATTCAGGGATTCGGGAAAATGGTTTTGAATCTTGTAGTGGTTTCATTCATTTTATTTGTCCTTTTACTCTTACTTTCCCCTTGTGGTCAAACTGTGAGTTTAACATTAAACATTTCTGGAAACTTATTATCCTTCTTGGGCCCAAGCAGATAAACATTTTATCAATGTTTCATAGCCTTTTGAAAAGATGGCCTATTTTCTGTTTGTGGGATATGTAGCCTTCTAATGCCTAAAACACTCTGCTTCTGGCTGAAAGCTTCACCGTTCTGGGGACCAGGGCCCCCTCCCCATGGGCTTCCCTCCCCACAGCATGTGCCGCCCCCAAAACAACCTGCCCCAGTTACACTCCTCAAGCCCCAGGAGCTGTAAGGAGAGAGCCGGGACTGGACTGCCTGGGTCTGCACACACCTACCACTGCTCATGTCCATCCTTTCCAAATGCTTGTTTCCCCCACCCCCCTTTTCTGCCCAGGCTTTATAAAAACACAAAACACAGACTTTCTGTGTCCACAAAACAATACTTCAAGAGAAGGGGAGGGAGGGAACGGGGCATGATAAAACAGAATGCTCGAGGGGCACAGAGTTGATTTTGCCTGATTACACTTGGTAAATTCCCCCTAATTGATCTGTTTAATTATTGATGTGGAAAGTGTTTGCTTTGAGAGAATTGAGTCATCAAGGGCCCTCAGGACCAAGGAGACAGACATCACCTGCTATGGGGTTGGCAGTCAGGGCAAGACCGTCACCCCAGAGCAGAGCGGACCTCGAAGGAGGGGAGGACGGACTGGTGCCCATGGCCAATGTGTAGAGCTCTCCGCAAGTGCATCTAAGACCCCAGAGCCCAGCAGCTCCTAGGAAGAGTGAGTGATACCCAGGATGGCAGGCAGACATTCCTGCGATGAACTCCCATTCTGCCACCGATCTTCCTTCTTCAATAAACAAAAATTTGCGCTCAGACTCCCAACTCTTGCCACAGCTCATCTGCCTTTGTGGGTTCATCTCCCCTTATTTTCTGCAATTGTCTGGGGACTTCAAGTCACAAAAGCCTAATATTTAAAGTGTCAATGCAGCTTTTCACTGGGCCAAGTGCTGATATCACGAATAATTCCCTGATTTTCTTCCCTGACATCCATCAGCATTCATTCTCTTGGCTCCAGGGAAAAGGCAGTGCCTCCTGGCCGGGTAGGAGGGGTGGTGAGATGGCTGGAAAAATGGATACTTGAATGTCATTGAAACGGAACAAGAATGGGAATGGTTGGATTGATCCAGCAGATTCTGATTTGGGAGTCAATTCAGAATGGATCCTAGAATGAAGGAAGGCAGTTTCTCTGCCTCTTTGTCTGTAAAATGTAGAGGCTCCAGTGCATTCGCATTGAAATTCCTTCGGGTATTCAGGTCAAAGAATAAAAAAACTGACTAGGGCTGCCCTGGTGGCTCAGTGGTGAAGAATCCGCCTGCCAGGTTTGATTGCTGCTCCAGGAAGATCCCACATGCTGTGGAGCAAGGAAGTGTGTGTGCTACGATTACTGAGCCTGCGCTCTAGAGCCAGGCAGCCGCAACTACTGAAGCCCAAGCACCCTAGAGCCTGGGACTCCCCAACAAGAGAAGCCACTGCAGTGAGGAGCCTGTGTACCGCACCCAGAGAGTAGCCCTCACTCGCTGCAACTAGAGAAAAGACCACGCAGCAATGAAGACCCAGCACTGCCATAAACAAAGAAATAAAATTATATTTTAAAAACTCTGATCAGCAGCCAAAAGCATGGGAGGCTCAGAGGTGAGCTAACACTGATGCCCCTTCACGAAAGGACCTGCAGCCTGGCTGTGTGACCAGCAGAAAGGCCCCAGCTGTTGGAGCCCACAGGGTTCATCCCAGTGCGAAGCACAGACTTTGCTCCGGGCAGCTCTTGGTCAGTGACCGGACAAAGTGGAGACACAGAAGCTTAGCCCAAATTGGTAAGCCTCCGATGAGCGATCTTGGCTATGGGTCGACTGCTGGGGTTGGCAGAGACTGTCTGGTCCACACTGGGTCTGCCCAATCCAGGTTCTTTCCCTTTTCCTCCACAGGCAGCCTCTTTCCAAGTCATCTTTTATACATCTAACTCCTCTTCAGGATCCACCTATGGGAAAACCCAAAGAATGTCGGGGAATGAGATGTAACAATATGGCATAAAACTCAGGAAAGGATGTGGTGAATCCAACCATGTGGGAAAACATGGTCAGGAAGGACGTGGCATCTGAGGTTTCCTCTGAAGAATGGGCTTTCCAGGTGGTGCTAGAAGCGTCTTCCCAGGCGCTTCCCACCTGCCAATGCAAGAGACTTAAGAGATGAGGGTTCAATCACTGGGTTGGGAAGATCCCCTGGAGGAGGGTGTGACACCCCACTTCAGTATTCTTGCCAGGAGAATCCCATAGACAGAGGAGCCTGGTGGGCTACGGTCCATAGGGTCGTAAAGAGTTGGACATGACTGAAGTGACTTAGCACATCTGAAGAATGAGTAGGGGGTTTAGTGGGTAGAAAAAGAAGAAATTCAGCATTTCCTGCAGAGAAATGGGTGAAAAGGCACGCGATATAAAGATGCAGATGTGGGACCAAGCACGGTGTGTGGGAACGGAGTCTTCCACAACTGCAGCAGCGGAGGCAGGATGGGGCACTGGAAACACAAAGCTGGACAATACAGGATCCGAGCTATACCACCATCACAGAACCCCTGCAGGTACAGTCCTGTTAAAACGAAGCAGGACTCTATGACCCTTGCCCCCAGTGTCCTCAGCCTGCCTTTAGTCTGTGCAAATACTTTAGCCAAAGAATAAGTTTAATCAGAGAGGTGAGAACATTCAGAAACAAAGGAAAACAGTCAAAGGAGACCAAATAATAATAGTTCAGTCATTAAACAAAGTCAGGGACTTTTAGTTCCCCCTCCAGGGTTGCAGACAGTACTCTGAGCCATATCCTGTGAGCTGTCTTATAGATACTGAAGCCTCCACCAGGTGGGAGGAGTTACCTGCATAATGACAGACTGTAGCCACGACATAAGCTGCCACAATGCCAAGAACTGACCTCAAAGACATGGGAACAAACCGATCCTGAAACTGAAGACTAGCTGTATTGAAAACAATCAAGGTGACACTGGTGAGCCCACTGATGACCAGTTTCAAAATGACTGTCAGAGCTGACTGTGCTCTTTCTGCCTGTAGCCCCCTCCCTCAGCCTATAAAAGCTCTTGCCCACCAGCTGGGGGTGGGGAACTGGCTTTTGGACCGATGTATGCCCTTCCCCGACAGGTTGCCAGCATCCAAAATAAAGCAAACTTTCCTTTCCACCAGGGGCTTCCCAGGTGGCAACAGTGATAAAGAATTCACCTGCCCATGCAGGAGACACAAGAGATGTGGGTTGGATCCCCGGGTCGGGAAGATCCCCTGGAGAAGGGAATGGGAAACCCACTCCAGCATTCTTGCCTGGAGAATCCCATGGACAGAGGAGCTTGAGGGGCTACAATCCATGGGGTCACAAAGAATCGGACACAACTGAGCATGCACACACACACGCCTTTCCACCAGCCTGGCCTCTCTATTTGTTTTCAGTAGTGAGCAGCTGGTAACACTTTCAGTAACACTATTGGTTTGCAGACTATGGAAACGGTAACTCTGGGACAATAAGCTACCCAAAGCAATAAAATATGGAACGTTCTATAGCACGGTACTCCTGACAGCCCTAAAAAAAGATATTTTACTTCTATGTAGGTGGTTTCCTTGGACGAATACCACCTGCTATTTGTCAGGGAGAAAATGAATTACTTGTCCCATGTTACTGCAAAATCAATCATATCGTAACACCAATCTATCATGTAAAATTCAGCCTCCAGGCTCATGTTTGCAGGGAAAAAGCTGGCAGTTAATACTCCCATCCCCATTTACTTATTCAGAAGAAGAAAACAAAGATCTGCCCATTGAGATCCAAAATAACTTCCTTAAGACCGCTATCAAATTCTAACAACGAAGTTCATCCATCCTGACAAAGTTTTCATTTTATAAATTACAATTTGTTTCGATAAAACACAGAACACCAGACGTCCCTGGTGGCATAGTGGATAAGAACCCACCTGCCAGTGGAGGGGACACAGGAAGATCCCACGTGCCATGGGCAACTAAAGCGCATGAGCTGCGGCTACTGAGCCCCTGTGAGCTGCGGCTACTGAAGCCCGCGTGCCTTGAGCCTGTGCTCTGCAACAAGAGAAGCCACAGCAATGAGAAGGCCAAGCTCTGCAACAAAGAGTAGCCCCCACTCGCTGCAACTAGACAAAGCTCATGCAGCAATGAAGATCCAGTGCAACCAAAAATAAATAATTAAAAAAACCCACAAAACAGCATTTCCCAAACTTCATTTGCAAAAACCCAAGAAACATACAGTCCTTTGGGTTTTCATTGTCACAGGGGAAGCACGGTGCATGACAAATTTCACTTACTTTTCACAGCAAATCCTAGAAACATAACCCTTAAAAGTCCACCATTAAAGTCCATTTAAGTTGGTTGAATCCATTTCCCACTCATTTGACCACAAGATCTTCCTGCCCTCATAACACCCAAAAACACTAGAGAAGTAACATTATAGGGAATATATTTTGCTGGCAGACTTCAAGGATTTCAAAAGCATTTCCTATCGAAATGTCATAGAGGCAAACAAAACCATTGCTTTCACAAAATTCCATCTTTTCTTTTTGAATTTGATGCCTTTGGACTCAAGGATAAAGTTAAATAGGCTTCATTCTCAGCTAGATATGTGGAAGGTCCTTCCAACTGGTCATGGTGTGGAAAGTCCAGGGAATGGTGGAGCCAGGAAATATTATATTTAGTATTTCTAGGGTCGAAAGAAAAGCTCCAAGCTGGAAGCACACATTGCGGTATAATAAATTTCAGGCCTATGGTTTGTTGAGTTGCCAAGCAATCATCTATTGAATGAACTTTCTATTTTGCAAAACTAAAGAATGTTTGTATAGAGCTGTCTTGGTGTCTGTGACCCCATGGTAGTATTCCTGTGTCCATCTGAAGTTTTAGGGATGTGATCAAAATGGCACATTACTAAAAAAAAGTGAAGTGAAGTGAAGTTGCTCAGTTGTGTCCAACTCTTTGCAACCCCGTGGACTGTAGCATACTACGCTCCTCTGTCCATGAGATTTTCCAGGCAAGAGTACTGGAATGGGTTGCCATTTCCTTCTCCAGAGGATCTTCCTGACCCAGGGATCAAACCCAGGTCTCCCACACTGTAGGCAGACGCTTTACCATCTGAGCCACCAGGGAAGTCCTACTAAAAAAAAAAAAAACTGATGCAAATCCATCCCACACAGCTAGAGAAAATGTAAGCCAGTGAGTCATGCATTCAAATTTGGCTGAATTTCTTTGGAAATGTGTTAGGGATATCCTACTAAGTGATATGCTTGCTAATTTGATGCTTTCAAATTGTGGTGTTCGAGAAGATTCTTGAGAGCCCCCTGGACTGCAAGGAGGTCAAACCAGTTAATCCTAAAGGCAATAAATACTGAATATTCACTGGAAAGACTGACATTGAAGCTGAAGCTCTAACACTTTGGCCACCTGATTCAAAGAGCTGACTCCTTAGAAAAGACTGATGCTGGGAAAGATTGAAGGCAGGAGGAGAAGGGGATGAAAGAGGATGAGATGGTTAGATAGCATCACTGACACGAATTGGAGCAAACTCCAGGAGATGGTGAAGGACAGGGGAGCCTGGCGTGCTGCAGTCCATGGGGTCGCAAAGACTGAGCAACGGAGCAACAACAGCTAAGCGAGAGGAGGTTAAGCAGGTGGGTTCTGGACACCCACCCTCCCTCATTAGTCAGCACAGGTTCTATCACAGAGTAAGAGTTGCCATGGTTTTGTACAAACATTTGAAAACAGAGCTGTAATCTATCTGTCATTAGGAAAACGGACATGACCAGGGGAAGAAATGTCCTCCTTCTCATTGCTCTAAGTAGATACAACATGAAGTTCCCAGGGGATTCTCCTGGTTAAGTCTGATGTCTCCAGTCATTTTAAATGTACGATGTTTACAAATGAGTGGTCCAAAAACGATGGCTTCATGAGGTCACGGGTCAAATGCCAAAAATCACAATAATAATAAGATAATTCACATACACTATCTCTAAGGCTTCCACCTTTCTGGATGGTAAAACTGAAGTGCAGAGAGACTCAACAACTTGTCCCAAGTTACCCAAAGGGTAAGAGGGAATGTTGGGACTTAAACCCAAGATGGGCATTGCTATTACAAAGTCATATTAAGTAATTCTGAAAACCCCTAAGTACAGCAACTTCCCATTAGCAATCTACTTTACAAATGGTAATGTATACGTTTCAATGCTACTCTCTCAATCCGTCCCACCCTCTTCTTCGCTCTTGGGGTCCACAAGCCTGTTCTCTACATCTGCATCTCTATTTTGCCCTGCAAATAGGTTCATCAATACAATTTTTCTAGATTCCATATGTGTGTGTTAATATTCAATATTTGTTTTTCTCTTTCTGACTTACTTCACTTTGTATAAAAGGCCCTAGGTTCATCCACCTCACTAGAACTGACTCAAATTCACTCCTTTTTGTGGCTGAGTAATATTCCATTGCATATATGTACCACAACTTCTTTATCCATTCATCTGTTGACAGACATCTAGCAATTATCCTCCCATTGCAAATAAATTGAAAAAAACAGAAAAAAAGAAACAAAACCCTAGGTAACACGTGTTCAGATACAGGACAAAGCAGATCAATCCCAATGAAACTCAAGATGAGTCTGCTTTGCAAAACTTAGAGGAAGCTGCTACCAACCTAAATTTAAATGGTACTTCAAAAAGCTCATATCCTCGAATGGCTTTCTCTACATAATCTTCCCAATGGCTACAGTCAGCATCATGCATAGTCACTGCATGTGGAAACATGTTTAAAGTTTTGCAATTATGACTTTTCATTTTGTTGGCGTCACATGCAAAGATGAGGTGGGCATGACCTCTCTTCCATCCGGTGATTTTACAGCATTGAGTCCAGTCCTCCTCTCCCACTCCAAACCTCTTTGAAGAGGGGCAGTGAGTGCATGTTCACTCTAGTCTGCTCAGGAATGACCCCACTGGCTTCATAGTTTGATAAACATAATCAAGACCCGTTTCCATTTGATCTGCTCGAGCATCTATTCCCAAGGTCATCTTAGTGATATCCAGAATTCAAGAGAACCCATCTACTTCCCTGGATGTCTTGGTCCATTCAAACACTTAGAGAGAAAAGCATAAAAAGGTATCTGTGTACCTTTCACCATGGCTTCTCTCCAGAGTACATTCAAGGTCAAGACCCATGGATTGAGTTTGTTCAAAGAACAGTCAACTCCTTAGACATGTTATTAGTAAATGCTCGCCTTCAACATCTAGAATCCTTTCCAATGTTCAACCAATTTTTGTCATCGTTGCAATTCTTGGGTGAGCAGCTGCTCCTAAACGTGACATATCCTCTCATCAGAACAAGGAATTTGCAAATGGCAGCTGCGTGCATGGGGGGAGTGGCTCAGAGGTGCTGATCTTACCACATCCCAATATCTAAGAGAGAAAACATTAAAAAGGTTTGGTTCCCTTAAAATGTTTCAGGCAGGAAAGACTGCCTTGAATGTTATAAACTTGAATAGAAAAAAAAAATGTTCATTTCTTCTATCCCACCCCCCCCAATTCTGTTCCCAGCATCTTTGTCTGAATGAGTCTCAAAAAACGTGTAAATCTTGGCCCAGACTAAGCAAATCACCTTAAAAAGGAAGGTTGGAGAACTGTTTATTATTTGAAATGTCTCTCCCTGGACCTTATTTTTGATAAATTGGCTTCAGCTCCATTACTTCATGATATATCTCCCTTGACATTTAATTATACTTACTCCAAACACATTAAGCGAATCAGTCTGAACAGCTTCTTATTAATATGCAAATTTCTCCTTTGAAAACCCATGAATCTGTGAAAAATCTCTTTAGGCTTCCATTAAACCCACTCAGGAAGTTGTATACCTCACACAGACACTCGCTTCATTCACTGACTCAATGATTCAGCATTTACTAATTGTCTGAGTTAACTATTCTGGCCACATCAAGGGGAGGGGGCGGGGAAAGAACAGGGAACCAAATGGGATTCAGAAGCTGAACACTTAAAAGATGAATGATCAGAAGGCCAGGGCTGAATTAGCGGCTGTAATTAGAGTTGAAACTCAAGCTTCTTTGCAAACACAATCAGCCAGATGAGTTGAGATGGCCACTCTTTGCCAGAGTACCCCAGTCCACCAGTTAGCGACTTCTCTGCCATTGCTCTCAAGACTGGAGTGGGGCAGCTGAAGGTGGGCTCCTGCCTGAGAAGGGAATCTCCTTGCACGTACAAGTATTCTCTGTACACGTGTTCACTTACAATCGCATTTGTGAAAGACCTGGCTGTCCTGTAACAGGGGACAGGGACCCAAATGGGCTCTCCTAGCTCCCAGAGGAGCAAGATGAAGACTGAGGGGACCGCATGAAAGTTTGGACTTCAAATTGGCAAATGTGTGGTCCTGAGGCTGTCGAGGGTCAGAAGCAAGTTCCAGAAGAAGCCACTGTTCTCAAAATCAGGACAAGAAGGCTACACTTCAGAAGCAAACAGAAATCCTGGTGGGAGGGAGGCTTCCAGGAGGATCCAGAACCCGAGGGCTCAGAATGGAAGACGAACAGAGTGGAGATCAAGGCAGAAAAGGAATCTGGAGACGCAGAGCTTAATTAAGGAATTCTCTCTGCTCACAGGACACTTAAGATGGGGAAAGGCCACCATCCTCCATTGTCCTCAGATGAAAGGGTGGGATTTGGGACGTCTAGGCAGAAGATGGTAAGAACATCGAAAAGTGGCATGCTGGGATCAGGTTCTGGTGGTTTTACAATCTTGGAGGCTTCGACTATTTCTAAGAAATATATGCAGTTAGTAAACCATACAGTGACATACTGGTTTTGACTCAGGATGTAAAGGGAGAAAACATAACAGGCTATTTTCATGACATCTGCAAGGGCCACTTCGTAGCTATGTCAACCCGCGTCTTCGTTCCTGTAAAAGCCTGATTTTCAGAATTCAAAGATGATGTATTTAAGATACTTGGAATGAGCAGGAGTCATGAATGATCCGTTCTGTCATTAAACACTCCTTAAAGATGGGATGCATTCCATCACCCTTCTGACCCCTCACCTGAACAGGTGGACTCTCAAACATGCAGTCTATTTTTGTTATTCCAGGCACTTTACAACCTCCTTTGACCACTGAATTAGCGAATACTGAACCATGCTGTCATACTGGGTTCCCATGAGTCTCTGATCACAAAATTCCCTTCAGTTAATCAGCATATCATCTTGTCTTATGTGTGTTTCTGTTTAAATACATCTCATTTAATATATCTTGTTGATCCATTAACCCTGAACTTGCAGCTAATTACACACTAACTCAGGCCTGAACAAAGTTTATCTAACACACTGATTTTCTCCTTAGAGCATATCACAGCCTTCCCATGCTCAGGAACATCAAAGAGCACTTCAGTCCCTTCCCCACTGCCCCCTTCCCAACTATGGCTAAAGCTGCCAAACATATCAGTTGGTTAAACCACATCATTAAACCAGCCAGTCAGTTTAAGGCATGAAAACAGAACCCTCCATAGGAGAAGAAGCTTCTTGCCTAAAAGTCACAGAGTCAGGATGGGCTTTGTGGACATCAGATCCGCAGTCTCTCAGGGTCCATGCTCAGAAGGGCTCCACCCTCCTTTCAGTACTTTGCTGTTACAACTAAAATTTCATAATAATTTCTTAACAAGGACTCCTCCATTTTCACTCTGTGTCACGCCCCATAAAGGACACTCCTGGTCCTGCATGGAGATAATTGACTGAGGGAGGACCCACCCCTAGATCCCTGGTCCAGTGCTTCTCACATCTGCATATAGTGACCCCACCTCTAAGGGAGGTGGCACATCAACTTTGTGCCCCAAGAATCCACCTATCCATCCATCCACCCAACCATCCACCCATCCATCCATCTGCCCATCCACCCATCCATTCACCTATCCACCCAACCATCCACCCACACATCCATCCATCCATCCACCCACCCACCCATCCATCCATCCACTCATCCACCCATCCATGCATCCACCCCTCCATCCATCCACCCCTCCATCCATTTATCCACCCTTCCATCCATCTGCCCATCCACCCATCCATTCACCTATCCATCCAACCATCCACCCACACATCCATCCATCCACCCACCCANCCATCCATCCACCCACACATCCATCCATCCATCCACCCACACATCCATCCATCCATCCACCCACCCACCCATCCATCCATCCACTCATCCACCCATCCATCCATCCACCCCTCCATCCATTTATCCACCCTTCCATCCATGCATTCACCCTTCCATCCATCTGCCCTTCCATCCATGCATCCACCCATCCACCACCCATCCATCCATGCATCCACCCACCCATCCATCCATGCATCTAATCATTCATCTGCCTATCCACCCAACTATCCATCCACCCATCCATGCATCTGCCTCTCTTCCCACCAATCCACCCATTTATCCACCCATCCACACATCCATCCGCAGAGGGTGGGTGGGCTGTAAGTCGATCTCTCTGCACTCCTCAACTCGAACACACTGGAATCACAGGCTCTGCTCTGCACAGATCTGGTTTAACTTTATGACAGGAATGAGCTAACAGACAGGCAGGTTAGGGACACAATCATTTCCTGGATAAACAGTATGGCCTTGGCCCATAAGGCTGCATCAGTGGCATATTTTATGCATATGTATTTTTATAAAGTAGCTAGAGAAATAAAGTGACCCTATATCATCTAAGAACAACAATCTGACTTTCTGTTTGGCCGGCTGCCCTGTAGTCCTTCCCTCCACAGCTCCTGAAGCAGTCCCCCGCCTGTCCCTGCTACTTTGCACAAAGGTGAATAAATCAAAGTAAAGCTCTTACTATCTTATTTTCTCTCTACTCCCCCCAGTTGTGTCCTCCCCGTCTTGAATGCTTTGAGAAAATTAATGCCCATGTCTCTGGCAAACGTATTGCACCTATAATTCAGCTTTAAAACAAGCACACCAGCAGTGGCCAAACCTTGGGGAGAAGGTTCATTTTTCACACAAGTAATTGAATCCTTCCCTTCAATTTCCTTTCAAGTATTAAAGACAACTGATGCCTCACTGAAAAAACCTTATAAAATTTCCACCAGATACTTGTCAACTGAGGGAAGAGATGCCTCTTTTACAGGACAGGGATGAGGGGAGTGGGGAGAAGAGACTGGGAAAGCACGCCCTGGGGTTCACAGGTAGAAGGTTATTCCAAGGTACTGAAAGTAATACGGATCTTTTATTTCATCAGCCTCCACTTTATACCATCAATATTCCAATAACATGAAAATCCAGATGTCAGTGTTTTTCTTAGGTGACAATCTCACTGAATTTAACTGAGTTTTCAACAAATGCAATACACATTCTTTAGCAGATTGCTTTCCCCTACCACTCTTTTAAAAAGTGTTTTCTATCAAGAAATATCCATTTTTTTTGTTAAGTGCCGTATTTGTGTATTTTAAGTGACATATCAGTTTTATAGTATTTTTCTACCCAACAGAAATGACATGTCTTACCCCTTAATTGTCAGACATCCAGCAGCTGTTTTCTGAAGCAAAGCTCACTGTGGTACTGCACAGCTCAGTCACCCTTTGTGTTTACAAGGGCAATCCCACCAGTTTTTCCAAAAATGTTTTACCATTCCCTGAAATGGCTCAGTGGTTCACTCCCAGTCATTCAGATTACCCACTGAGTAGCCCAGGTCCTCCAGTCCCCAATCCGGCCCCATTCTGGGGGAAGGGAAGTCCTGCAGGGTCTACCACTGAGAGGTCCCTGATGTTTTGTTTTTCTTTCACTTTTCTTCACCAAGAGTCTGGGCAGCATCCAAAGATACAAAAGCAGAAGAGTCTCTCAGGAGGAAGGAAAAGTGCCAGGGAAAATTTTACCAAACCAAATCCATCAGTAACCTCTTGGCCTATATTGTCTCAGTTATCTACTGCTGTGTAATGAAGTGCTCACAATGTAATGCTGAAAACAATACAAAGCATTTCGTATTTTAGGAAGAGCTTGGCTAAGCGGTTCTTCTGCTCCATGTGATGTCAGTTGGACTCATGTAGCTTTATTCATCTTGGATCTCAGCTGGGGCTAGAGTAACGACATAGCTTCCATCACAAGTACGGGCCCTCAGCCGAGGGGGACTGGAGCTGGACTGGCTGACCTCCTTCTCCAGAGGGTGGGCCTCCTTGCACTGTGGGTCAGAGTGCCAAGGGAGCCAAAGCAGCAGCTGTCAGGTCTCCACACGGATAACTAAGTCTGGAACTGGCACCTCTGCCTTTGTCTACTGGCTCCTGCAAGTCACACAGCCAGCTCAGATCCAAGGGAGAACTTATTAGATTATCAGATTCCACATTTCAGTGGGAGAAAGGGATGCACATATATGGATGGGAGGAACTGTTGGTGGCCGCTGTTGGACACAATCCCAGATTATCACCCAGTGTTCCTCTAAACCAAGGTCCTAGCTCAGAAGAAGGTACTAAAGATCAATGGGGGGATTTGTGGTCAGTCATTCTCTATCATTCCACTTCAAAGGTTAGACCTGTTGCGGAAGAGCATCTTTTTCCTTAAACAACACTGCAGGTTTGCTATTACTGAGTCATTTCAAATTTGTTTGAGTTACAGATCAGTCCTATCACCAGAAGTCAAGTTGTGGATAAAGCAGGAAATTTGTACAGTGGAATCAGATCATGGGCAATTCCTCAGCTACTCAATGATCCCACTCAAAGAGAATGAAACATATAATGTTTTTATGCTGCCCTGTTTAGTTCAAAAGAAACCTTGGCTTCCAACAATGCAGAAAAAGGAATCTCTCTTTGTTTTGTTTTGGTTTTTACCATACCCCAATACAAAATATTTTTGGTGTTAAAAAAATTAAAATTAAAAAAAAAAAAGAATCTCTTGGCCAAATTTCCAGGAACAAAACTAATATATGGGCTTCCATGGGTCTAAAAGATTCTTAGAGATCATTTTGGCTGTAGTTCAGTGATATTAAAAGCTCACCATGAACCACGGAAGATGAGATTCCATCTTATATGTTTCAAAACAAAGTCACCATGGAACTACAAAGAAAGCGTACCTGACCTGCCCCCCAGGCTTAGGTGAGTAAGCCCTAATTCCCTCCATGGAAACATTTTAGACTTGCAGGTCCAGGTTGATAAGACTTTTGAGTTCCAGCAAAAACTAGTTCCTCGAGATACATCTCTAGTATAGATGACATGCAGTTTTATACAAAGAAAGTAAATGTTCTCTTTTTAATTTCTGATGGACTCTGATTACAAAGCTTTTCTAATTGATCAAAATATTCTCAAGCAACAATCTATACTGTTCTGGTGTTATTGCTGTCACCAGCTTCTTGACACTGGGCAAGATGTTTTTCCATTCTCTGAGCTCCAATTAACAGATTCAGCAGTGCTCATCAAAGGCATGTTTTATGTCCAGTTAAAGAAAAGAAGTAAACATCATTGTCATCAATGCTTATTCTTATAAAAGGCCTTACAGGTTACAAAGCACTTTTATGCAACAATTTCATTTGATTTCAATTTCTAGGGTCCTTTCCATCTTCAACACTGTAGATGTGATGGATTAAAAAGTGCATGGTCAATTGATAAAATATACCTTCTTTTAGCAGTTTGCTTTAAACAGCCAAAGAGTTTTAAAAGCTCCTGCAGTGGGGAAAATCTGATTCCTTTCATCTCTACACTTGTTTTGGACGACCACATATCATTTTCAAAATATTTTTCAAAACTTAAGGAGAGGTGTGATTTACTATTTAATGATCAGCTTCCACTCACACATGCTCTGTGGTTCATCAGGAGAAAATCACTGTAGAATAAGAACCTCCCAGAGAAAACGCATTCAACTTATCTTCTTAGAAGATCTTGGCATTTATTTCCATTGGGGGCTACCCAAGAGGGAAGTGGAAAAGGGGGGTGGGTCTCTGAGACTCACATCCTTCTTTAAGCACAGCAACTTTCCTTTCACCAGCTTTGTTCCATTTTCGCCTCAGTGTAAAATTTCAGTTGAACTGAGAGTTCCAAGGTCACCAAATATTTGAAATCTACTGCTTAAAGAAACACATGTGGATTTGTAAATCTTGCTAAATCTACTTGTATACTGGGGTACAATTTTCCTTACTGATGGTGTAAAAGATTTTTTTTTTTACTGAAATCTATGATATGAACTATTCAGACTGACCCTGAATATCCCCGAAGGCCTCCTTTATACTTCTACCCTGTGGTTTGAATGAGTGTTGAATGGATGCCAGACATTTCCTATCTCTGTGCTAAAGAGCCCAAGACTACAAAAGAAGTCAAGCCAGGGAAAAAAAGAAAAAAGACCCAGCCATAAAGTTTGAAAGAATCCTCAGATGTTAATTCTGGCCCAAGTGCCAGAGTGATTCACTGGTGAGAGCTGCTGAGTAATCGTACTGTAGACTTCTTAATCCGTGTTCTATTAATGGATTTTAGCCACAGCTCAAAAGGTTAGGAATTAAAGACCACATTTCCACCTCTTCTTATTAAATTATTCTAACCTCATCCTCTGTAATTCATCACTGTCTCAACTCACTCTTGGTATACATGTTGGGAATGGAAGAGCCAGTTTGTATAATTACCCTCTCCACCTTCCCAAACATATTATAAGAAATTCAGGCCTGAGTCCAGTTTCTTCAAGACTTGAGGGGCCAACTCTTCCAATTTTACATCCTGTGCTACAGAACAGCACCAGTTCCAAGAGACTCAGCTCCTTGAGAACTCTCCTCCTTTAGTGGAATCATAAGCTTGATTAGTTTCACCACTGATTTAGGTTGAGTTCTCAAGCCTCATGGCCGGGTGGCCATCTGTTGGCTGTTGACGTAGTTCTCATTGGGTGGACACAAGTTCTGAAGGTTATTCCAATAAGGAAGATGCAGGTCAGGTCTTTCTGCATCTGTGCAAAGTGTTGGTTTTCTCCAGTTTTTTTGTATGTATAATAAAGCATGGCTGAAGAAATGAAAGCCTGGATCTAACGGTACCTGTTATGGGATCAGTGTCTCTTTAAAGTCCGTGTGTTGAAGCTTTAAACCCCAAAGTGACTGTATTCAGAGCAGGTTAAATGAAGTCACAAGAATGAGCCTTAATCTAATAGGACTCATGTCCTTATAAGACAAGACCGAGACCCCTGGGATGCTCCTGCTCAGCGGAGAGGCCACATCACACACAGTGAGATAGAGGCCATCCGTAAGCCAGGCAGCGAGGTCCTGCTGCTATCTTGGACTTGTAGCCTTCAGAACTTTGAGCAAACGAACTCCTTCCTGCTGTTTAAGCCACCCAGTCTGTGGTCTTCTATTGCAGCAGCCCTAGCAAACAAACTGTTTGTTGTTGTCATTTAGTTGATAAGTCGTGCCCAACTCTTTGCAACCCCGTGGACTGCAGCCCACCAGGTTCCTCTGTCCATGGGATTTCCCAGGCAAGAATACTGGAGTGGGTGGCCATTTCCTTCTCCAGGGGATCTTCCTGACCCAGGGATCGAACCCATGTCTCTTGCATAGGCAGGTGGATTCTTTACCACTGAGCCACTTGGCTGGCGGGCAGCGAGGCGGAAGTGTTCCCAAAGGTGCGGGTTCAATCTCTGGGTGGGGAAGATCCCCTGGAGGAGGGCACAGCAGCCCACTCCAGTATTCTTGCCTGGACAGTCTCCATGGACAGAGGAGCCTGGCAGGCTACAGTCCATGGCGTCATAGAGTCGGACAGGACTGAAGCAAGTCAGCACACACAGAGCCACCTGAGAAGCCCGAGCAAACTAATACAAAGCCACCAAGCCTTAAGATTTGGAATCATCATAAAGAGGATATTCTCCAGGAGTCATTAGGTCTTTATCTGAGGGTCTAGGACACGGAATATCAAATGTTTTTCTCTGTGTTCCTAGGAGGAAATCTAGAATCTCCTAGAACTATAAAGATTTGGGCTCAATTATAAAAAAAGAAGTTTTAATGGTTATTAAAGTTATTCAACAGAAGAATGAGCTCTACACAAAGGGAAATGAGATCTCTTCACAAAAATAACCATTTGTCAGGATTTTGAAGCATCATGTAGAAAGCTGGACTACTATGAGTATGAGTCTAAGATGATTTTAAGTCATAAGAGTAGGACTCGGCAGACCTCTTATCAAAGATGACTGTTAACCAGATCATAATCTTGGCAAGCTTCATGGCATCTTTTAATCTCAGCTTCCAAAAAAATTTTAAATGTAGTCTTTCTTTTTTTTTTTCATTTATCGAAAGGTAGTTTCTTTTCTTTTTTTTTTTATTTTACTTTACAATACTGTATTGGTTTTGCCATACATTGACATGAATCCGCCATGGGTGTTTATTTATTTGGCTGCATCAGGTCTTGGCTGTGGCCTGTGGATCTAGTTCCCTGACCAGGGATTGAACACAGGCCCCCTGCACTGGCACCACAGTGTCTTAGTCACGGGAAAACCAGGGAAGTCCCCCAAAATCATTTTTAAAGCAAGTACAATTGTTGTGAAAATCAAGACTATTATGGAAGCATTATATGAATGGAAACAAATCATGACCATCAACATGTTGTTTGTGTTGTCAAATGAAATGCCATCCTAACCCTAAACCCTAACCCTAACCCTAACCCATATATAAACATAGGCATACCTATTTATAGGGGATACAAGAAACAGGGGTTCAATCCCTGGGTCAGGAAAATCCCCTGGAGTAGGAAATAGCAACTCACTCTAGTATTGCTGCCTGGAAAATTCCATGGAGTGAGAAGCCTGGTGGGCTATACAGTCCATGGGATCATAGAGTTGGACATGACTGAATATGCATGCATTTTATTACACCTGGGAGACTTCATTGTCCTTGCATTTTTTACAAATTGAAGGTTTGGGGACATTCTTCCTTGAGCAAGCCTATTGGCATCCTTTTTCCAACAGCATTTGCTCGCTTCGTCTTTCTATGTTACATTTTTGTAATCTCCATGCTATTTCCAACTTTTTGATTATTATTATATTTTTAGGGTGATCTGTGATCAGTGATCTTTGATGTTAGAATTACAAAAAGATGATCATTTGCTGAAGGCTCAGAGAATGATGAGCACTTTTAGCAACAAAGTATTTTTTAATTAAAGCATGTACACTGATTTTTAGACATAATGTTATTGCGCATTTAATAGACCACAGTGTAAGCATAATTTTTATATACCAAAAAACCCACATGACTTGCTTAATTGCAATATTCTTTATCTTGGTGATATGGAACCAAACCTGCAGTATCTCTGAAGTATACTCATGTCAGCATCACCCAGAACATCCAGCACAAAAAGTATCAGATGAATCTTAAAGAGTATCTTTAAGATGATACTCATCTCTTAAAGATGAGTATCTCTTTAAGAATATCTCTTAAAGATAAATCCTAAAGAGTATCAGATGAATCTTCATGTCCTGTCTGCATGTATATACAACTGACCCTGAACAACATGGGCTTCAATTGTGTGGATTCACAGGGAGTTTTTTTCAATTAATATTATGCAATACTCAGTTGGTTGAATCCATGGATGTGGAAACGAGGATACGGAAGGCTGAGATGGGGCTTGGGCATCTTCAGATTTGGTATCCATGGAGAGTCCTGGAATCAATCCCCCGTGGATATTAATGGATGAATGTTTTTATTCCTTGTTCTAGGTTTGCTTTAAAAACATAAACAAGTGTTTATTGAAAAGGCGATCATCTAAACTCCTTGACAGACCAAACCCTGAAACTTTGCATGACCCCAAAAGAAAAAGCAGAGGGGAAGTAGGACAGAGGGTTCTATTTCCCCTAGGTGTAACGGGATCTGTCTAAGCTGTGGGCGCACAGAAACAAACATCGGTCCTTCGTGATTAGGTCCGGGACGACCTTTGTAACTGAGGCAAAACTGCCTTTGCCATGAGTCACCCTTTGGAGGAAAGGGCTGTCTGCCCGGAAGCAGAGCTGCTGTCTCCCCTGCTTCCATCCATCATTTCTCTGGCGCAGCCCCAGCCTCTTCACTGGCTCTGCTTGGCTCATGTTGCCGTGGAGAAGAGATGTCAGGAGACTCTGACTCAGGTGAGCGATAAGGAGCAGATGGTGCCTCCATCACTCCAGCCCTTCAGCACGCCCTGCTCCTCGGAACACGGGTAATTATTATAAATGGGTGGGTGATCGGAGGAGCAAAGATGCGGGTTTTCCAAGGGGACCTGCAAAGCCTCATCTCCTGAAAGGAAACGCAGCCGCAGAGGCGGGCAACACAAAGGAACCCTGATTGGATATTGTTGTTTAACAAGACGCTCCCTCCGCGGGTTGTTGTCCTAATCTGATTAATGAAATGAGGGTGCTAGCAAGGGGGTCAGCTTGCTACATCTCGTGGCAGACCAGGTTGGGCAATTCCCCTCTGAGCACCAATTCTCGGCACTCTTGTCAGATAATTGTTCAGATGAGATGAATGCATGTGGCCACGTCGGGCGAAGGAGATTGATGGATGGGTTGTTAATGACGGAAATAATCAGTTTGGTAATAGCCGGCTCCCGTGTTTGTCAAGTGCCAGCGGGAGGATTAACATCCCAGAGACCCGGCGTCTTTATCTCCAGGCTGGAGTCTGACAACTGCCCAAGATCACCCATGAATAAACACCGTGCCTTCCCCAGACATCATTAAACTGCCCATGCAGATATGCCTACATCACGCGGATATCTTAATGACACCAGAGAGTGTCCAGGTAATGAGACCAGGGGACAATGAATGAACAGAGACATGGACCTTGTGCCGGCTCCAGGGAGCACTTTCCCCAGTAACCCACCCCATGGTTTGCTTATCATCAGGGCGGAGCTTTCGTTTCTGGATTTTTCTTTCTCCTTTGTTTGCCGTCATCACCTGAGAAAGCTTTTCTTCCTTCTCTAGACTGGAGGGCTAAGAATCTCTCTTAACAGAAGAGGTTTTCATGTTTTCTGTCCCACTCCAGTGGGCCCCATTTCTGTGGCTGAGTGGCCTCTGAAATATGCCAACCTGTGCTCAGGACACGGATGAATGTGGATTCTGGATCTAGGCTGGCATCACCTTGTCCATGAGGTCAGGGAAGAGACCTCCGTCCTGGAAGGGACTGCCTCCTGCTTGGTCTGCATCGCCCAGGACATCCAGCCAAGTAACTTAAAAAGTATCAGATGACTTGTTATTTCCAGCCTCTTATCAATTTTAGGGGGTGCTTTTGTATGGGATCCCCCTGTGTGTATTTCTCTGCTTATTTCCACCACTCCTTCCACTCACTCTTGCGTCATAAAATGAGATGACTAGGTAGCATCACTAACTCAATGGACATAAACCTGAGCAAACTCTGGGAGGTAGTGGAGGACAGAGAAGCCTGGTGTGCTGCAGTCCATGGGTTTGCAAAGAGCTGGACACAGCTTTGCATCTGAACAACAACTATACAGACTCTCTCCTTGAAGCTAGGATATAGGTCCTTCCATCTTGTCTCATTCCTTTATCATCACCGGGGCGGGGCCGGGGGGAAATGGATCTGCCTCCTTACTTTCTTCCTGTCAGCTCCATGTCACTCTCTTCAGCTTTCATCATTCTGCAGAGAATGTCCCCACTGACTTTCCTATGGAAACTGGATCTCCTCTTCAGTCCCTCTCTTTAACTCCTCCCTTTGCTGACCATTCACAGGCTTACTTTCCTCATCCGAAAAATAAAGAGTTTGGATGAGATCATCATTTTTCAAACTGCATTCTCTGAACAATTAACCTTTCTAGCACAGGGCCCTGTAAGGATGTGCAATAAATAAGTGTTGAATAAATGAAAATATATGTGCATGAAAACATGGATTTCATAGACAGATAAGTTCAAAGAGAGTTGAGATACATGTGTTTAACGTTAAGGACTTTTAGACCCTGTGATGTTCTAAAAAGTATTATGAAGCTCCAAGACCCTATGGTATCCAACTTTTAGTGAACATCCTGCTGTGGAACTCGTGTTTTCCAGGTTGCCTAGGAACCTCATGGAACATACACCAGACTCTGAGATGACCAAACTTCCCACCATTATTCTATGACCTAGTAAATCATACGACCTTGTCTTTTACACAGAAACCTGCCCTCGACTCCCATCCATGTCAGGGGAAGAGAAGGAGACTTCATCTCAAGCCCTTTCCTCAGCATCTGACCCTATGCCTCATCTTTTAACAGCTCGCTATTTAATGATACTAACAAGTCCAAGTCTCACTGTCTTCAATGACTCGTCACTGTATTGCTCTTATATACTGTCACAATCGGTTCAGGCTCCTGTAACTCAATAACACAGATTGAGTGGCTTGAACAACAAACATTCTTTTCTCAGTCTGGAGGCCGTGAGGTCTAAAATCCAGGCTGTAGCAGATCTAGTGTCTGCTGAGAGCTCTCTTCCTGGTTTGCAGATGGCCCCCTGCTCACTTCTCACTCTTTTGTCCCCTCCCAGCTGTGACAGTACGTCAGTCTTATTTTGCTATTATCAATCTCGATATTTGTGAAGAATGCTGTTCAGGTATTTTGTGGCTTCCCCATGCGTTCATGTTTTCTCATGACTAGATGGGGGTCAAGGATTTGGGGGAAGAAAAGCCCGCCCATGAAGACCCCTCCCTGCATTACACCAGGGAATACAAGATCTCAGGGGCCTCGTTAGTGGCCCAGACTGTAAAGAATCTGTGGGAGACTCGGGTTCAATCCCTGGGTTGGGAAGATCCCCTGGAGAAGGGCACGGCAACCCACTCCAGTATTCTTGCCTGGAGAATCTCATGGACAGAGGAGCCTGGCAGGCTACAGTCCATAGGGTTGCAAAAGAGTCAGACGTGACTCAGCAACTAAAACAACAAACAGCAAATATTCTATATGAAAGCTGTTAAGAGAGTCAATCCTAAGTGAAAGGTTGGTTTTGGTTTAGGGAGAAATTCAAACTGAGGGATTTATTCAGGACCAGGGAAAGATGACAGATACTTTCCTCCAGTGTAAAACTCCAAGGGCACCAAAAATTCAGTCATCAGAATAAATAAGATGTTCATGCAGTATTTTCAGAAATAAGAATTGATGCAAAAATATCGATCACAAAGGAGCAATCTTTTAAATAAAGGCAGGGTCACTATTTATTTGCTCCGGCAGCGTGTTCAGGTTCCCCTGACAGGCTTCCACCCTCTACCGAGCATACGGCACTGAACGGTCCTAAAGCCCAGCTTGGATCTCACCTCTGCCCTGTTCTAAGGACCACATGCCTGTGCGTTCAGTCTCTTCAGCTGCGTCTGACTCTTTGTGACCCTGTGGCCTGTAGCCCCCCCAGGGTCCTCTGTCCATGGAATTGTCTAGCAAGAATACTGGAGTGGGAAGCCATTCCCTTCTCCAGGGGATCTTCCATCTTATCCTCTTTTTGTCCAGCCGACAGGCACTTGCTGGTTTGATTTAGACCTGAGTTGATGGCTATCTGGCTGGCATTCCCTGGTTTTAGTTTCGAACACTTTAATTTTCCCTTGGCTGACCACGGTACTTATCATCTAAGCGCCAACGTATGTCAGGGCAAAATATGATTGCGACACTGATCAGCACAACCTCCGTGTGAAGGTATGAATCCTCAAGCATGGGAAAAGCAGACGTGGGGAGGGCGGGAGGGGTGTTCTTTCTGCCTCTTCTTAGGTGGCTGGCTTTGACTGTGTCAGCTCATTTGTAAATTCATTTATAAAAAAGAGTCCCCATCTGTAGTGAAATGTGTTTGTCTCCAGAACTCTGCCTACTGGCTGGGGAGAGTGAGCCAACCAACTCCAGGATCAGGACCATTCAGTATTGCATTTGTTACTAACTTTTCAAGGTGGTCTGGGGGCAGGTGGGTGGGGAGACTTCTCAAATGCAAATTAAAGCAAAGAAAACAGTGATAGTGTTAGTTGCTCAGTCCTACCCAACTCTTTGCAACCGCATTAAATGTAACCCGTCAGGCTTGTCTGTCCATGGGATTCCCTAGGCAACAGTGGGTAGACATTGCCTTTTCCAGGGGATCTTCCTGGTCTGGTGATCGAACTCGCATCTCCTGCAATGAAGGCTGATTCTTTACCATTTGAGCTATCAGATAAAGAAAGGTATGGGTAAAACCTTCCCTCTTCCAGCCATGTCTGAGGGGAAATGGAAGCTGCAGATTGGGCTCAACAGCTTCCCACATCTAATCTTTCTGCAACAAGCTAAAAATCAGAAACTTGAGTAACATGTGAAGGCTTGAGCCTCCGTCCTGCCCGAAGCAGATTCACCACTCAACAGAAAGTCTTAGAAACAAAGCAAAGCAAAATAAACAAACAAAAAAACCCCAAAGAATAAGCCTATGATCTGTTGAACGGATGAGATGTCTCATCTATGAGAAGAAAGACCCCAACTCTGGTTACTTTATGGAGAAGGTTCTTTTTCCTTTGAATCTTGATTTTCCTTGGGGTCTCCAGCTCCCATATTTCTGTACCCTTGTTTTGTGTCTAATTTTCCTGTGGAATTCTGTCTGGAATTTTTATACAGAAATTATTAAATCATCCCTTGCCCTGAAGTTCCTATCTGTAAGGAACTTATTCCAAAGGAATAAGATTCCTCCTGGGTAGCATTTTAAGGAAAATCTGATAACAATGAGGGTGGTTAGGCCAAGACGGTGACAATTTTTAAAGGAAGTACCTGAAAGGTACCTGAAAGGGTGCATATTAAAAAACAGACACCACTTTGGTGACCAAGGTCCATCTAGTCAAAGCTATGGCTTTTCCAGTAGTCATGTATGGATGTGAGAGTTGGACCATAAAGAAGGCGGAGCACTGAAGAATTGATGCTTTTGAACTGTGGTGCTGGAGAAGACTCTTGAGAGTCGCTTGAATGGTAAAGAGATCAAACCAGTCAATCCCAAAGGAAATCAATCCTGAATATTCATTGGAAGGACTGATGCTAAAGCTGAAGCTCCAGTACTTTGGCCACCTGATGCAAAAAGCTGACTCATCAAAAAAGACCCTGATCTGGGAAATACTGAAGGCAAAGGGAAAAGAGGGAAGACGGAGGAGGATGAGACAGTTGGATGTCATCACCAACTCAACGGACAAGAGTTTGAGCAAACTCCTGGAGATGGTGAAGGACAGGGATGCCTGGCCTGCTGTAGTCCTTGGGTGGCAAAGAATCATACACGACTTACCAACTGAACAACAATAACAACTTGAAAGGGTAAGGGAATGAGGTTAGGAATGATGAACGTAAAAAGAAATATTTTTTTGAGAAATCAACACTATTTCATATTGTGCCTGGGGAAAAAAAAACTCTAGAGCATTCAGAAAAGAGTGTATCAGCTGACCAGAGGCACCTCAGACAAGAAAAATCTTTTTTGAAGCAAGGAGTGCTTCTTGATTGCTCCGAGAAGTGGACTTTTGGTGTCGTTTGGACTTTTGGTTCCCCTGGGACTTCCGCTTCCTGGTTTTTCACGATCAAGTAAATTTAAAATCCTATTTTTTTCCCTTCCCATGGGGCAGAGTCGACTCATGAGCAAGCATCGCTGTGGCCCAAAGGCCAGCCCCGTGAACGAGAGGTCCATGTGTCGTCTATTGAGTGGCCAGTCTGTGCACCAGGCAGGACAGAGGCTTGGAGCTTCACGGGTCCAGCTGCAAAGCCCACAGCCTGAGTCCAGCAGTCTGAGCAGCTTGGAGCCTTCGCTGACTGCAGGAAAGTAGCAGGGAAATTCACAGTGCTCAAAGAGGTAATTGCCAGTTATTGCTCTACTGGTTCCAATTTTAGTAGTAAATGAGCAATGTATAATGTATCAGGCTTATTAAAAAATAAAAATGAGAAATAAAAGTTCTCCAAGGGGAACCGCAAACCCGCCAAGTTTTCCCAGACTCAGCTGTGACCAGAGCGGCCATCTGAGCACTCAGGGTTCACCTGTGCTGGCATGCCCGGGCTGTGGTCACCCGCGGGGCACTCGGGTCACTGCACAGGCCTGACCATGCATGGCCTTCTTCACCCAGTGCTGGTGACTCAGGAATTGTCATGTCCAAGCCCTCATTAGAAGCAAATTCATTAGAAGCATGCTTAGCCTTCCTCCAAAAGAGAGAGAAGGCAAAGGTTTCGTTTCTTAAGCAGGAAGATAAGAACTTCTTTGAGGTTTCCCTCATCTGCTGGGGTAGGTGGTGGGAAAGGCACTACCCCTGGAACGGATGTCACCCCCCGCCAGTATCTGTCCACCCTCAGCGCCTCTCTGCCTTCTTATTTGGATTAAACTATGTGATCTGTTCGTAAGTGAACTCGTTGTAGGCAAACCGCCATCATTCTAACCTGTCCTGCACCCTCACCTTGCTGAATCGTTCTTCCTGAATTCCCCTTAAAACCATTCCAGGTACCTAGCCTCTTAGAAAATAATAAACCAACCCTTCATCCCAGAAATGACAGCTGTCCCCCGTGGACTCCCAGCCTACCTACCTCTCCTGGGCCGTCACCCACTCCTCTATAGCTTGCCACCCACATTCCTGCTGATCCGAAACACCTGACACTCTGAGTGCAGGTGGAAGCCTAAACACCTCTCTATGGAGCCCGCTGTCTGCATGCAATTACCCCCTCCCCAGCCACTCTGCTCAAGGGGTCTTCCCCAAACCCCTGCTCTTGTAAACGGACCCCAGGGTTCCTACAGTGTTAGACTAAGAATTGCCAATGGAGGTGCATGATCCACTCTTGTTTAGAGGGCTGACGTATTAAACATTAAACACCCATTTCATGTACACAGATTCAGCTTGGCAACAGAGAGAGAGGATGTCCTGAAATACTACAGGGCATTTGTCCTGATATTCGGGAGGGGGGCTTCCTGAGAAAGTAAGGAGGGATGCTGTACCTCTGCAGTCTCCTCAGGGGTCCCCCTCCCCTGGGGGACCCTCGGGGTGGAAGCTCGTCACTCTGCAGCAATCCAGACCCAATCAAAGGGTTTTCCAGGGGAATGTTTGAGTCTCTAAGAACTTGCCTTACATGTGGAGTTTAAGACCTCATATTCAGGGGACTTCCTGGTAGCCCAGTGGTTGAGAATCTGCCTTGCAATGCAGGGGACACAGTTTTGCTCCCTGGTCTCGGAAGGTTCCATATGCTTTGGGGCAACTAAGCCCATGCACCACAACTACTGAGCCAGTGTGTCACATCAACTAACACCCAACGCAGCCAAATAAATAAATGAATACATTTTTTAAAAATGGATCTCACATTCAAACAAGACACAATCCACCTCTGATATAAAGGTGGCCCTTTTGAGTGAAATCATGACATTTAGAAAGCTATTCAGCAGAAGGTGCCAGGACACTCTTAACTATTTGAGATAAAGCACCTTCTGTACCTTAAACCACACACAAAAGGAAATTCCAGCCAGGAAAAGACCTAAGTGTGCACAGGAAGATACTCTATTTTCTACAAGAACCTGAAAACAGAGCTGCACCTGCAGTAACTCCTGGAGCAGGATTCTCTAAGTATAAAAGCAAAGGAACCCATCATGAAGGCAAAAGATACCTCTGACGTCATTAAAATCGCTCCCTCTCACATCCTTCGTCTAGGCTTAGACAAAATGACAGGAGGATAAAGATCTGGAAACCTTGCTCAGCGCTGAAAAACAGTGACAGGCGGCCTCCGCCTTCAGCTTCAGGGTACTTCTGCAGCCAGGGCGCAAGTGGAATCATGTGAAGGGTGGGTACCGAAGGCCGTGACCCTTGGGCACCTTTCCTAAGTGAAGTACAGGTATGAGCAGTGAGTAGTGGCTTCCTTGGAGGAAATCCTCAACTCTCCCTAGAAGAAGAGAGGCTGAGACAGCGAGGAGAAATCACAGAATAAGCACAGACTTGCTCAGAAACTCAATGGCAACAGGGCTTGCACTCTGCAGAACCCTCAGGACAGCAGGAATTTCCCTGAAAGAGCATGCAGAGGCAGAGGAAGTAGGTGAGACACAGTCACGTCACCTACTTTAGAGACAACTAGGCCAAACTGAATGAAAGCAGACAAAATCACCAAACTCCCAAGAAGCTAAAGCCCGTGCAGAAAGCAGCCATGGAGACCAGCAGGTTCACAGAAACAAACAGGGGGTCAGAGGACAGGCTGGAAATGTTTTTCTGGTAGGTCCTCTGAGATGCCACCTCTTCCCTCCACCTCCCAGCTGCTGAATCACTTAATTAGACTGGATTTTCATTAACCGAACCTACTGTTTATCTGGGGTGAATCACACCCCCTATTTTTCGAGCAAATTAAAGGCCTGAATAAAACCTTGAATGTTCAAGTATGAGTCAACAGATAACAACAGACATCAGTTCTAGAAAGAGAAGCCACAAAATTAAAGGAACAAAGCCTTAAATAGAAAGGAACAGCAGAGGTACATTTTGAAGAGGAAAAAAAAGATTTACAGTAAATAAACAAAACTTGAAGAAAGTTTTAAGTGATATCTGCCCCCTATGCTCACCAAACTTAAATGTAGACTTTACAGAAATGGATAAATTGTGAAATACTAAGGATAAAGACAGGCTAAGAAAGAGCAAGAGTTGCCATATGATTCAACAATCCCATTCCTGGGCATATGTCCAGACTAAACCCTAATTCAATAAGATACACACACCCCAGTGTTCACAGCATCACTATTCACAATAGCCAAGACATGGCAGCAATGTAAGTGTCCACTGACAGGTGGAGACAGAAGATGTGATACATATATACAATGGAATATTCAGTTCAGTTCAGTTGCTCAGTTGTGTCCAACTCTTTGCGACCCCATGGACTGCAGCATGCCAGGCTTCCCTGTCCATCACCAACTCCTGGAGCTTGCTCAAACTCATGTCCATCGAGTCAGTGATGCCATCCAACCATCTCATCCTCTGTCATCCCCTTCTCCTCCTGCCCCCAATCCCTCCCAGCATCAGAGTCTTTTCCAATGAGTCAACTCTTCGCATGAGGTGGCCAAAGTACTGGAGTTTCAGCTTCAGCATCTTTCCTTCCAGAGAAATCCCAGGGCTGATCTCCTTCAGAATGGATTGGTTGGATCTCCTTGCAGTCCAAGGGACTCTCAAGAGTCTTCTCCAACACCACAGTTCAAAAGCAGCAATTCTTCGGTGCTCAGCTTTCTTCACAGTCCAACTCTCACATCCATACATGACCACTGGAAAAACCACAGCTTTGACTAAACAGACCTTTGTCGGCCAAGTAATGTCTCTGATTTTTAATATGCTGTCTAGGTTTGTCATAGCTTTTCTTCCAAGGAGTAAATGAATAATGGAATATTACTGAGCCATAAAAAGAATGAAATAATGCCATTTGCAGCAACATGAATCTACCTAGAGATTATCATACTAAGTGAAGTAGGTCAAAGACAAACCTCATTTAAGAGAAGGCTTTTAAAAAATTGGAAAGACTCATAATAAAATGCTGAAAATATTAAAGGACTACAATGACTATATGGATAAATGGGAATAACATGTTCAAATACCTTATAGAAATTTAAGTAAACTGAGCAGTTATTTATAGTATAAAGAGGTACTAAAAATAAAAATATGCAAGTGAATGATTAAATAAAGCAATTCAGGATGGTGGTTGCCTCAAGGGAGGGCAGGAGAGGCTGGAATCCAACAGGGACTCAGGGGACTTGCATTAACTTACATGGCCAGCTTATGTCTTTGAAAACATCTATATCCTTCTGTACCTATGTCTGCTGCAAATATGGCAAAATGTCAGCTCTGGTACATGAGAAATTATCTGTATTATTTTTATGCTTGATGTATTGTATCTTTTAAAAACAGCTGGATAAAGGAGACACCAGAGAATAAAAGTCTTCAAAATCAGACAAGCTAAATACTGAAGTCTGGTAACTGTCATCAAAATATTTACAAAATGCCAAGATCAAAAATAGCACTTGAAAAAAAACGCAAGGTTACTGAAAAGTAATTAGGGCTTCCCCAATGCCTCAGCAGGTAAAAAATCCACCTGCAATGGAGGAGACACAGGAGATGGGGGTTCAATCCCTGGTCCGGGAAGATCCCCTGGAGGAGGAAATGGTAACCCTTCCAGTATTCTTGCTTAGAGAATTCCATGAACAAAGGGGCCTGGTGGGCTACAGTCCATAGGATCACAAAGGGGTAGGACACGACTGGATGACTAAACAACAATAAAACAACTGCAGGAAAACTCTTTCCAATGTTTTCTCCTTTTAACTGAAAGAGACACCAGAGTTAGGGGGATTAAAGTGGCCTTCCTCACGTTTGTGGGCTGAGAACAGGTTGGTGAAATTGGAACAAAGTCCAGCAGATCACGCAGCAGAGCACAAAACCTTAAATGCTTATAGCCCAAGGGGATGTGGGTGTAGAAGAGGCATAAAAGACCAGAAACAAATGTCTGCATCACCCTCATTTCTGGTCCTAACACATCTAAGCAGGGCCGGCCCCTGCCCTGCATGCACATGGTCCCAGAAACTTTGGCCTCCACCTGGGACCACTCAGACAGGAGTCTCTGCAGGAAACCCAGGGCATCAGTATTACAATTCCCCAGGTGGCTCCAGAAAGCAGCCAGCATGGGGACCCAGTGCCCTGGGTGGAAGGCAGCCCAGACTCAGGCTGCAGCTGAGTATTCTGGTCTACTGCCGAGAGTCAAGGAGTTTCTTGTCTCAGGAGGTGATGCTGGTCTGCACTTCTCTTTCCCTGCTGCTGACGTTCTCCCAAGCCTTCTTCACAAGGAGTTGCCAGACCAGGAGCATCCCTAAAGGCACTGGCCACAGACCCCCCAGGGCTGGAGGCACTGGGGAAGTCTAGTGGGAGATGGGCCCAACCACAAACAGCAGCCCTTTTGTGCACTGAAGCACCCACAATGTAGTGTACTTTGCCAGCAGAGAGGTCCTGATCAGGAGTGACCAGGAGAAGCTCTCGATGCTGCTCTCAGCCGCCAGCAGCTTCCTTGGAGGATAAGCTCTTTGCATTGACAGGGTTCACAGTGCACCGGGAGCCGGCAGGAGAAACACACCCACAGCTGCCAAAGCCTGCTGCAAATTCAACCCTACAGACAGCTAACTGCTCCAGCAAAGCCCAGCCTGTCAAACGCCCTAGAAACGGGGACCAGTGAGGGACTGGCCCCTGCCCTGTCTCCTCCACCAGGGCCTTCCCACGCTGTCCTGTGTGGACTGGACCAGCAGTGTCTTTGGCTCTGTGTCCAGGGGAGTGGGCGCTGCAGCCTGCAGCCTGCCACATGTGCCAGAAGATGAGTCAGACACAGATTTGGCCCACAGGAGTCCAGGGTGACTTGCTCCGACAGATCCATCTGCCTCCGACAGACAGATGGACAGGCCCCAGCCCCTTCTGTGAGCACTGTCACACCCTGTCACCAGCGCAGCAGCGGGGCACTCGCGGACAAACAGCGGGCGAGGCCAGTAACCCTATCCTATTCCTGACATTGCCACCCCCTCCCGCCCCCTCTGATCTCCTTACATCCTGGGATTGAATGGCCCTATAAAAATGTCCAGCGTGAAAGACAGATTCAAAAACTGGAGAAACACTATCCGGATGGAGGTCCTTTAACACCCTCCCCCCAGGCCCCTCTGTACCTAACCCTAGCCCCCACCCCCAGCCGGGCAGAGAATTTATGGGCTGTAAGTCCTGTTTTCCTACGTTGATGGAAATCGCTGGCAAACATTTCCACCAGGGCCCAGCTCCATCCGTAGAGTCAAATATCAAGGCACCCAGCTGAGCTCCAGGAGGCAGGGTTTATGAAGCCAGCCGACGTGCCCTGTGACCGTAAACCATCTTATATTTACTATGACAGGACCGTATTCGAGTTCATAAAAAAGATGAGTTTTCTCTAACTTCGGGTGCCTGGAAGGCCCGAGCGTCTTTTACAAGGGGATTGTGTATCAGCAGTGGATACAGAGCCTGAGGAGCTGAATCAGCCAGCTGTTGTTTGCTCACTTTGCTGGGATAACACAGTCGAGTCAACCCAACAGGGGCTCTCAACCAGGTTCCTCAGGTTCTCAGGGCTGCACTGAAGGTGGGAAAAATACCTATGCCCGTGATGCACACTGCAGACGGAAGGCAGTGTGGAGAGAAGCCATTGTCCCCAAACTAGTTCCAACCCTCCTCCCTCGGGATATTGCTGTCATTGTTGTTCAGTTGCTAAGCCGAGTCCGACTCTTTGCGACCCCATGGACTGCAGCACGCCAGGCTTCCCTGTCCTTTACCATCTCCTGGAGTTTGCTTAAACTCATGTCCATTGATTTGGTGACGCCATCCAACCATCGCATCCTCTGTCACTCCCTTCTCCTCCTAGCCTCAATCTTTCCCAGCATCAGAGTCTTTTCTGGGGATGCATGGACCCCGCTTGGAAAGGAAATGATGAGCCCTTCAGATACAGTGCCCGAACCTTGAGGATGGTTAGATCACAGGTCATCTGTTCAGGGGGACAACCATTTTGAAAGAATCAAAAGTTGGAGCCCAGGGAAGTGGAGGGCTTAGAAGGGCCGTATGCTACAGAAGAGGATGGCAAATTCTCAGCTCTTGGAGGCACCTGAAGGGTCCATTTGCTGGCCAGTACCCACGTCCTGTTCAGATTGAGATGCACAAGGATGTTACATCAGCTGGAATCAGGGCAACAGGAGGAGGATCTGTGTAGGTAATCTAGGAGTCGGAATCTGGACAAATTAAGTAAAGGTCACAGATGTCCAGCCATTCTGCTGTTCCAGTACAGGCTGGCAGGGGGAGGGATGCTGGGGGCATTTAGCTTCCTTCAGGTCTACAGTAGCTGGACAGGTTGGAAATTCAGAAGGTTCTTTCCAGCTTTGCCTCTAGGAACGACTGATACAAAGACATTTAGCCCGGCAAAGCATCATGAAACGACCTTTTCTTGAGACACGGGTCCCCCACGCTCGAGATCTCTAGCTTTCTGGCTGTGGAAATGTGACCTCAAAGAGCATGGCTGGAGTGCCTTCGTGTCTCGACTATGTTTCTGAGCTCTTTAGATGCTTTTCATAAACTATGATAGGGCAATTTAAAAATCACAAAACTCCCTGTTTGAGAAAATGAATTCTTAGGGACTTCTTGGGAAATAAGCAATTTTTAGAAGATGTCTGCTCTCTTGGACCCCGGCTGCAACATTTCAGCCTCCAGCCAACCCTGCTGGCTTTCGACTGGGCCCCACAATCTGAACTGACTCTGGCCAATATATCCTGTTACTGTTTGTTCTGAATTTAGAGTTTCTGTGTACCGACAGACTCCCTCAGTTTGTCTCAAGTCTGAAGTCAAGGGGAGATTGTGTCAGCAGCCAAAGGCCTCTGTGCAGTCCTAAATGGCGGGGTCTTTTCCCTCCAATTTCAGAGCTTTTCACTGTACTTGTAGTGTATAGTTACTTGCTGTTTAGTCACTACGTCGTGTCTGACTCTTTGTGACCCCATAGACTGCAGCATGCCAGGCTTCCCTGTCCTTCACCAACTCCCAGAGCTTGCTCAAACTCACATCCATTGAGTCAGTGATGATATCCAACCATCTCAACCTGTCATCATCTTCTCCTCCTGCCTTCAATCTTCCCCAGCATCAGCATCTTTTCCAATGAATTGGATCTTCGCATTAGGTGGCCGAAGTATTGGAGCTTCAGCTTCAGCATCAGTCCTTCCAATAAATATTCAGGGATGATTTCCTTTAGGATGGACTGGTTTGATCTTCTTGCTGTCCAATTATACCATCCCCTAGATTGTCTAATTGTTAAATATATTGTGCAGTGACAAATGCATTGCACCTTAAAGCTGTCCATTTTATCTTCCTTTTAAAAATGTGAATGTGTGGCAGGCAGATACTTGAGCTCCTTCTTAGTGAAGATTAAATGCTAATAAAACAGTAAACCCATTTTAAAAAATCACAAAATCGTAACTATTAGCACTGATGCTGGGCACAGAGTTTTTGTTAATTAATTATTAATGAATGGCCCAAGATACTCTTATACAATGAAACATTTGGACTTGTCCCCCTGACCAAAATCAGCATCACCACTGCTCTGTAGAAAACTAAAAAGTTCAGGATTGATTTTAGGAAACTTTTCATGTTAATCCAAGAAAACCCATTCTTCCATCAGCAGCACCTCAGGACATGTGTTAATGATAATTTTTCTACACTCTGATCTTTATTCAGTCTGTGCACAGCAACATGTATTTTTAATGCTTGGTGTAGAAAACAGAAGTATGAAGGAAGTTTGAAATGAGTAGACATTTTCTCCAGAGATCCAGGTTCTTTGTGATGGAGGCTTCCCTTTCTGAGAAACTTATCCCATCTGAGAATCTTTCAACGTCTGAGTTTAATCAATTTGCATTTAGCTTGATTACTTATAAATTTGGACTTATGTTATCCCACCTTATCTGCTGCTTTCTAGATTCTATGTCTATTTCTATGTTCTACTGTTCCTATTCTATGGGGGGGAGGGGCAGGGTTGGCTAATTTTTTTTCCTTCTTTTGGGTTGACTGAGTTTATTACGTATTTTATTTTACTGTCCTCCGGTTTGAAGTTATTCTTTCAGTGGTTACATGTAAATGGTTTGCCTGATGATTAACTTAAGAAAATCAAAAGCAAACATCACTGTCAACACGGCCCCCACTTCACCTCTTAGTCTCACCAATAATCCAACCTATTTATTACTTTTATTAAGTTTCTTTTAAATGCACTAGCATGTTTACCCAATTATTAGCTCCACATGGCTTTTATTTTTAATGCATCATGCTCTCCGTATGGATTCAGTCTTGCTTGATAAACTATGTCATTTAATAGTTGTTGCAGCAAAAATCGGTGTGTAGTTAACTCTATCTGAAAGTTCTTCACGTTCTGTTCTCTGGACATCTTATTAAATGTACCTTGGACCTAGCAAGTCTATTCTCTGTGGCTATAAACCATCCTCTTCCAGTTCCCCATCCTGTTATCTCTGGTAATTTCATTGAATATTTTAGTTATCTATGTTCTGGCTGTTTGGCTCCTGTGTTTGGTAAACCTATCAGATTGATCTCTTGGTTATTACTGCTTGTTTCTTCTGTTTTAATCTGCAGCTTAGCCTAGCCACTGAATCTTTCGTTTCCACTCCAGTGTTCTTCCCACATTCTCTTTGGTCCTTTCCCAAATCTTTTTCTGCTGTCACACTTTTTCACTGTAATTTTTACATATTTTAAAACATCTTTAATAAGTTAAAACCAGCTGTAAGCACCTTTCAGAGTGTTACATCTTTGGGGTCTGCCTGGGGTTTGCCAGATTTCCTGACTTTCATTCACGGTTGATTTCTTTTCTCAAGTGACTGAAATCGCTAATGGTGTCCACACCCTCTACTGCGGTTGTTCATGCTGGGGAATTCTCTTGGGAACCAAGTTGTAGAAAATCCAGAGCAGTTCCCCCCCGACCCCATCCCACCCTGCTCAAGACACTAGGGGCTTCAACAGTCCTGAGACCAGCTCTCATGTCGGCTTCTCGGTGTGTACTTCTCACATTCACAGGAAGCATAAGCTCAGACCACATGCCAACATACAGAACTGCGGTTTGAGTTTTTTGTGGGTGATTTTTTTTTCTTTTGCCCAAACCCCTGTTGAGAAGGCAAGGTTCTCTGCCACATTTTTCTGAGCCTGGGAGGCGAGCCATGAGGTCAAAGAGCAGGGGGCTTGTCAAGGCATTGGGCAGAAGGGATCACTGTATTGTCTCTCCTGGCAAACAAAGGCCGAATCCCAGGACCCCCACCTTCTGGCTGCAGGTCCCCCGTCCTGGGCAGTCACCACGGGCACCACAGCCTCAGTGTGCACTGCTCTGGCAGGCGGGAATTCCCAGTCTCTGGACTCTGGCTGGGTGCACGTGTTTCTGTTGTGTGCTTAGTCGCTCGGTCGTGTCTGATGCTTTTCGACCCCATGGACCGCAGCCTGCTAGGCTCCTCAATCCATGGGGATTCTCCAGGCAAGAATACTGGAGTGGGTTGCCATGCCCTCCTCCAGGGGATCTTCTCAACCCAGGGATCAAACTCAGGTCTCCCACACTGTAGGCAGATTCTTTACCATCTGAGCCACTGTGGTGGTTGTTATATTTTAGGCAACATTCCTGTGTGTTTATTGTTGAAGGGAGGAGGGTAGACCGAAAGGAGAGCATTGTCTTTTCCCATCTTGGCTTGTCCCTTGCAAGTGTTTCTGAAATAATTACAGGCTGTTTTTATGAGACTATATTGGTCCCACATCTCATGAGTGAAGTTAGCGTATGTTGTGGGAACACACGGCAGACGCACACAGCACAGAAGTCCCCCAAAGTAGACTCCTTGAAATGCCATTGTGTGCACAAAGCCTGATGCTCGCTTTGACTCTAGACTGAATCTGATGAGTCACCACTCCTGTTCCTGCCAGCTCATCCCATTCCCCTCTTTCTGTACAACCAGCCATGATCTATACTTTATATTCCAGCTCAAATTTTGAGTTTTTGATTTTGTATGGGAGTATAACTGATTAACAATGTTGCGATAGTTGCAAGTGGACAGCAAAGGAACTCAGCCATACATATACATGTACCCACTCTCCCCCAAACTCCCCTCCCATCCAGGCTGCCCCCTAACACCGAGCAGAGTTCCCTGTGCAATACAGCAGGTCCTTGCTGGTTATCCATTTTAAATACAGCAGTGTGTGCACGTCCATCCCAAACTCCCTAACTATCCCTTCCCCCCAGGAACCGTAAGTTCATTCTCTAAGTCTGTGAGCTTATTTCTGCTTTATAAGTAAGTTTATTTGTATCATTCCTTTTTAGATTGCACATATAAGGGATGTCGTATGATATTTCTCCTTCTCCATCTGACTTACTTGACCAGTCAAGATTTTTAAGATGTTCATTTCACACAACTAGCAACTTCTGAAACTTTAATGCAGGAAACTAGACTGGAAGTAAAATTCTGATGTACATCCAATCCCCTGGGGTAAAGAAGGCAAAACAGAAGTTCCAAAGAGCATACTCAAGACTCTCAAGGATGCCTGCCCTTGCCACCTGGCTGGTATCCACATTCTCTGCTCTAAAATCCTAAAACAGGTCTTGGCCATCTCCCACTCCTCCCACCTTCCTGGTCACAGAAGCTGGGACCTGGGAATTCTATTCTGGGCACTGCTAATCCCCCCTTGAAAGTGGCACAGCACAGAAGACAGGAGCTAGTGGGTTAACCTAACGGTTCATCTAACCTCTCAAAGTCTCTCAACAGCTCCAACGTGATAAAACCTTCCAGAATTATTGACAGTCAAATATTCTCAACACATTTGTGAGACTCCAGCTGTTACCCAGGGATGCAAAGTAAACAAACGCTGCCGAAGGGATAAATCAGCAGTCAGGGCTACTAGCAGGCAAAGGAGGTTCATTTCTGGGATGTTCCAGTCTCTCCCCAAGAAGAGAGATGGCTTCCCTCTTCCACTGGCTACTACAAAAGTCACTTCTTGCATTTTGTCCTAAGATGATGAGAACAACAGATGCGTAGTCCTAATACACTTTTTCATGATAGAGGTAGGAAGTCCCCTACATGTATGAATGAGTTCCATTCCGAGGGTATGTTTTGAAGTCCAATTTGTTTGTAAGTCCAAACAAGTCAGCCTAGGTACCAAACTAACAGAATTGGCTATATAATACTATACTCTATTAGGTTTACAACATGTGTGTCTGTTAATCACTCAGTTGTGTCCCCATGGACTATAACCCACCAGGCTCCTCTGTCCATGGAGTTCTCCAGGCAAGAACACTGGAGTGGGTTGCCATTTCCTCCTTCAGAGGATTCTCCTGACCCAGGTATCAAACCCAAGTCTCCTGCATTGCAGGCAAATTCTTTTCTGTCTGAGTCACCAGGGAAGCTCTGGTTTATAATACTTCTCACACAAATAATACATTAGAAGCAAACAAACGAAAACTGAAACATTTTTATTTTTACCATACTTTGAAAAGGACAGCAGTAGCGGCTACACCACCACTGCTTTTACACTTGCTTCTGTTTGGGAAGATTTCTTGGGAAGTTCGCTTCTGTTGGGAAGTTTGGGACAGCCTGGGCTTGAAATGAAGACACTGCGCTACTGTACTTTACACAGCGCTGCACAGTAAAGGACGCAAAAGCACAACCACTTGCAGAGGATGCATGTACGTGACAACGTGCTCCAGACACATCAACCAACTGATATGACTAGACATGGAAACGCACATCCCCATCTTTGAAAGCCCACAACTTGAAGGTTCCCCTGTAGGGCATTCAATGTCTAAACAATTTTGGAAACAGGAAGAGAAATCATCACTGGTACCTAATTTCAACGTGCTAGCATTTAATGTATCTTCTTTTAATCTTTTTTTTTTTTTGCCTTTTATTTCAGTATCATGTGTGCTGTGCTAAGTTGCTTCAGGCATGTCTGACTCTTTGTGATCCCATGAGCCGTAGCCCTTCAGGCTCCTTTGTCCATGGGATTCTCCAGGCAAGAATACTGAAGTGGGTTGCCAAGCCCTCCTCCGTCAGTATTACAAGCTGTTATTTAAAATCATTTTACCCCATGTACTTTTCATGTATTTACAGGAGTCTGGGATTCCCAAGTACCTCATTTTTAAAAAAAAATCACAACAACCCTCTAACTCGAGCCAGGTAAAAATTCTTGGCCATGTTTTACAGAGAAGGAAAGGATGACACGGGCATTTGATGGTGAGCTGCTCAGCAGCAAAAAGAGGCAAGAGAAGCTCATTGTCATCAAAGCTCTCTCCCAGATGTCTGCAAACCCAGGGAGCTAGGGTTCATGACTTCAGCCCACACAAGCTCATGGGTCATGAGAACAAGAGCCACAGCTGGAGTTAACGGGAGAAAGTGGGGGTTGGGGGTGGCTTGGAGGACCAGCGTCACTAGCCTAACTAGCGTGTGCTTCCCAGAGCAATAAAGCCAGTGTTCTTGTGAGTTGTATGGTCCTCAGGGGAATTCCAAAAGAAAAAAATCCCACCCGCATACTCTGTGTGGTGGCAACTTTGGAATGTCTATAGTGAGATGGCTTTGATGACCTTGGCCCATGTGGATCTACAGATCCTGTGTTGTTTCTCATCCAGTCTCCTTAGTTTTACATTTTCCAGTCTGCAACTGATGCATTATTTTAGTACAAGCACTTCTCCATGAAACTGCAGGGAGAAAATCTCCCTCAGAGGGCATCCAAGGTGGCACTGGGTACCAATATGCCAACTCCAATGGTTTCAGTGACTGCGAAAACTACTCCAACTTTCCCAGAGCCCCGTGGTGTCTGAGGAGAGTCGCTATGCCCTGAGGGATTGTGAAAACCAAAGAGAATCCACAGCCGTCGGAAAAATATGGGATAAAACAAGCACGGTGGGACTTTCCCGGCAGTCCAGTGGTTAAGGCTTCCCCTTCTGATGCAGGGGGCACACATTTGACCCTTGGTGGGGGAACTAAGGTCCAGCATGCCACATGGCGTGGTCAAAAAAACTTTTTTTAATTACTAGAAATATTTTAAAAATGTTAAAAATAGACTCTAGGTAGTGAGTAGATGGACACTTACTATAGAATCCTTTTAACTTTATACTGAAATGTTTCATAACAAAATGCTATTCTGAAAATCAGTCTTCCCCTAAGTCATAGAGGGATAGATGTTTTTCATCTGCCTTCATCTCCCTTCTCCTCAACCGTTACCATTTCCTTCTTACCTCTATGAATTCCTTGAGAACATGTCTCTAAAGATGGCCAAATATGTTCAGAAAACACTGAGTCGAAACCAGTTTTTAAGAAAACAAAACTGAGGTCCTAACAAGGGGAATGGACTTGTCCCGGGTCATCACCTGAAGGGTTCAGGAGCAGGTCTCCCAGGGGATGGACAGCTGGACCTCTGTCTCGAGGATGTGACTTGAAAGGACTAGACAACACTCCTGGACACTTTATAATGAGGTTTAAAAGAAGCTGGGATGCTAAGAACAAGGGAGGAGCCAACAGAGGCAGCGAGAGAGCAGTTTTGAGCATCCGATCCTGCAGGTGCAGGGATCATGTCTTGTTCAAATGGAATTTTCTCTCTGTGTTTGAGAATCCTGGAACCAGAGAAACTTGATCACACTTCTACCGGTACAACACTGCCAGGAGGATAAATTCACACCATCATTTTAGAAATCAATTTAGCAATATGTATCAAATATTCTTGGCCTTTGACCTTATGAGTCTACTTCTCAGAGTTCATGCCAAACAAGTTGGATTCAATATAACAAAAAGCTCTACAAAGATATCCATCAAAGTAATGTGTAAAATAGCCCCAAATTAAAAAGTGATTAACTGGGCTTCCCCAATGACTCAGTGGGAAAAGAACCCACCTGCAACACAGGAGGCATGGGTTTGACCCCTGGGTGGGAAGATTCCCTGGAAGAGGAAATGGCAACTCACTCCAGTATCCTTGCCTGTGAAATCCCATGGACAAAGGAGCCTGGCAGGCTACAGTCCAGGGGGCCGCAAAAAAGTGGGATATGAAGGAGCAGCAGAACAGGAGCAAAAAGTGGTTAAAGGCTAAATGATAAGTAAATTAGGACATATTCTTAAAAAAGGACTTAGAAGTCATTACAATATTTATCAAAGGTCTAACAATATAGTTAGAAAGTGTTTATATTAAACTTCTAAATGATAAAACTCCTAACAAGTTGTACATATGCCCTGAGTCTAATTAGACCAACAAAATTTTTAAAATATGTGATACACAGTAAAACGCCTGAGGAAAAAAAATACATCAGATTGGTACAAAGCTTGTCTGTAGCACATCTGCTACATTTTCTGTGATGGTATATAATCAGCTGTGCTGTAACTCACGGTACACATTCCCAGATCCCCCACTATAGAAAATCATATCATAAAAACCACAGAGCTTATGTGGAAAACAGAACAAGGGTACAACACTCTCAAACTTTATCAGGGGCACGCTGTTTTGAAAGGTAGGAACCTAACAATAAGGGTAGCACAGTTTTCACACCTGAACTGGTTAAGAAATTCATAGATACAATAAATATGACACTTAACCTTGAAAAAGCCCTGATGCTTTCCATGGAAGTAGGCATTGGGAAGATTGCAGCTTGGGAGTTATTGTAAAGTGTTGAAGGAAGGTTGTCAAAAATGCGACAGAAAGTTGCTGACCAGACACGGATGAATGTGAGTCAGAACTGGAGCTGAGCTGAGGTGGCTGGTGGGTAGGTGAGGCACGTATCTGCATGTGTACGTAGACTCATGTAGACTTACACGACTCAGTTCAGCCGAGTGCACTTTTCTGCATTCATCTAGTGTTTCTTTCCGGAGAAGGCAATGGCACCCCACTCCAGTACTCTTGCCTGGAAAATCCCATGGATGGAGGAGCTTGGTTCTGCAGTCCCTGGGGTCGCTGTGAGTTGGACACGACTGAGCGGCTTTGATTTTACTTTTCACTTTCATCATTGGAGAAGGAAATGGCAACCCACTCCAATGGTCTTGCCTGGAGAATCCCAGGGATGGGGGACCCTGGTGGGCTGCCCTCTATGGGGTGGCACAGAGTCGGACACGACTGAAGTAACTTAGCAGTAGCAGTGTTTCTTTCAGGCTTCCACGGTGGCTCAGTGGAAAAGAACCTGCGCACAATGCAGGAGATGGGGGTTTGATCCCTGGTCTGGGAAGATCCCCTGGAGAAGGAAAGGGCAACCTATGAGGCTCGGTGGTAAAGAACTTGCCTGCCAATGCAAGAGACACAGGTTCGATCCCTGAGTCAGGACCATCCACTGGAGTTGGAACTGGCAACCCACTCCAGTATTCTTGCCTAGAAAACTCCATGGACAGAGGAGCCAACAGGCTGCAGTTAGTTCATGGGGTCGCAGAGTCGGACACGACTAGAGACAGCACACACAAATGTTATCAGTTTTTTAAGATATTTCAGGAGATGAATTGTTGACCAGAGTAGCTATGGAGCCGTTTTAATATTAATAAACTTCGGTCTATCAGATAAGTATTGGGCCAAATGACTCAGAGGTCATTTCCAATGCTAATATGAGATTTTCCCATCATGTACTTATTTCTTAATAATTGATTTTGGGATAAGTACAAGCAAGTCCAGTTTCTAGAGAGAACTTTAGCACAAACTCTGTGAAATTCAAACAGGAATTAAATACAATAAAAGTAAATTCAGTCACACTGTTCTGAGCCTAAATTTTTCAAGTTTTCAAAAAATTATTTACAACATATTTTTTATTTAGTTGCAGCTGTGTCTAATAAAGCTGCAACTATCCCTTATTTCCATCCTTTTTACATGATTAGGTACTGTTAAACAGTCTGCATTATTTTTCTGTGATTATAGATTCCTCTTTAATTAATGTCTCAGCATTTCGGTGCAGACAGAATACAACCCACAGACTCAGATTCGTGAACATTGCCTGCGAACGATACAGAAACCAACTTGAAATTTTCCTCTGATTTTCAACTTACCTTGACTTAAGAAAACAGACACACACACACGAAAAGGCCTTTCCTGGGAAACAGTTTGTCCTGCGGGACACTTCCCCTTCTGATGGATGTGATAAACGGGGAAACGACTTGTTTGGCAAAGTATAGGACATCATTACTCAAGTCTGAGTTCAACAGTTCAGATCTGTAGGGCCTTGGGGAGGAACGAAAAGTACTTTCTTTACGGAAAATGATTTTGCCCACGCTTTCAAAAACTGAGCTAGCATATTCTACTAAGTTCTGATAAGAGGCCATCAGAAGTCAGACGCCCACATCACTGTGTTGAAATTGTTTACCTATCTAGTGAGAATGCAATTTTTAAGAACTTCGTGTTTTGAACCATTTCACTTGAACCTTTAAAACTGTGCTAAAACTATAAGACTAGTTGCATGAAGTCCCATGTTCAAGTCTATGTACTAACAGAGCTATTACAATGAACTATTATTTATTTGCTTTTTTTTTTGTATAAACAAAGGAGAAACATGCCTGCAAGAAGAGAGTCAAAATGCAATCTCTCCAAATGGATGGACAGCAAGGTCCTGCTGTATAGCACAGGGACTGTATTCAGTACCCATGATAAACCATAATGGAGAAGAATACATGTATGTATAACTGAGTCGCTCTGCTGTATAGCAGAAATTAGTACAACACTGTGAATCAACTATATATCAATACAGACTTTTAGATAGACACAGATGCATCTGTATATCTTAGCACTGAAGCATATAACTTGCTTCAGTTGTGTCCGACTCTTTGGGACCCTCTGGACTGTAGCCCACCAGGCTCCTCTGTCCATGGGATTCTCCAGGCAAGAATACTGGAGTGGGCTGTGATGCCCTCCTCCAGGGAATCTTCCCAACCTAGGGATCAAACTCACATCTCTTATGTCTCCTGCATTAGCAGGCAGGTTCTTCACCACTAGCGCCAACTGGAAAGGCCTATATATATATATTATAAGGGCTGGTACAAACTTCTCTACATCTGGGAGTTTCAGGATGCACAAATATTATATATATAAATCTCTCCATTGATGTAGTTTCATAACAATCAGGGGATTGGTCATGGCATGATTCATGTCCAACAGATCTGTAAGTGAAATATATTATATATATATATTATGTATTTATAGATATGTGTGTGCATATATATAAATCTCTCCATTGATGTAGTTAGATAACAATCAGGGGATTGGTCATGGCATGATTCATGTCCAACAGATTTGTAAGTGAAGTGAAAGTCACTCTGTTGTGTCCCACTCTTTGTGACCCCCAAGGAGTATAGAGTGATGGAATTCTCCAGGCCAGAATACTGGAGTGGGTAGCCTTTCCCTTTTCCAGGGGATCTTCCCAACCCAGGGATGGAACCCAGGTCTCCCACATTGCAGGAGGACTCTTTACCAGCTGAGCCACAGGGGAAGCCCAAGAATACTGGAATGGGTAGCTTATCTCTTCACCAGTGGATGATCTTCCTGACCCAGGAATCGAACCAGGGTCTCCTACATTGAAGGTGGATTCTTTACCAACTGAGCTATCAGGATTTGTAAGGACCTCATAAGAATCACCTATTACATCTGTATATCTCTGTTCACACATCATATCATGCCACTCATGATTTTCCTGTTCTCTCTCCCCAAGAAATCAATAATCTGTTATAAGAAATCACATTTGACATTCGGTCATATTTTCCCCAAACTCTCTTTTTTAGCTATGCTGTCTCGGACAGTCATCCCAGCAGGCACGCTGACAAAGTGTGACTTTCACTTCACTTACAAATCTGTTGGACATGAATCATGCCATGACACACAAAAATCCCCAGAGGAATCTGCCGAGAACAAGGGTGCCCACCAGCCAGACCTGAACCACCTTTCCCACCTCACACCCCTCCACGTGGGTCTCTAGGCCTCATTATTGGTGGCCTCTGAGGCATTCATTCCAAAGTGTTTCTCTTTCTCTTCCCCTTCAAGTGTTCTACTTTCTCCACTGCTGCAATTACATAGTAATCTGGCCACACGCTGAAATGCTCTCCAGTTCTGTGCACAAGTGCAGATGGCTATGGGGTGACTGGTTTCATTTTAATCAGGATATTAGCTGAGTGAAGATTCCATGTAGTCATTTGTATACCCTTAAGCCCTCGAGGGCACCGTAGGCTCAGAATGGTGTGACTCGATTCGGTTTTGTGATATTCAGTTCCTGTATGAGTTTCACAGACTTTGTACTAAATCTCAACTCTCTAGGAACGGAATTTGTTTGTTCTTATTGTTGTTGTTTAGTTGCTAAGTTGTGTCTGACTCTTTGGGACCCCAGGGACTGTAGCCCACCAGACTTCTCTGTCCACGGGATTTCCCAGGTGAGAACACTGCAGGGGGCTGCCACGGTTCTCTGCAAGTCTCACACACTCCCCTTCCCTCCTCTTCTCCAAATTGATCCCCTTGATCCATCACCATGCTTTTTAAAGGCCCCCCACCTCAATTTCTGAGTGACCTAGAAAGGACCACCACAGTGAAATAGATTAATTAGTTACAACATTCCAAGACTAAACCTAGAGAGATGCCATGAAAATAGCTTCTGAACTTTAGATACTTGAGTATCCTTATTTTAAGCCATTTTCAACTTGCAATGTCCTCCAAGTCCTTTCTCCATGAGCTTCTATGAATCAGACAGAAATGACTGCCATCAACTTACATGAGAAATGAGCACTACAGAAACAATTTTTTCCCACAAGCAATAAATTTGTGAGTCAAACAGTAGGAATACGTTGGTTTGCTTTTCTCAGTTTTTTCCTCCCCCTCCCTTTTTTTTTAATGCTTTCTCATCATCACCAAAATTCCCAGCGAAAAGGAAAATACCAGAAGCATTACAATGTCTGCTATTAGGCATTCACTGAGAAGAAATAAGATGTCACCAATGAAAGAATATCCATGGTTGCCACTTTGAATTTCAGTGTTGGTAAGAGAAAACACAAAGTATTCAAATATCTTCATTCTTTCAGGGAATTTTTGAGTGAGTTTTCAAAAAGATAGGGATTCTTAAAGCAAGTTTATTTTGCTTTCTACCCTTGCAATGGAGTTTGGAATAGGCTTGTGCAGCACTGCCTTGGAAATTAGCCACTGCACTTTTCCCAGAATGTTCAAGAAAATTAAATAGGAATATCAATCAGATGCTACTTGTGTGTAAAAACTAATGTAGGAAGCCTTAAGTATCCATCCAAAGAGCACAATCTGCAATTAAAAGAAAAAAAAGGGATTTCCCTGGCGGTGCACTGGATAGAAATTTGCCTTCAATGCAGGGGGCACGGGTTCAACCCCCAGTCAGGGAACTAAAATCCACGTGCCATGTGGCACAACTAAAAAATTTTAAACTTTAAAAAATAAAGTGTTAAAAAATAAAATGCATCTGAGAGTTGGAAGATTTTGTACGAAAAATGCAAAATATCTCATTTATAATGTTTTACTGTTGATTATGCACTGACATTGTAATATTTTCGGTGAGTCTCAAAAATCCTTCCTGACACTTTGATCCCAGTTTGACATCTCACTCCTCACCTGCAAACTCAAACTGTTGGCTGAAACCACAGGGTGGGAATACATTTCAGGACAGAGGTCAAGTGACCCCATCACAGGATGCCCAGGCATCCAAAAGACTGAAGGAAAAATAGAGACGCAGAGGAAGATGTATGTCAATTAAACACATATTCAAGTACAAAGTCAAGGAAACAGCAAAATGCATTATTAAACTGTTTTTATATATTAAAAAAAGACCAAAAACTACTTGGATGTGTTTATATGATAGCTTTTCTAAAGTAAAATGTTTGTCATTGAGCACATGAATCATCTTTACATGAAATGCCATCGTCCTGCACAAGTCTGCATATTTCAAAAAGTTCCCACAGGTCATTCCCAGGATGGACTCTTCTAGCCTCATCTGGCCAACAGGAGCTGTCATATCTGAGTGATACCTTGTGGGGAGTCCATCAGCTACATCACACATCCTCAACACCTCCCATGAGTATTCCTGATGGATACTCAGCTGAGAGTTACATGATAAGTAAAGTAAGGGAAGGTCCAGGGACATACATGAAGCTTTTAGCCTGTCCTAGAAGTCTGAAAAGCATGTCCAGTGAGCCAAAGGCTTGTTTTGGTCAATACAGTTTGACTGGGACATAGCCAACATTCATTTACATATTGGGAGGTAGCCACATCCATCATTTACATAAGGAAGCTCCAATACTTTGGCCACCTGATGCAAAGAGCCCACTCATTGGGAAAGACTGTGATGCTGAGAAAGACTGAAGGCAAAAGGAGGGTGGCAGAGGATGAGATGGCTAGCATCACCAACTCAATGGACATGAATTTGAGCAAAGTCCAATGGAGGACAGGGAAGCCTGGCTGGCGTGCTGCAGTCCATGGGGTTGCAGAGAGTCAGACACGACTGAGTGACTGGAAAACAAGAAGCCTACTCTCCTGCTAAGAAACAGAGTTGAATACTTGTGATGGAGACCGTCTGACTAACAAAATCTAACAAACATTTACTAGTGGCCCTTTCCAGAAAAAAACTGCTGACCCAGACCTAAGGCATCATTGTTGTTTCACGAAACAAATAGTGAATCTCTCCTGTGACAGGTAAAGTTCCAAGGCCCAGAGTCAGAAGGTGGACAAAGACTGAGTGAGTTTCTGGAGGGACACCCCCGGCATGTTCACTGCAGTCTTTTCATGCAGGACCTCTGCTCACACTGGCCAGGGTTTTTCAAAGTTTTTCCTAATGAGATCCACTACTGGCAAGTACATTTTATTTCCAACCTTCTTGCACACACCTGATCTACTTATCTGTGTTCATAGCTGAAGCAAGTTTGTCAAGGTAATATTTGCCTGGGTTACTACCTGGGATTCACTCTCCTATTTTATGCTGTTATAACCCCTTTCATTAAAAACTAATAGTTGGCTTTATTATACACCAATGTCTTGCAATTCAGAGTTTGAAAAACTCTTAGTGCACACCAGATTTTTGTTGCTGATTCGGATCTTCACTGCAAGCCAAAGGTTAAAAACTAGCAGCCGCTCTGGGTCAGATGAGGTTGATTTACTCCATTCTTTGCAGAATTTTGGGTTTTCTGAGTTTTTGTTTTGAATATGTTAATTATTTCTCATTATGGTTTCTAAAAAATCAATATCCCAAGATTCTTTAGAGAAATCAGAGGGTATGGCAATTAGAAGTCTGCTGCTGCTGCTGCTAAGTCACTTCAGTCATGTCCGACTCTGTGCCACCCCATAGACGGCAGTCCACCAGGCTCCCCCGTCCCTGGGATTCTCCAGGCAAGAACACTGGAGTGGGCTGCCATTTCCTTCTCCAATGCATGAAAGTGAAAAGTGAAAGTGAAGTCACTCAGTCGTGCCTGACTCTTAGCGACCCCATGGACTGCAGCCTACCAGGCTCCTCCGTCCATGGGAGTTTTCAGGCAAGAGTACTGGGGTGGGCTGCCATTGCCTTCTCCGAACTAGAAGTCTACCTTCCTGTTAACTGTCAACTGGAGCCTAGAAGTGGTTTCTCCAATATTTGCTTCCAAATTGCCACCCTTTGCCACAGAGCAAGTGCACCTGAAAACCCCAAGAATTTTCATCACAAGCATTAGCTCCCCATGACCTCCCCCAGTATAAATATGAAACAGATTAAATGTATTTTCTTTCCATCATTAAACCTTAGCAGGGCATTTTAGCAGACCCTCTGGCTTTGGGGAAAGCCTTTTTAACAGATACTGTTGTAATCTCAAGTCCTCCTATAGCAAGAAGAAAGAGAAAGACCTCATTAGAAAGAAAAACAAGCAGCCTTTATTTCTTAAAAAAGAAAAAAATCCCACAACATTTGATGAAAGAAAACTACAAGAATAATTAAAGTCCAGAAGAAAATTAAGAAAAAGAACCAGATGCCAGATGTTTACTCGACAGCTTTGTTTGTAAAACGAAATCGCTTCATCACTGCAGCCTGTTTGGAGGGCCAGAAATTTTCAAAGCATCCACTGGGACCAAACGTGGCTTCAGTTAAGGAAGGTGACGAGGGGAGGGGCGCAGTTAGCCCTGGGAATGTAACTTTCACTGCAGCTTAATCCAGTTCCCCTTTTAAAATACCTGAGTGTAATGAGTATCTGCAAAGATTTATGACCGTAACAAACATACCATTTTTGACTTTGTCACTCAAACCAGCCTGGCAACTTTGATATTTCCTATTGAAAGGAGACCTCTAATCCAAATGAGAACTCTGAAAAAGGGAAAGGAATTTTATTCCTATAATTTGATTGATTACTTCCTACTCCAAATGCTCAAGAGAGAAAAAGAAAACATTCTCCTGTCTGTACTTGGATTTCTCCCACTAATCTTTTACAAACAGGTAACAACCCAAAACAAATTACTTACTAGGATCCATAGGCCAATGGTGCTAGCTGGGCTCCAAAATCTGTAAGCATCAAAACATTGGTGAAAACATCTGAGATGAAAGCCAGAAATGCAAAGATGAATTGATCACTGACTCAACTTGATTCACTGTTTTAATCACCAGTCTTGGAAGGAGAGAAAATAATGCTATCAATTGTTCCATTCTCTGGAATATTTTTGCCATTGATATAAATCCTCCAAAATAAAATTTACGTAATTCAGAGCAAGCAATGGTTTCCCAGTTGTAGTCTCCAGAATTTTACGATGAAAAATAGAAGTTCTGAGCGCTTGTCTTTGGTTTAATCTTAGGCAAGGCACCCTGTTTTTTTCATAGGCAGAAGACAATCTCTAAGATACCTTCTAATTCCAATTTTCTTTACAGTTTCTGATTGTTAGAACCAAAGAAATGCAAATCGACAGTCATGTCTTGTTTGGCAATGACCTGACCACTATAGTATAGAGCCTGGCACTACTAACAACCAACTGGCAGAATAATTAGATAAAAGTTATTAATAACAATAATAATGAAGATCAACAGAAGAGTGCTGGGGCGTAAAAACTGGGCTATGGCCTGACTGGGAGTATTAAGACTTCCAAAGAACAAAAGTGTCAGTGCTTCAGAAAAGAGTAAGATGGACTTTGACGATGACTCAGCCTTGTTCAGGGCGGGATGGTTGGGGGTTTCCCACAGTCAAAAGAGAGCACAGGGTTGAAGATCCTAAGGAATGAGTACAACCACCAACTCACCCTGCCCCCCACTTCCAGCAGCAGCCAGCCGCCTTCTCATTATATTCCTGACAATATTTTGGCATCCTCATGCAGCCATTTAGAAGGAGGAAACTTGTTCATCTGGACCACTAAATAAAGAGGATTTTTTCTCCCTCCATGCTGATTGTTATATTTTAGTGGATGGGTGATAAATCAATTGGATGGCTCAGGATTTCTGATATGCCTACAGATGAACTCTGTGAACATCACAGAACATTCTCCTGGGTGGGCCATAGGCTGGACCATGAATCTAGTCTTAACACAGTTAAGAAGCTTGAGATCATGATATGTGTGTCTTTTCAGACCACAATGGTATGAAGCTAGAAATCAGTGACAAGAAGAAAAATAGAAACTCACAAATATGTAGAGATTGAACAACATGATGAGTCAGAGAAGACATCAAAAAGTAAATTCTAAAAATAACTCGAGACAAATAAAAATGGAAAGGAAACGCACCAAAACCTTAGGGGATGCAGTAAATGCAGTTCTAAGAGGGAGGTTCATAGTGATAAATGCCTGCATTCAAGAAAGTCAAATGAACAACCTAACTTTACCCTGCATGGAATCAGAAAAAGAAGAACCACCTAAGCCCACAGTTATTAGAAGGAAGAAAATAACAAAAATCAGAGTGAAAATAAATGAAATAGAACCGAAAATGACATTTCATCAAACATACGTGGCAGGTTCAAATATTTTGGTATATTTATAAGGTTCCAAACTGCATGCAGAAAAGTGTATGTCACCTAAGGTGGAAAAAGGCCAAACAAGCCCAGAATAGCATTAAATCATAGCAATTATTTTTATCTACACAAGCATTTAATAACTTGTCCTTGGCACAACACAGGTTCATAAAACAGATTCAATCAAGGTAAGTGAGTCAAGGATTAAGAGGAAATCTGTTATCTTCTTTGGGTCTTGAGATGTAGCCAGAGTTGTTTTCTTGTTTTGCTTTAGTAAAAATGTAATTTTTATTGTGACAGTTGTTAAAAATATCAAAGGAGGTGTCCTGAGGCAGATTTTCATAATTCTATTAAGTCAGATGCACAACTGTGTGCTTAAAAACAGAAGCATAAAACGCCAGTATGCTGCCCAGACGGGAACTTGGAGTCTGATAACACTGGCATCCCAGGCTTAGTTGTTCCAGCAGGAAGAACCACCCAGATCGGCCAGGTCCAGCCCTCCAGCCCTATGGAAACTGGACTTTCTCCTTTCCTCCCTCGCCTTCACACCTGCAGCTGTTCCAGATCTGCATAGCTGCTGCAGCAGGTCCCACAAGCCAGGGTCTCAACCAAAGGTTAAAACACAAGGTCAAGTAAGGAGACTTCCCCGGCGGTCCAGTGGCTAAGATGCCATGCTCCCAATGCAGGGGGCCAGGGCTTATCCCTGGTCAGGGAACTAGACCCCACATACTGCAATTAAAGAGCCCATTTGTCCCAACTAAGTCCTGGTGCAGCCAAATAAATAAGTATTTTTTAAAAAGAATATTTCAGCTCACCCCTAAAATCTAGACTGTGTTGTCATCCTAGCTTAAGGCGCATCCAACAGGCACAGGTCTGCCCATCCCTCTAACCTACATCGCCAGCTTCCCCACCCCTGGCAACTCCTCCTCCTTGATTGGAAGCAACAACATACAAAGCCAGATGCCCACGTCAGATTTTCCTCTGACTCCCACTTCAGCCCTTTGTGTCCTCAAAAGCCCATCACCGACATCAAAGCTTTTGCTCTCCAGCCTGAGAGGGCTTCAGTCAGGGCTGGGTGACTTTATACCTTCGTGGCGTGACACTTGCCAGCCACAAAGAACAGAAAAGGAACACAAAACCGTCTCTGCCCATGTTTCAGAGACAAGAGAGCAGGAAGGGGAGCCCTGAGCCAATTTTATTATGAAATAAGCTGAGGGAAAGATCAGCATGTCTAGAGCAACAGGTGCTGGCGTGGAGGGGAGCTGGCTAGCCCATGCTGGGGGGCGTGATGGGGTGGGGGCGCTGGGAGGAGAGGAGCAAAGGGGCTTGCTTGATAGAGGGTTTCAGAATGAGCCCTCGTGCCTTCTTTGTTTTTGTTTTTCTGTTCTTTTTTAAATTGAAGTATAACTGCTTTACAATGTTGGGTTAGTTTCTGCTATAGAACACACTGAATCAGCTATAAGTACATATATAATTCCTCCCTCTCGAACCCTTCTTGAACCCTCATCCCACCCGTCTGCCTTCTTTGTTAATGATGCTCTTTTCCCCTTGGTTTTGGGATCATTCTAGACAAGAAAATTGTGAACAAAACAGTACAGAAACTTCTCCGAAACCCCTTCACCCAGACAGCTTCCCCCGAGGTTATCATCTTCCCTGGTAAAGGATCAAACCAGGAAACGAACCGTGCTATGACACCATGAACTAAACCACACATGCCAGTCACATATCCTCCGTTTTTCATCAACACCCTTTTTCTATTCCCAGGACCCAGTGGACGGCACCAGATTCTACGTACTCATTAATAATTAGTCTCTTTTGTCCGCTCCCTTACTTTGCTAGTCTCGATCTCGACATTTGTGAAGAATGCTGCTCAGGTATTTTGTGGCTGCCCCATACGTTCATGTTTTCTCATGACCAGACGAGGGTTGAGCATTTGGCAGGGGCAAACAACCCTGCACATGAAGCCTTCCTTCCTGCACTGCACCAGGGGATACAAGATCTCAGGGGCTTCCTTGGTGGTTCAGATGGGAAAGAATCTGCCTGCAATGTGGGAGACTCAGGTTCGATTCCCTGGGTTGGGAAGATTCCCTGGAGAAGAAAATGGCAACCCACTCCCGTATTTTTGCCTGGAGAATCCCATGGACAGAAGAGCCTGGTTGGCTACAGTCTATGGGGTCGCAAAGAGTTGGACGTGACTGACTGACTCACACACACACACAGATCTCAATAGGAAAACAAGGGGATCCTACATCACCTGGATGGGGTGGGGTCTGCCAGGTTCCTCCACTGTAACATTCCTATAAGCCCCACTCATGTTTACTTAAAAAAAAAAAAAAAAACCGGAGCTGAGCTGATTTACAATGTTGTGTTAATTTCACGTCTAGAACCAAGTGATTCAGATACACATATGTACCTATTTTTTCAGATTATTTTCCCCATATAGGTTATTACAAAATACTGAGCAGAGTTCCCTGTGCTATACAGTAGGTCCGTGGCTGGTTATCTATTTTATATATAGTATTGTGTACCTGCCCTCCCCGCTCCCCAGGCCCTGGACGGCTTCACAGGAAGCCGTCTCCTGCTGGAAACTCTGAGATGACCTTCCTATAAGACTGTCCCACATGGATAGGTCTTCTAAAGTGTATCTCAGGCATGTCAAGGGTTAAACAGGCTTCTGGGTGCCACCCCTTAAGAATCCTGGGACCCTCCTCAAGAGCCTGTCCAACAGGGTGGAAGAAATAAGACTGCATGACTGATGCTGAAATAAAAATCATCTGGAAGGATTTTCATGTGAAGCTGGTTTCCAGAAACAGAGGCAAAACACACTAACAAAACTAATCTGGGGCATATGGTATTCTTTCAGGCATGCACCTTTCTAATACAAATCTCCTAATCACTTCTACCTCGATTTTCAGGCTTATTGTCAAGGCAGGTCTTTTTTATTTCTCTCTAAAGGATAACCTCCCTGCCTGAAAGAGTGGGCTCAGGCAGAGAGGCTGTCAGTGCTACCCAACATGATTTTCCCTCCTTGTTTTTTGTTTCTAAAAAATGGAGAGACCAAATATACTCGGATCATGATGAAGTTTTCCAGGTTCAGCCCTTTGGGTTCCTTGCTGACTCTCCCTCCCACTAGGTGGCGCTAAATGTCACATTCAAAGTGGGCTGAGGCTCTCAAGAGTCCCTGAACAGGACATTTTTTCTTTTTTTAAAATTTGCAAGAATATCACAAGCCTAACGTCAAGTACTAAGTTTCCTTCTCACTATTTCCTCTTTTCTTTTTTTAAACATTTACCACCTTATGTGCATGTTCGCTCACTAAGCCTTGTCCCACTCTTTAGGACTTCACTGACTGTAAACAGCCAGCTCCTCTGTCCATGGGATTTTTCAGGCAACAATACTGGAGTGGGTTCCCATTCCCTTCTCCAGGGATGGAACCTGGGTCTCCTACATTGGCATGTGGATTCTTTACCACTGAGCCACCTGGGAAGCCCACATTTATAGCCATCTGACAGCAAACCTGAACTTCTGGAGTACAGCTTTCAAAGGATCACAGATTAAATTTAACAGTCATGATCACATGAGTGATATAAAAAAATCAGAAGTTGTACCACTGGAGGCAAGCAGCTGGGAATATGCTTCAGGTCTCTGAACTCGGCATTTCCTCAATTTCTAGGTTCTGGTTTCACATAAGTTTATTTCATATAGGCTTATTTATTAACTGTATCAATATCCCTATGCCCATAGAGACTTTTTAACTGTATCAAATTAGCAAAGATTTTAAAGTGCTGGCAAACATTTTAAAGACATTCTTACAAACGCAAAGACTAGAGAGCCAAAATATTACTGAAGTGCAATTTCCTCTGGTTATAATATTAGAGGCATATGCCTTAATAAGAAACCTCATTCCCACAGTAAGGATTCATCACTTAAGGAGAAACAAACTTTCTCAAAGCTTCAAGTCCAGTATCACCAGGAAGCGCACCGAAAAATGATGCTCTTTATCAGCTAAGTTCCTGTTCCTTGGTGGAGAAAGGGAAAGCCTTTCCCTAAGGAAAAGCGCTACCTCCAAGAAGTTTCCGACCCAGCAACCTCAGTGATGGTAAGTTGCCGGGAGCCACCATGAGAGATCCCACTCATGACAAAGGTCATGTGGAAGAGAACTGTTAAGCAAGGCTTCAGAACTCAAGGGGCTCCCTAGGCTTTCTCGAGCATCTACCCCAAAACCAGAATCTGTCTGTTTTACTGTTCCATGACTTTCCCCAACTCCTCTGACATTAACAGGGGACTGACCCTGACCACCTTTCTCTGGAGAAAATCAACTTAGGGCTATAGCTAATAAGTCTCCTGGACATGAGAGGAATATTTCATATCAAACCCCGTCTATTAGCATTCTAGCTTGCTTGGCAGGTATATCCAGACTCTTATAGCTATGCATACAATTATTTACAGCCTCCCAACTGTGAGAAGCATAGAAAGCCTAAAATAGAGAGCCTTTGAAAGAGTTAAAAGTTATTAGAGTAGTGCTAGTGCTGATGTAGGATTTCATTATTGGGCCAATGCTTGTTGCTAAGTTCCCGTATCTCTTATCCACTGTGCACCTGGGAATGCATTAGTTAACATAGTGAGAATGCTAGAAAAACAAGTGTAGCCTTGAATTTAACCATATCAGACTGTTGAGCTAATTGGTTCTTTTTTGTAACTCACTGCACCTTTGCTCTGTGAAAAACATAACTCTGTTTGGCATTTTTCTGAGGCTGACATAGATTAAAAATATAAAGAAAAACACTTTTAGGGAAAATAAGTTTTCTAGTTGAGCAGCCTTTATCAAAAGAGGGTCATAAAATGTTCAGAGGCCTCCAAGGCCAGAAGATACTGTACACAACATCTTTTGTGAGAAAGGTATGCAAAAAAATCATGGTTTCGATAAGGGCAACACTGCTGGAATGTTGGGCTGACTCTGTATGACCTTGCATCTTTCATTTCCCTCTATGTGCGAAAAAGGTATATAAGTCCCATTTAAAAATAAAGCTATGGGCCTCGCTGATCAAAGCGGCTTGGTCTCCTCGTGTCAATCATTTTCTTCTTACTCTGTCTTTCAGGCTAGTTCCCATCTGGAGTGCAGAAGTCTGCCGTGTCTACTTATTTGCCTGGGTTTCTAAGACCTGAACGGGCACTCCCTCGGGAGGCCGGGAGGGCACCTGCGGCCTCACGTAGACGGTGCAAGTCTTTTGTCTTGAGACTTTATTGACTTTCTGTATAAACCAAGGAACATCAGCCTCTTTTCTTCTCTCCTCTATTTTCTTATCTACAACATTCTTAACTATCTCTCTCTCTAAATCAATCTCAATCGCCGACGCTGTTTCTCCTTCGGGTTTCCCTGGATCCTGTGGGGGCTGGACCCCGGCAGTAAGTGTGATGTGCAGTTGTTCAAACGCATCCCATAGAGACAGGCAAGCCTTAGTTGTTTATATCAAGTGGGTTTGTTTGCTCTGCGACGCTCTCCTCCTAAGACAGGAGCTTCTGGCCTGTGTAAGGTCACTCCCTCTTGTCATTAACTGCAAAAGCTTATTCTGTTCTCATGACCCTTCCAGAACACAGATTTGGCATGTCCTCTTTCTGGGCCCATCCACAGACATTTCCATGAGACAAATATTTAGGCCAGAGTGTTTTTAGGTTTTTTGTTTTTTTTTTTTAGGGAAGGCAGGAGATGACAAAAGGATTTTCACTCCTAGATGGCCGTGCGCTTCACAGACGCTCTATCAGCCTGTGATGAAGCTCATCGCTCTAAGCGAATAATCACTCACACCAGGCATTCCCACTCCAGGCTGTACCAAGCATGGCTTTGCTGTTGTTGTTGTTTTAATGGCTGGACTCAATATCCTAGACCCTGTTTCACTCGAGTCTGATACTGCTCAGAAGTCCCCTAACCACTAAGTAACATTCCTGTTATCAATTGTATCACTTTCTCCACCTACTGGGTGCCTGCTCTTGAATGTGGGTTCATGCACAAACCTGAGGGCGCATGCACACACACACACACACACACACACACACACAGATGAGACTGTTGAACTTGTCTTGCTGGGGAGGTCTACCAGGGCATGAACCCACAACAAAATGGCAGCATGAGGCATCTGGAAAGCACTGTTTGCAACCTCCCACTTGATAGAACACTTCCAATCACTGAGGACTCCTGGGAGCAAATGAATGAAAGACATGGTGCCCTTTCCTCCTCCAAAGACACAGGACTCAGTGCCCAAAGCTGCTTCTCCCCACTTTCTCCCTCGACCTTTCATCCCTTCCAAGGTCCTGCACTCCCCTCTGAGGACACAGGGCCTCTTTGGACGGCAGTCCCAGGACCTTGCATGGGTGGCCAGACTCCTGTGGCTCAAATTTCATCCCCCACCCTTCCTGCAGAAGGGCTGGTGGCTCACAAGGGTGGGAAAGTGAACACGGGGGTGCCCTACAGCTGCTCCCAGCTGCTCTGAGACGCCCATCACCCCCGATACGAACCGAAAGTGCCTCTGCTCAGCCTGCCTCTCCCGGGGATGATAAACAAGGCCGTGATTGGGAAGGGCCAGAGAGCTTCACATTCTGAAGCCATGGAAAGAACCATCTCCTGAACTCCAAGCTGAGTCACCTCTGATCTTCCTGGTCTCCAAACTCCAGGACCTAAAGTCTGATGATCAGAGGTGGAGCTGACGTAACCATAACAGAAATAAAGTGCACAATAAATGTAATACGCTTGAATAATTCTGAAACCACCCCCCACCCCAAGTCCGTGGAAAAATTGTCTTTTACAAAACCTGTGCCTGGTGCCAAAAAGGCTGGGGACCACTGGTACAGAGTAAAATAATATTGGCAACATTTTCCTCTGGAAATCATTCGGTGTCACTAAAAAAAAAAAACTGAATCAAAATATAGGAATGAGATATGCTAGCATAAGAGATTAGACAACGAACACTTAACTATCTTGTCCTGAAATAAAAGACTGAAGTATTACAGAATGCAAACATATACATACATATGTAAATACATAGTATGTATAAGCGCACACATGTATCTTTAAATACTTTATAAATAGGTATTTTTTATCTTAGGAGGTAAGATAAAAGCTAAGGTATCTTTTTAGGAGAAATTAACCATACATTATAATTGGTGCAAATATACAAGCAGAGTGGGGGAGAGGGGTTCTTCTTGAACTCCAAGTTCACCTGGTCTTGAACTACAGCAGAGGTATTTGGTCTTAACTTTCAGAAGAAATCTTAAAGTTTTGAAATTAATGAAACAGTTCCCCACTTTTCTCGAGGAACCCGCCACACATCCAATGGACGAGGAGACAGAGCATGGTGAAGACTGCTTTCCCGTGATGCATGAGCCAGACATTTGTCGTTGTCCTTGATAGCATGTCGGCTAAATTAAGTCATGCGGAATGTTTTCTAAACCCCATCAGGGCGGAGTTTCATATTCAGAAAACTCCACTGAAGCTTCCTAAATTATCTTTAACAAATTCCCTGGCATGCTAAAATGTCCCTATGTTTCACTGATTTGAGAGTACTATTCGGACATTTTAAATCAATATGAATAATTTCCTTTTTAGAGATTTTGAATAAACTTGTTTTCTTAAGCTTTGCTACACACTTGTCCAAACGAAGAAACCATTGATTACACTATTTCTGGGATGTAGTTTAAAAAGTGCCATTAATTTTCTTCCACAGAGAGAGAAATGTATTGATATGTCCTATCAACAAGCATTTTAAACTATCAAACTCAATTGCCAAGAGATTTTTCTCCCAACTTCCCATCAGCAACAGATTTGTGCCATCATCAGGACGGTAGGGGGCGCTGCCACAACAAACTATTCTGGCAAATGGAGAGAAACTTCACTGGGTGAAAAAACAAGGCTAGATTTGGATGATTCTCCGATGTCAACGAGCATCTAAAAAATATTGTACAGATTTTTTTTTTTGCTTGCAATAACTCACTTCAGGGCTCAAATACTAGGGTTTTCTTTCTGTTCCTGTGTGTGGGCGGGGGGTGGCATTTCATAAGTGTGTGTTAGAAATCCTATATTACAATTTTGAATCAGGAAGGTCTAAAAGGAATCCTTTTACCTAAAATACTGGCTAAACACAAGAGCTAAAACGTGCCTAATAGATGGTGTTGTGTGTGATTTTCTTTTTCATGTTTAAGTCTTCAGTCTTTTCCACAAACATCTAACTCCAAACTCAGAACCAAGATGAAAGAGAAGTGGCAAAATTTCATTAAATAATCACATAATCCAGCCTCCTTAGGTTGGACTTTTTTAATAAGAGTTTTCCATGTAATTGAGTTAAACTTAAATTTATGCATCCAATAAAAGACCATTGCAAATGGTAAAACAAAGACATTGCTCCAACACTTAGAAAATTAAATTCACCAAACCATGAAGTCTACTGTGCAGTTATTTTTGTAACCACCATAAATTGCTTTATAAAACTCCTCTACCCAAGTAAACAATCCAAGGAGATATTTACTTTACAGCATGCATCCAGTTTCCAAGCAAGAAAGCAGCCTAAAAGTTTATGACTTTTTCTTCTTTTTTTAAATTGCCTCTCCCTTCTAAAAAAAAAACCAACTTGTGTTTCTAGTTACCTTGAAACCTTCCTTCTCTTACTCAAGCTCAGAAAGGTCCACGGAAAATAAGATCCAGCTTTCTGGATATACTGTACCCTCAGATACTCATCTCTGAAACAAGAGAAACAATCCTACTTTGTGGAAATAAAGTCTATGTGGCGAAATGAAAATACAGGGGGTTAGTGCTAAATATTTCACTATACATAACAGCACCTCAGAGTCCAACATTGTCTTAGATGTTTTGGAGCAGTCGGCTTGAAATGTGTTCACTTACAGCCATGTACCGGGCCGAATTCAATGCAAACTGCTTTAGATAAGAGTTTTAGGGGGTCTTTAATCACTTCTTTCTTGTGTCCTTGATGGAAAAAACAGAGCTGCCTTTGTGCTAAGAAGAAGGACCTGTTGTTTCCAGATTCAACAGGTCATTTTTATAAGAACTTCCCAGAGGATACAACAGAAATGACAGAAACACAAGGGGATTTTTTTAAGTGGCTGATGATTTTAAATGATATATATCCCATAGCACGGGAAGGCTGTTTGTTTTTCTTTCCAACAAATGGAAAGTTACTGTTTGAAACATGTTTAATGTTCAAGTTTGACTTTTAGGACGAAACCGTTTTCTCCTGAGTTGGGTTACTGTAAATTTGCTTCCTGCGCTTGACTCTCAAGTAAATAAACTTGTCACATCATGTCCATTTCTCTTTGGGGGATGAATGGCTAATTGAGCGGGCTTTTGAAATATACTTAAATGGTGTTGTAACTTCTGTAATATCATTTCAGTTAAAATAATAAGGAGAAGGCACATTTAATGAACAAGATAAAACTTTAGAAAGTGGAAAATTCCAGCATATTTTTCCTTATGCTCTGAGGAGAGAAAAAAAGCACCAATATTTTATGGCAAACAAAACCCAGGTGACATTAAGATTTATTAGAGTTTGGCTTATTCTGTTATTAAAGGTGGTCTGAATTTGAGAAGACTGGCAAATTTAAGATTAAGATCTAAATCAGCCTTGTTTCCTACACTGCATTAGGAGGGATTTTTCACAGCGTTACCAAGATTCCTATTTTCCCCCACTTTTCTTCCTTTAACAAAAATTTCGGCTACCTCATTTATAAAGGGAATTGTTTGAAGATCTTTAGAAAAGTTTCTGCCAGTCCAGAGACAAAAGGTACTCTTTCCCACAAATACAGAAGGCATTTTGTACAATTTCCTTGCCCTAAACAAAAGTTATCGCCAACAAAACCTTTTTTAAAACACACTCACATACATACCGCCAAACCTAGAGTCTAGTTCTTGACACTTTAAGTGTCTGTATTACTTACCACTCAGAACAATTATCTATATTACTTACCACCCAGGACAATTCTCTGGCAAAGAGTAAACACAAGCAAATAAATAGGCGATGGTAAAGACTGCATTAACCCCAGGGAACCGCCCAGAAGATAAAGGAGAAATAGAAACAAGTTTCCTTGGGGAAAGGATCCACTAGGTTACTTATCTAGTAATTGGTGAGCAGGTTTCTAACTTGGCAGGGACATTTTCTCTCTCTCTCTCTACTTCCCACAGAGTAGGAGAAAATCAAAGAGATGGGTTATTTGGAGAGAAAGAAATCCGAAAAACTAAAGTAAAATATCTCCAAGGCCAAACTATCCACCGCCCCCCCTCCGCCCGCCCTCATCCATTTTATTGTGGAAATAATGTCTATATGTCAAATCGAAAATACAGGGGTTTAGTACTAAATATTTCGCCATATTTAGACAGAGGCAGGGTGGGGGAAAGACCCCCTCGTCTTAAGGACAGCTACTGGTGACCCTCCGCCCTCTGAAGAAATCAGGGAGGGAGATGCACTGGGTGAGGGTCGCCACGGGCTCCTGGGGCCCCCACCGCGAGCCCCGGCAGCCCCCTCCCTGCCCCACGTCCGCTCACCGGTACCAGGCGAGGCCCTTGTCGTAGCTGCGGTCGAAGAAGTGGGGCTCTGCGCCCACGGCGCGCACGTCGGGGTGCACGCGCAGGAACTCCAGCAGCGCCCGCGTGCCGCCCTTCTTCACGCCGATGATGATGGCCTGCGGCAGCTGCTTGCTCCCCTCGTCCAGCAGCAGGGCCAAGGTTCCCGGCGGTGTCTCGGCCACGCTGCTGCCGGCCCCGGAGCCGCCGAGACTCCCCGCCAGCCCGAGGGGCTCCTCTTCCCCGGCCGCCTCCTCGCGGTCGTCTCGCGGGGCAGGCGGCCGGCGCCTCGGCCGCGGCCGCACTTGCAGGAGGCGCTTCCTTCGGGCGGCCAATGTCCACGCGGCCAGCTCTCCCGGGCCTCCGGCCGGGACGCCGCGGCCCGGGGTCCCCGCCTCCTCGCCGCTGCCCGACCGCCCCACGACGGGGCCCGATAGGGTCTGGCAGCGCTCGGCCAGGCAGTAGAAGACGTAGAGGGACGTGAGCAGAGAGCAGAGCATCAGCAAGAACTTGCGGAAGACGCTGCGGGACAGCGGCTCGGCCGAGGTGGGGTGGGCGCCGGCCGGGCCCGGAGGGGCCATCCTAGCCGGAGGCAACGTCGGGCAGCGCGCGGGCCATGCTAGGCCGGGACTCCGCCAGGTGCTGGGACATCCTCCGGGGGCTCCTGCGCGCTGGACCGAGGCCACATCGCCCTGCGCCCCTGCGGCCGTGCGAGCTGCCCGGGCGGCAGCAGCCGGGGCTCCTCCGGGAGATGGAGGCCCCGGAGCCGCGCGCGGGATCCCAGTCTCCGGTCGGTCGAGGGGGCGGGAAGGGGGACGTGATGCCGTGCTTAAGAAACCATCGTCTTAGACTCGCCCAAGTCCTCAGCTCCGGGCCGCGCTCGGCGCCCCAAGCCCCCGAGAGTTGCCGGAACGGGGATCTCGGCGGCGGGTGGCGAAGGAGTGCGTCTCAGCCCCAGGCCGGAGCAGCCTCTCAGCGCGCGTCCCAGCTCAGCGCTCGTGCATCCCTCGCTCGGTCCCGGAGAGCGGACGCGCGGCTCCCGGGCCGCTGGGCTTCGCGCGCTCCAGACCGCGGTGGGGACAGCGCCTCCAAGCCGCCGCTTGCTCGGTCCCCGGCCCGCCTGGGTGCGCGCTCCCGGCCCTGGGGCGAGGTCCCCCGAGTCCCTCTGCCCGAGCGGGAGCCAGAGGGGCCGCGCCCAGTCGTCCGCTCCTCTCCGTGCGCGCTCGGCCGCTCCGGCGGCTCTCGGCCCCACCTGGGAGCGGCGCGGCTGAACCGGGCTGCGCGGGACCCGTCTGCAGCCGCGGCCACTGCGCTCCCCGCCTCCCCGCCACCTCCCGGGCAGTCGCCGCTGCCACACGTGGAGCTCCGAGGGCAGCAAACTTGTCGGTGACGTCAGCGGCCGGGGCCGGACCAGCCCCCGGAGGAGCGCAAGGGGGGCGGACGGGTGCGCCGGGTAGAAGGTGGCGCGGACCCCGCGGCGGCCGCCCAATGACCGCGGAGAGGGCGGGGGCGACCGAGGCGACGCCCCTTCCCTACTCCGCCCACCCCGCCCCCTCCACCCCAGCCGTCTGCCTCGCCCCCTCGGAGCCGGGCCGGGTCTGCGGCGGCTCCTGAGACCTCTGACCCGCAGGCGCGGGGGCCGGATCCCCGGGACATGACTTCCACCCCGCGAGGCCCGCGCTCCATCAGGGGCTCCCAAACCACTCCGACGCCACTCAGCCCAGCGCAACCCCGACCCCTCCTATGCCTGTGCTCGGGGTCCCTCCCTCCAGGGTCGCTCTGTCCTGACCCCGGAGCCGCCAGCTCCCCACCTCCGCGAACCTTCGGAAGTTTCCTTGGCGGCGGTTCCCGGGACAGCGCCGCGCGCCGCGCCTCCGGCTGTTCGGGGCGAACTGGATTCCTTCGCTGCGGCTTCGCCTCCTACCTACCCTGCTGTCCACTGCGGAGTCCCGGGCGAAGCCTTCTGCCTACAGCAGCTTTTGGTGCTTTGTTGTTTTTTTCATTTCATTGTTTCCCGAATGTTAGTTTAGGATGATCAAAGTTCCCCTGGACCTGGAAAGGACCAGCCTCTTAGGAAATGAGCCAATAACTGAATCAAATGGAGAAACTCAGAATTTTTTTTAAAGAAATCAACTCCGATTCCAAATCCATAGGCCCAGTTTTTGATGAAGGAATTCTTTTAGTGTTGTGTGTGTGTGTGTGTGTGTGTGTGTGTGTGTGTGTGCTTTCGTGCGCGAGCGTGCGCGCGCCCCAGTGCGGAGTTAAATATCTTCTCCTGAGCCGCGGTTTCCTGGTTCGCTTGCCCCCCCTGACCCTACATCCTCTCCCCGCGCTCCTCAGAGAACGGGTCAGAAAGGCCTACAAATCGCCTTGCTGTTTAATGGAGGGAGGTGGCCCGTGGAACCTGCATGAGGTGGTTTTTAATTCCAATCCGATTTGTTCCTGATTTCTTGGTTTCCTGGTCTCAGCAGGATGCCCCGCAGTGTGGGCGGTAGCCTGGCCGCCTCACCCTCACCCTTGCAGGCCATGCGGGCGGCTTTCAGGGCGCCGGGTGGGTGCTGCCCAGGGCTGGCCGCGGCCGCCGAGCCGGGATACGGGGGCTCCTGCTGCCCAGTGTGGGGGCTTGGCCCGCCTGCCTTCCCGCGCTCAATCTGGCGTGGAAGTGAAGTCTTTATAACCTTTCCAGGGCAATCTGGCGGTTTCTGACTCTGGGTGCCTGGGTGGAATTGCTGTATGTATGCCAGCTGGATAAATACTCAGGGCTGGACGTGGTTTTCTGTTTATGAAGTGCCAATCCCAGCCTTTTCTGTCCACTGGTGAAGAGTTTGTTAGGTTCTGCTGCCATAAAGCAATGAGCTTTTACAAGGATGAGCAATAAGTCCTGCCAAGCTTTAATGCCTCATTGTGTCCTAATACTGTATGTAACAATCTAGTTGAGCTTTAATATATTTTAGTTTATCTCTAGGTGTTTCAGTCTGACTTGCAGAAGTAAGACCAAAAAAAAAAGAAGAAGAAGAAGATAATTTTAAAGTTATTCTGAAAACATGTGCAATCCCATAAATGTTTACAAACATGGTTGGGTTTTCCCATCTGGAAATGGTGGTGGCCAAGTTCCCTTCTAGCTTCAACTCTAACACAGCTTTCACATTCCAAGTACAGGTATTTCCTTTACGTGGGTATTAAACACACACCCTGTGTAGGAGACTGGGGTTCTCAGAACCACTCGCACCATATCTAGCTCTAGGGCAGCCCTGTACCTTAGAAATAAAACACAACCTGTGAATACAAGCCCCATAGGTCATTTTAAATGTCTAGTAGCCACCTTAAACACGGTAAAAAGAAACAGGTGAAGTTAATTTTAATAATATATCCTACATACCTAGAAACGCGATTTTAACATGTCAATATAAAAATGACTGAAGTCATTTATGTTCTTTCTTTTCATACAAAGTCTTCAAAATCCAGCTTGTGTTTGGCACCACAGTGGCCAAACCATCATGGAAGCCAGAGAGCTTGGGAACCTGTTGATGTCAGCTCTCCAGGTGAGCCTCCTGGAGCAGAAGCAGGGGGTGACATGGATCTGGATGAGCAAGCAGCCAATGTCCTGCATGTGGGGAAACAGGTATTGCTGCTGAGTCGCTTCAGTCGTGTCCGACTCTGTGTGACCCCAGAACACTGGAGTGGGTTGCCATTTCCTTCTCCAATGCATGAAAGTGAAAAGTGAAAGTGAAGTCGCTCAGTCACGTCTGACTCCTAGTGACCCCATGGACTGCAGCCTACCAAGCTTCTCTGTCCATGGGATTTTCCAGGCAAGACTACTTGAGTGGGTTGCCATTGCCTTCTCTAACACAGGTCTTAGGGGCTTGTAATCTCAATGAGACAAAACATGCACACACTCTTTAGAATGCAACAGTGCACTGTTCCAGCAAATGAGTGAGTGCTACCCACTCACCAGATTCATATCCAGCTCCTGGATGTGCCCTGAAAGATGGCCAAGATTTCCCAAAGTAAGTGGAATTGAAAAAGGACCTTGTTGAAGATCGAGTAAGATTGTTGCAGGTGGAGATGAGCATAGTGGTATTTCCAGACTGAGAAACAAGCAAAATTTTTATAAGACCATATTAAGAAGTGTTTTTACCACTGTTTTTGTTGTTGCTTAGTCACTAAGTCGTGCCTGACTTGTTCGAGACCCTGTGATCTGTAGACTACCCTGCTTTTCTATCCATGGGATTTCCCAGGCAAGAATGCTGGAGTCGATTGCTGTTTCCTTCTCCAGGGGCTCTTCCCGATCCATGAACTGAACCTGTGTCTCCTGCATTGGCAGACGAATTCTTCACTGCTGAGCCACCAGGGAAGCTATCTTACTGCTGTTGGTGGCCAGTATTAGTCTCTGAAGTTTGGAAAAGAAAGGATGTTGAGGGAGAGAGACTAATGATATTTACTAAAAGCCAGGTAGGAGCTGGGGCTTGCTCCTAGCAGATATTACTCTGAGTGGATGCTCAAGTCTTTTCTTGCCATTTCCAGTGTTGAAAGAGGCCAGAGTTTCCCCAGCTACATCCCAAATCCTGGTGGGTATTCCATAGCAAAGTATTCTGCAATAGAATAAGTTCGAAAGACTGTACTCTCTTGAGTATTCCCAATAGACATTATTAGCATGTTACAGTCTCTGAGATGACATTTTAGTAAAGATACCAGTTAAATTTGCTTCATCCAATGTTTTCCAAGCCTCTTGGACCATGGACTCCTCTTACCCACATCCTATCCCATAACATTCACTGTTCTCAGAACACGCCTCAAGAAATGTAATCCTAAACTTTATAAAGGCTCGCTGTTGTCAGGAACCTCAGAGGACAAATGTTTTCTGAACAGACAGGGGCCTCAGCTGCAGATAATGAGGGCTGGCTTTACTTTGAGACCAGGTGGGCGACATTCCACCCATGTATCTGGAATTTTCTTTGTTCTATTATTTCTCCAGGGACCCACCTCCCCTGAGGGATCGTACTTTAACTAAGGTCTTGACAAATGGTCACTTCCATGAATTATTGATTTGGCAAAAAAAATAATTGGAAAGTTTGATAATTACTCACGTATCTTGCTTCTTTCCTGAGTCAATTCTTTCCGATTCTGTGACATATGAAAGAAATGGGTGCAGGTTTGGAAATACACTTTATCAAGAGGTGAATTAACATGCAAAAGGATCAAGGGACATTTTCAGTAGACTGATCCCTCAGGTTCTCAAAAATCGCCTGGGTACAATAAAAGCTAAGCATCAGAAGAATTAAGAACAGTTAATTTAAAAATGGTACCGATTTACATAAATTACAGGGAGCTAAAAGTTGGTTCAGTGTGGGTTATGTGAGTTTTTTGTTTTTCTTTCTTCTCTGTTGCTTTTCTGAAAGTAGAGGGTGCTCAGTTCAGTTCAGCAACTGAATTCAGTTGCTCAGTCGTGTCTGACTCTTTGCAACCCCATGAACTGCAGCACACCAGGCCTCCCTGTCCATTACCAACTCCATAGTCCACCCAAACCCATGTCCATTGAGTTGATGATGCCATCTACCATCTTATCCTCTGTCGTCCCCTTCTCCCGCCCTCAATCTTTCCCAGCATCAGGGTCTTTTCAAATGAATCAGCTCTTTGCATCAGGTGGCCAAAGTATTGGAGTTTCAGCTTCAACATCAGTCCTTCCAATGAACACTCAGGACTGATCTCCTTTAGGCTCAGTCCATAATTTTTTTTGTTTCACTATAATATTGGTGTTTCTTTTATTTAAAAGATATCATAGGGACTTCCCTGGTGGTCCAGTGGTTAAAACTTTTCTTTGCACTGCAGGGAGTGCGTGTTCGATCCCTGATCGGGGAACCTAGGTCCCTCTCAGCCAAAGAAACCAAAACATAAAACAACCAAAGCAATACTATAACAAGCTCAATGAAGATTTTAAAATTGGTCCACCTTAAAAAAAAAACACCATAGTTTTTATGGTAGAAGATCCAAACCAAGTTAATCTTTTAGGTGCACTTTAGAAAGATGTGAGGCATAAGCAATAGACGTGAATGATAAGGTGATTCTGAGTGAGTTTCCTTAGTTCTCCACTTCTAGAGAAGATTTTTAACCTTTCCTGTGTTGCAGGAGGAGATACGAGTCAGAAAAAAGTAGGAGAGGAACAGGCTGATGCTTCCTGTCTGCTCTCCTCCAGAGATTATGTCTGGCAGGAGCTAGACTCTCTAGATGAGCCGAGGGAATCTGAGAGCGAAGGAGACTTGTGCAACGGCCTCCAGGGAAACTCAGAGAAAGGGCAAGCCTCAACGATATCCCCCACCTCAGAGCAAAGGAGAAGGGCTGTGGGATTCCTTAGCAGGAAGCATCAGTAACAACTCCTGCCCCCCCACCCCCGCCTCAAAATGCCAGAGTCATGGAAGAAGCAACAACCAGGAGACAATGGGGTCCAGATAAGTATGCAGGGTCTGGAGAAGCCTAGAGGTCAGGAACAAGGCATGATGCAGCTGCAATAGGCATGCGATATGACCAAGGACAGGGAGGACAAAGTACAGCTTGTCAGATGCCCAGTGGACGGTAACAATGGCCCAAGCTCAGATTGTCTGTGATGTCTTAGCATCTCTAAGATCAAATGAGATAACAGAGTGGGAGCAGAGGGATTGATAAGGGGATGGGAGCAGGGGAGCCAGAAGGAGACCCCAAGGGTACCCAGAATGGACTATGATTACATTTTTGCCACTTGTTAAAATAGGCACTAAAAATGGAAATTCAGTTCAGCTTTCAAAAGTATAAAAAGTTTACTTTGTGAATACTTGATTTCCAACTTGAGATTTTTTTGTGCCCACTACATTCTCTTAACTACTACAAACCAGTCAATCCTAAAGGAATCAGTCCTGAATATTCATTGGAAGGACTGATGCTGAAGCTGAAACTCTAATACTTTGACCACCTGATGGAAGAATTGACTCATTGGAAAAGACTCTGATGCTGGGAAAGATTGAAGGCAGGAGGGGAAGAGGACGACAGAGAATGAGACGGTTGGATGGCATCACCTACTCGGTGATGGACATGAGTTTGAGCAAGCTCCGGGAGTTGGTGATGGAGATGGAAGCCTGGCGTGCTGCAGTCCATGAGGTCACAAAGAGTCGGACAAAACTGAGTGACTGAACAGAACTGAACAACACTGAGGGCTTCCCAGGTGGCGCAGTGGTAAAGAATCTACCCGCCAATGCAGGAGTTTCAGGTTCAATCCCTGGGTCTGGAAGAGCCCTTGGAAGAGAAAATGGCAAACCACTCCAGTATTCTTGCCTGGGAAATCCCATGGACAGAGGAGCCTGGTGGGCTATGGTCCAGGGGGTCACAAAGAGTTGGACACGACTGAGTGACTAAACAACACACTCTCTGAAGTAGGTATGGACCACTAGGCTTACTTAGCTCATTAGAACATGCCTTGACATACTGAGGCAAAGTACTTCTTTCAACAAATGGCTTTTATTTTACTTCTTAGTTCCAATTATTGTTTCTACACAATAGTATACCTTTTCCAGAATATTATTAAGCAACTGAGTGCAAGATTCATTCCTGCTGATAGTTTCTGCACATGGACTTGGTCATTTTATCCATCTGATCATACCCCATCTCTTTAGCATTCTGCCTTTCAACTTCTGGCATAATATTAGCTGGGGCTGCAAAGATAAAGCTTATCTTTACTAATTAAACACTAAAAGCCCAAGCTCATGTCTGAGCTTTTTACAGCTTAGCCTCTGACACAGCTCTCACCCTTTTAAAGAATGTGGGATAATTCAAATCCGGGACTGTATAAGAATGTGGTTTTTATAGACCCATTTGCCCAGAAAAAAAAAAAATAATAACATTCTAGACATGGCTCTAGAGTGATTTTAAAAAGTAGTTTCTTCTTTGTATATCATTAGATCTCTTTTTTTCCCTTTATAAACAGGGAAATTCAATCTAGTGTACTACATATCCTAAGAGATCATGAACAAGACGGAAAAATCACCAGGAAAGGGATGTTCTGAGTATGTTTCTTACTTAAGCAATTTCTCTACTTATTGCAAGTTAACCTTCAAACTTTACCTTCTTAAATGATGAACTAGTTTTCCTAATAACTATTCTTTCCTTGATGACTTGAAATGACATGCTTTTCCTACATTCAACTTGAAAAGTGTTAGTCTCTCAGTCCTGTCCAGCTCTTTGTGACCCCATGGACGATAGCCCACCAGGCTCCTCTGTCCATGGAATTCTCCAGGCAAGTATAATGGAGTGGATTGCCATTTCCTTCTTCAGGGGATCTTCCCAACCCTGGGATCGAACCCAGGTCTCCTGCATTGCAGGCAGATTCTTTACCATCTGAGCCACCTGGAAAGCCCACATTTAACTTGATCCATATTCATATCTGTCCTGGAACATTTTACTTTGTTCTATGATGGCTCAGTGGGCAAAAATTCCACTTGCAATGCAGGCAACACAGGAGATGCTGGTTCAGGTCCTGGGTTGGGAAGATCCCCCGGAGGAAGTCATGGCACCCTACTTCAGCATTCTTGCTTAGAGAATCCCACAGACAAAGGAGCCTGGGCTACAGGTGGGCTACAGTCCAAAGGGTTGCAAAGAGTCAGACACAACTATGTCACACACACACACACACACACACTCACACCCTCAACTGCTATTCCCATGAGGATCACATGCTATCATTGCAGTATTACTTCTGTACTACCACTTTGAGTCTCTAAACCCTGAACTAGCATTTCAAAATGTGTTGACTATTCTCACATCTTTATTTTCCTAGAAATTTGAAGTTTGTTATATCAATTACCACCCCCCTATATGCTGTTTACATTTTTACTGGACTTTAATTCAAATGGAGAAACAGTAGAAACAGTGTCAGACTTTATTTTTGGGGGCTCCAAAATCACTGCAGATGGTGACTGCAGCCATGAAATTAAAAGACACTTACTCCTTGGAAGAAAAGTTATGACCAACCTGGACAGCATATTCAAAAGCAGAGACATTACTCTGCCGACTAAGGTCCGTCTAGTCAAGGCTATGGTTTTTCCAGTGGTCATGTATGGATGTGAGAGTTGGACTGTGAAGAAGGCTGAGCACCGAAGAATTGATGCTTTTGAACTGTGGTGTTGGAGAAGACTCTTGAGAGTCCGTGGACTGCAAGGAGATCCAACCAATCCATTCTGAAGGAGATCAGCCCTGGGATTTCTTTGGAAGGAATGATGCTAAAGCTGAAACTCCAGTACTTTGGCCACCTCATGCGAGGAGTTGACTAATTGGAAAAGACTCTGATGCTGGGAGGGATTGGGGGCAAGAGGAGAAAGGGACGACAGAGGATGAGATGGCTGGATGGCATCATGGACTCGATGGACGTGAGTCTGAGTGAACTCTGGGAGTTGGTGATGGACAGGGAGGCCTGGCATGCTGCGATTCATGGGGTCGCAAAGAGTTGGAAACGACTGAGCGACTAAACTGAACTGATAATTCAGTTTACTGAACTTGAGAGGAAATTCACACACACAAACACACATATATATGTATATACATACATATAAATGTAATCCCTTCCAAGAACACTGTATGTCATATTCTAGAGCACCACAATTATTCTGTTCTATTGAATTATATTGCATGGCCACAGAATGAATTTTTCATAGTCTTCATAACATTCTTGCGTCTTTTGTTATGGTTATTCCTATGTGAGTTAGATGTATGAACATTTTGTAAATAAATCTTTCTTCTTTCAGGATTTTCCCCTGATATTTGAGCAATCTATTGCCTTTTCCACATATGTTCAGTAACTAGCACCCTTAGTGGACACTCCTAATAGCTTCATTGTTTTTCAGCTGACAATCATTTAATGTCTAGTAGACAAAAATTTTACATCTGCTTTCCAAATTGTCCACCTCATTGATTTTTCTTGCCACATTGAATTGGTTAGAACTATAATAATAATGCAAAATAATAATAAAATACCAGATGTCCTTCTGTTTGTGTTATTTATGGAATACTTCTGTATTTTGACCATTAAAATGTAATGTTTGTTCTTGTTCCATTATGGATTTCTTTTATTTTATTAGAGAACTAGATAGCTTCATTTCAAATGTAGAAGTACATATTAACTGGGATTTTGTTTAATATGTTTTACAGATACTGAGATACCTGTTCTTTTTTATTTGTTTTCTGTAACATTTCATGTTACATCAGTGTGTGTCAGTGTTGAAGTGTGTGCACATTCACCTTCTTGGTAATGTAGTATTGTTATTATTATTATTATTATTATTTTGCTATTGTATGTGTTTTGCTAAAATTTTATTTGGGATGCTTATATCAATATTCATTCAAAAGGTTAAACTTTTATTGTATTCAATTTTGTCATTTTTTAATTATGACTAATCTGGATTTCTAAAATGATCCCCCAAATCTATATTTTTCCAAATAGTCTATATTTTTATCCAGACTCTGCAAGAATAGAAATAATTTATATGAGAGTAATATAAAAATTATTCACAAAGCAATTTGGATCTGGAGCCCTAATGGGAAAGGGTATGCATTGACAATTTAAAAAAATCATGGTTGCTATATTCAGATTTTCCACCATTTCTTGATTCAGTAATTATTCCTTAAAATTATTCATGAAAATTTAGATCAGTGTGGTAATCTGAGCACTCATTACCTTTGAGGGGAAAGGAAAAAGTGTAATGAGTAGACCAGAAATGTTGCTGAGTGTGTGAAAGGAAGCCAGGAGAATGGAGTAGACACAGGGATCCAGGTGCTACCCAACGTGCTGTAAGATGAGTATGCTGCGGTGTGGTCCCAAGGCCACAGTCCCAGGTGGGTTTCAAGTGACCCACCCTGAGTAATTCCTCAGGGTGAGGAAATCAGAAGAGATGCTCAGCCTTCTTCCTCTGCCCCTCCCACCCACACTGCTTGCAGTCTAGTCCAGCAAGGGGAAGCTCTCAGAGGCTCTGGGTCTCAAGGGGCCAGCCCACCTCACTTGGTAACCCTATCAGTGCCCAAACTACATAGAAAGGCATAGGCAGAGAAACAGAGGATCTTACAAGACTTGAAAGATATGAATTCACTGTTTCCATAGGTTACAAAATAGCCAAACATCAGTGATGACATTAGGTTAACTTTGGAACCACCAGGAAAGATCGATACTCAATTGCATTAAAAGAAGAAACAATATCTGTAGGTAAATTGTAAAAAAGAAAAAACAACAAAAACACTTTTCAATAACAAAATTAATTCATCAGTGAGGATCAAGAGAATATTGTATTCATAAAAAACGGTTCAACTCCATCTCTCCCTCGATATGGAAAATTCTTCACAGAAAATCTCTTTCCCAGAAAATCTTCACAGTAATTTCTTTTACTCATTACCTAAAGAAAAGAGTAAAAATTTAGAAACAAGCTACTTTTCTCCCATTACAAAGTTTACCAGAAGGAAAGAATGGAAAGAAAAAGAGGAAAGCTAATTGGAATAGAGCTGGGCAGTAATGTTTGATTCTGCACCTATGTTTGTTTCGGTCCTTAGAGACCATTCTGGTGAATGGACATAAGCCTGAGAAATTTTACTAATATTCCCAATTCTGGAGAGATGAAAACTGAGGAAGCAGCTTCATCTTTTGACTCTTCTGAGCAATATGTAATAGAAATTACCGCTGGGGAGCAGTGAAAGCCTGAGATAAATTACTGAGTGTCCTCATCCCATTGGCAGAGTAAAAACATTGATGACAAAGAATATTTTCAAGAATAAACAAAAAGAAAATTCGAAAAGAGTTAGTTGTTGACCTTTAGGAAGACAAGTTGCCACCCTCCATCAAAATAAAAATCTCCCAGGAATTTATTCCAAAGAAATACTGGCTCTTGAGCCCAAAGATGCAGAGATGCTCATTTTTCATGTTTATAAGAGGAAAGTTGCTAACATACTAAATGTCCATCAACAGAGAAGTGGTTTAAGTCATATAAAAGGCTACCTTCCTAAGGAACATGCTGAAGCTGTAAAATCAGATGAGATAGATCTACATGGCAACACTAGATTTATCATCAACTCGTTTGCTTAAGTGAAAAAGTAAGTCCCAGAGCAGTGTGGATAATATGATCTCACAAGCAGATTTTCCCATATGACACCGAAGACATAAACGCAGGCATGTGTAGATGCACCAGTGGAAGAAAAAATGAACTCTCGACTCTTGATGGTGGTTATTTTTAAGAAGAGTGCTAGAGAGACAGAAAAGGGAGTGTTCTTGGTTTTTGCTGTACATAATTGATTTCTTTCTATGACAATATGCTGATGTTTCCTTTGTATAATATTTGCTCAATGAACATTAAAAACGTAAATCATTCTCTTCATCAAAGTATTCAAATGGTGGATAGTGTTCAATAATAATTTTTAAAATATTGTACCTGTTTATTTCATGATTCTAATTCTTATTTAGTACGCTTGTGTTTAGCCTCCCTTCAGGTGGCTCATTGGTAAAGAATCTGCCTACCAGTGCAGGAGGTCCAGGTGATGCGGGTTGGATCCCTGGGTTTGATGTCTGGGTGAGGAAGATCCCCTGGAGTAGGAAACGCCAACCGATTCCAGTATTCCTGCCTGGAGAGTTCCACGGACAGAGGAGTCTGGCGGTTACAGTCCAGGGGATCCCAAAGAGCTGGACATGACTCAACACACACACATCACTTTTCACTAAGCTTGCCAGAGTTATATATGTTCATTTACTTTATATAAAAAAACAGAAAACAACTGAGGAGTTTTCTATTTTCTGATTCATTGATTTTTGCTTGTAACTCTATTGTTTCCTTTTTGTCTTCTTTCCTTAGATGTATTTTGTTGTCCGTTCTAGAATCTTGAGCAAGAATAGAGATCATATTTTATTTATTTTCATTTTTCTGTTGTTCAGTGAAGCAAGTTTTTAGTTTTTAGCTTTTTATCTAAGTAGAACTTTGTCTACATCCCAAAGCTTTTCCATGTGCTGTTTGCATCGAGCTAATGTTTCTTTGCTGCATGCTGGGCATTGTGTTATGAACCTCATATGCAAAGCAAGAACAGTCTGTCTCATTTTACACTGCAGGTACCCCAAATATCTCTTTGGGAAATGAGCACCCCCCTCATTCTTGGTCCTCGTGGCCTGGAAAGCCTGGATCCAGCGTGATTTAGAGGGGTGAGCACAAAAGCCAGAACTTGGCCATAGTAATTGGCTCATGAACAGACAAAGGACCCAAACTCAGTTAATTAAAGCCTTTCATGAGACCTTTACTAAGTGTCAGAAAATATATACTGTTTATCATGGAGTCTTTAGCTATATAACAAAATGAAGACAGGTGAAAGATGATGCTGTGAAAGTGCTGCACTCAATATGCCAGCAAATTTGGAAAACTCAGCAGTGGCCACAGGACTGGAAAAGGTCCGTTTTCATTCCAATCTCAAAGAAAGGCAATGCCAAAGAATGCTCAAACTACCGCACAATTGCACTCATCTCACATGCTAGTAAAGTAATGCTCAAAATTCTTCAAGCCAGGCTTCAGCAATATGTGAACCATGAACTTCCTGATGTTCAAGCTGGTTTTAGAAAAGGCAGAGGAACCAGAGATCAAAGTGCCAACATCTGCTGGATCATGGAAAAAGCAAGAGAGTTCCAGAAAAACATCTATTTCTGCTTTCTTGACTATGCCAAAGACTTTGACTGTGTGGATCACAATAAACAGTGGAAAATTCTGAAAGAGA
>SJYQ01095298.1:1184874-1227892 GCA_006410935.1 Redunca redunca | reverse complement strand
GTCCCATCACTTCATGGGAAATAGGTGGGGAAACAGTGGAAACAGTGTCAGACTTTATTTGGGGGGGCTCCAAAATCACTGCAGATGGTGACTGCAGCCATGAAATTAAAAGACGCTTACTCCTTGGAAGAAAAGTTATGACCAACCTAGATAGCATATTCAAAAGCAGAGACATTACTTTGCTGACTAAGGTCCGTCTAGTCAAGGCTATGGTTTTTCCAGTGGTCATGTATGAATGTGAGAGCTGGACTGTGAAGAAGGCTGAGCACCGAAGAATTGATGCTTTTGAACTGTGGTGTTGGAGAAGACTCTTGAGAGTCCCTTGGACTACAAGGAGATCCAACCAGTCCATCCTAAAGGAAATCAGTCCTGAATATTCATTGGAAGGACTGATGCTGAAGCTGAAACTCCAGTACTTTGGCCACCTTATGAGAAGAGTTGACTCACTGGAAAAGACTCTGATGCTGGGAGGGATTGGGGGCAGGAGGAGAAGGGGAGGACAGAAGATGAGATGGCTGGATGGCATCACCCACTTGATGGACATGAGTCTGAGTAAACTCTGGGAGTTGGTGATGGACAGGGAGGCCTGGCATGCTGCAATTCATGGGGTCTCAAAGAGTCGGACACGACTGAGTGACTGAACTGAACTGAACCTTAGCCTCCTTGTGGATAGAAGTTTCCTGAGAGTGAAAACAAACACAAAGGTGTGAAACGGTGTCCTCTAAGAGCAGGAGAGTGAGTTTATCGGGAAATGCAGCAGCACAGAAGCCCACTCAGCACTTGTCATGAATGAAGATCAGCACAGTTGTGTTTTCTTGAGTTGTGTTCAGTCAGTTGCCTGGGTGCAGCTGAAATGTGTCAAGATTAGGGACACCGAAGTGGAGGTAGCCAAATACTTTGAAGTCCAAGACGAAAAGGGAGTTAAGGGAGGGATTGTAGGAAAACCATTCCATGGAAAACTGTAGAATCTAAGCTGAGTGGGAGAAAAAGGAAGGTATGCGTGGGCATCCAACAGTGAGAAATGGTAAAAACCAATGAATTTGAGGTGAGTGACTAGAAAAATAACATGTGCTGATACAGGGCTTTTGGAGATGGTGCAATTGTTGGTCACCTAAGACCTAAGGGGGTACTTTCAAAACTGGTTTTGACCTTGGCCTGGAGTAAAAGATACATTTTTAAAAGTCACAACCCCATACACATACGCATATATGCACCTTTGCATCCATTTTTCCTCCATATATTTTATTTACTCATTTACTTATTTATTTAAAGGAATTGGCTTTTATGAGTATAGAGGCTGCTTTTTTGGTACTGTTTGTGTTAGTCACTCAGTCGAGTCTGACTCTGTGAGTCCACGGTCTGTAGCCCACCAGGCTCCTCTGTCCGTGGCATTCTCCAGGCAGGAATACTGGAGTGGGTTGCCATTTCCTTCTCCAGGAGATCTTCCTGACCCAGGGATTGAATCTGGGTCTCCTGCATTGCAGGCAGACTCTTTACCAATTGGCAAGTCTAAAATACTAGCTATCTGAGACTTCCCTGGTGGTCCAGTGGCTAAGACTCCGCCCTCCCAATGCGGGGTGGGGGGCAGGACAGACCCCTGGTCAGGGAGCCAGATCCCACATTCTGCAACTAAGAGCTCACGTGCCACAACTAAAGATGCCATGTGCCGCAGCTGAGACCCAGTGCAGCCTAGTAAATAAATAGATATTTTAAAAACAAACAAACAACCCCCCACCAAATACTAGCAAGATGCTTTATCTGTATCCACTCTAAACCCTACAGGTCTCCTATAGCATCTTCGATGCTGGACCACGCTTTGAACGCTGAGCAAGGTATCTGTAAGGATGCCCTGCTGATCAGCCTGGCTGTGCGCTCCTCTACCCAACTGCTCTTGTGTGACCTGGGGGCCAACAGTTTGTCCCGAAGGCTTGTTACCAAACGATCTCTATCACTTGAGCCTACACACGTGACCTCACAGGGAAGCAAGTATTTGCCACCAGTCTCACTGGTTCTTTTGCAGAACTAACCTTGCCAGGTATACCTCTAGCATCCTTGGATCGAGTGCCAATTATAACTGAAGTGCAATGTTGTTAGTCACACAATTTTGAACTGCTGAACTTTCACTTCATTAAATTGACATCACCAAACTGACATAATGAAGGATTGCTGACAGAAAGAAAATAGGTATACGTTATACCCCCTGTCCATTTGAATCATGGTGGAGTCACATCTAAAAATCACTAAATGTAGACATTCTTCATTCAGTAAAAGTTCTTTTAAAATCCTTGGAATTTATACACAGATGAATTTCTGATCATATACCCATTATAGAAATAAACTTGGTTACATCAGATCAAATCTAACACTCCCATTTTACAGATGAGGAACTGAGGGGTTATATGAAAGGGTAACTGATGTGTATATCATGCTGAGTTCTGGAGTTGAACTACCTGGGTTTAACCCTGAGCCCACCTCCTGTCAGCTGCCTGATCTTGGGCAAGTTACCTAATCTCTTCTGGCTTCAGTTTCCTTATCTATGTCAGGAGGATAACAGTAATATGATTATCTATGATGACTGAGTTGACATGAACAGTACATGAGTTAATACATATAAAAGGTTTTATAGAGTGACTGACTCAAAGAAAATGCCCTTGCGTTCACAGTCGTATCTAGCTCTTTGCAACCCCATGGACTGTGCCCGCCAGGCTCCTCAGTCCCTGGGATTCTCCAGGCAAGAATACTAGAGCAGGTTGCCATTCCTTCTCCAGGGGATCTTCCTGACCCAGGGGTTAAAACTGCACCTCTTGTGTCTCCTGCCTTGGCAAGCAGATTCTTTACCACTGTATCGCCTAATGGGAGGCTAAACACAAGTGTACTAAAGAATTAGATCATGAAAGAAACAGGTGCACTATCTTAAAAATTACAGTTAAATACTATACGCTTACTGTCTGTGTGTGTGTCAGTGACTCAGTTGTGTCGGACTCTTTGTTACCCCATGGACTGTAACCCACCATGTTCCTCTGTCCATGGGATTTCCCATGCAAAGATGCTGGAGTGGGTTTCCCTTCCCTTCTCCAGGGGATCTTTCCAACCCAAGGATTGAACCTGGGTCTCCTGCATTGTGGGCAGATTCTTTACTGTCTGAGCCACCAGGGAAGCCCATACACTTACTGTACTATACATTTCATCACCAAATGTCCCTGTGCCCGTCATTCTACAAGGCAGAGACCCGAGGACCAGGTACCAGAAGACAAAAGCTCCAGGTAATGGCAGTACAGTGAAAACAGGCGTGCCAGGTATCAGAAGTCACAGGTAGCTAAACACAAGTGTACTGAAGAAGAATTAGATCATGAAAGAAACAGGTGTGCTATTTTAAAAATTACAACTAAACACTATACACCCAAACACCTGCCCAACAAAAGAGGACAGAATTCACAGAGAAGGGGCGAGGGCATGCAGCTCAGGTTACATGCGAGACGCCTGCTCACCCCACGATTGTCACAAACATGCTCTTTTGGACAATGTGATCCAGAGATTTCTGCTGATCAGAGTCACCTGGGACTCTTGGCAGGTGTGCTAGGGCCCCTGCCTGCTCTCATCTACTGAATAAGGGTCTGTAGAGGAGGGCCCTCTAGAGAGGTCTTTGTGTCACAAGCATTCCAGGTTCTTCTCACCCCTAGGGAAGTCTAGACAACTCTGACTTCAGAGACTTCTTGAAAGATTCAAGAATGGAAGGTGGCGGTCTGGTCACTTAGCATGAAGAGGCTATTGACATGGCAGAGCCGTTAAAGTGAGTGATGCTAGCTGGTGGCCTGGAGAGGACATCTGGGGGAGAGTTGTAAACAATTTTGAGTTGGCATGCTTTGCAGACGTCAGCCTATATCCATGGCATGCATTAAATAGGTCACAAATTCTGGGCAAGAGGGACAGTCCACCATCAGCAAATGCATCATAAGTCTTTCTCCTTAAGAATTTTCCTGATGACAGTGTAGGAAACAAATCTAGATATTCCACAGAATCGATGTTGTCATTAACAGATTTACAATGTAATCAATAATATAGGCACTTTTGTCAAATGAACCACACAGGAATAACAGTATTAAATGCCTGACAGCTTTGAAAGTTATTTATCTGTCCTTCTCTCTATAAATCTATACATATCTTTTTATTGATAGAAAAAAGGAAATGCATATAAAAATAGAGACATAGTCCTTTGAACAACTACCAGCTTCCCCTTTAACTTCTCTCAATTTTCAAATGGCATTCTAACTATAAAATGAAGGGTGCCATAAGTTTGTCAAGCAATCTGTGTGTGTGTGTGTGTGTGTGTGTGTGTGTGCGCGCGTGCATTCAGTCATGTCTGACTCTTTTGTGACCCTATGGACTATAGCCCACCAGGCTTCTCCGTCCATGGTATTTTCCAGGCAATAATACTGGAGTGGGTTACCATGCCCTCCTCCAGGGGATTTTCCTGTGTTGGCAGGCATTGGCTGGTGGATTCTTTACCACTGCACCACCTGTAATCTTTAGTGGCTGGAATAAAGTTTCCATGCCCCAGAAGATAAAGTTTTTGCACAAGACAGAGAGAAAAAGACTCATGAGAGCTTATTGGGAGAGAAACTTCTATGCCTTTCTGCCTTTGCATTCTATGAATATTGTCCACTGTGCAAGTTGGAGGTGTCCCACAGCTTTAATATTAATTCACATTTCCTGTCCTATACTTCTTTGGCTGGAGTTTGCATGAACTGCGCGCAGTGCTTTGCCCACCAAGAGAGAAAGTCGTTCAAGTAAACTCTTTCTTTCTGGAATTCACCCTGGTCCCCTCCTTTTCCCTCTCCCCCTTCACCTTCACCCTTCTCTCAGCCCAACCCTGCCCTTCCCTTTTCAAAAAGTTGCATTAGTTCTTTACAAGCGCACAAGAACAGAACCAAACGCCTCGCATCTGCTCTCGAGTTCACGGATTAGCATGAGAATAAGTAGCCAGTGTTTCAATGATGCACAGTCCACTGGGTGAGAATGGGGGCTCAAGCCCGCTATCAGAGGACTCACTGGCTCCTGCCAGATGTCCAAGGCCCAGGACACAAAGGCGGTGAACCCAGGGCTTTAACAAATCACCTTTCTCTGGGGCTAATCACTCAAGAAAAGGTTTTGTTGTGGGTTTGGAGAGGGTCAGGTTGGTCTTTCTCCAGTGGTCTGCAGCCTCACCCGGCCCCTCCAGCCTTCACCCTCTGGCCTTTCTAAAGAGACCTCTCATTTCTTTCCCCCTTGAACGCAGGGCTCTGAGGGCAAAAGCCGCATGCCAGGGTCTCCCGAAGATGCGAGGGCTGCAGGAAGCTCATTAATCAGTGGTGGCCGCGTCACTGGCCTGGCACTCACTCGCCCTCTCTGAACAATAAAGACTTTAGCAAGAATAAAATGGCTCAGTGGGCACGTACAAGGTCAGACCTAGTGGCAAGATGGTTTCAGTATAATCACAGTCAGAGGAATCCTGTACTTTCTGGAGGGGAGATCTGTAAACTGGAGAGTGGTGGTTTTCAAAGTGTGGTCCCTGGGCCAAGAGGAGCAGCATCACATGGGACCTTGCCAGGAATGCAGATTCTCCACTCTACCCTGACATCCACAGCAGAAACTGGGGTGGGCGTGGTTGTTGTTCAGGCACTAACTCCTGTCTGACTCTTTGCAACCCCATGGACTGCAGCATGCCAGGCTTCCCTGTCCTTCAACATCTCTCCAAGCTTGCTCCAACTCATGTCTGTGGAGTCAGTGATGCCATCCAACCATCTCATTCTCTGCCGTCCCCTTCTTCTCCTGCCCTCAATCTTTCCCAGCATCAAGGTTTTTTTTTCCAGTGAATCAGCTCTTTGCATCAGGGGGCCAAAGCCTTGGTTTTAGCATCAGTCCTTCCAAAGAATATTCAGGGTTGATTTCCCTTAGGATTGACTGGTTTGATCTCCTTGCAGTCCAGTGGACTCTCAAGAGTCTTCTCCAGGACCACTGTTTGAAAGCATCAATCTGTGTTTTTAGCACATCTTCCAGGAGATTGCCATCTCTAGAAAATCTCCTTAGCTCCAAGGAGAAGAAACTCTACGAAAAGCTTTTTCACACTAATTTTACATCTTTACCCCTCTCTATTCTCATCTTAGAAACATAGAGTGACTGACCCTCCTGATTTGTCCATGACTGTGGTGTTTCTCATTATGTAGGACTTTCAGTTCTAAGGCTGAGAAAGTCCCCAGGCAAACTGGAACAGTCGGTCTCCCCACCTGAGGAGCAGAGTCTGGCTGACCATTCCTGGACTGACTTTTGGGTTGGATAAGATACTAGAATGAGAACCATCAAAGGAGAGAGTTTTAATAACACAAATACAACAGAGGGCCACAACTCGAGAAAAGCCTACACACAGCAGTGAAGATCCAGCATAGCCAAAAATAAACATATAAATCAAATTATACACACACACACACACATGAAGATGACAATGATGCAGAGGCTGTGGATTTTGTATCCAAAAAAAAAAAGTCTTTTTTGACAAATAAGGTTTTGCCGCCTTTACAGAGAAAAGGCTCAGAAGCTTCTTCCTGGACTCAGAATGAGAAGGGAGATTTTTGTCACCTTTCCATAATCTTGGAAAATCATTAAACCAGTTGGTTCTCTGTACTCCCCATTCTACATACTATCTATTTCGTGCTTGTTTGTCCTGATATCTCCTCTGCTGCTCTTTAGAAGTTATGTATTTGGCACCTGATGTCAATGGAGAGATTTGAAAGAGAGATGTAGTTTGAGGGGTTCCCTGAGTTTGAGGAAGTCTGTGGAAAGGTGGAGCCTGGCTTTGAACATCAGGGATTTGATAACTGATGGGATGCGGGACACAGGTAGAAGGAAGGGTTACAGGTGGTCACTTTGGATTGGGGCGGGGGGGGGGGTGCGGGTGGCATGCTTATGAGTTAAGTACCCAAAGGTCACAACACAGCTGCTTGACCTAGAAGTCTTCCATCACAGGAAGTGATTGGACCTGGCAGGTATGTAGGGCTTGAGAGGTAATATTTGGTAATAATCTCCTGAAATAAGGAGAGAAGGTCTGGTAGGGATGGTGAGGGTTATGCTCACTTGCAGCAATGGCAGCCTACTGTCAGACTCCTGATGGAATTTGGGAATGTTCTGTTTAAAACTTATAGGAAAAAAAAAAGAGAGAGAGAGAGAAAGGGGAAAATGAGGGTGTAGTTGAAGGAGCATAGTTTTGGAGTTCCACAAATCTTGTTCAAATCTTGCTCTTTGTCTTGCTGATGTGACCGTGGGCAAGTTACTAGAGCTTCCTTTTGCTAGGACTAATTGGGACTAATATTATCTGTCTCCCAAGGGTTCTATGAGGATTAAATAAGCTAATATGTGCAACATGTTTTGCAGAGTACGTGGTACACAGTAGACACTCCATAAACGCTGAGAAACAACGTGAGATGGTAGCAAGGACTTGGATTTTTGCTTCCATAGTTAGATCCCAACATCCAACTTGGACCTTTTGAGTACATGACTTTTGTCATTGAAGCTCCATCTGCAAAACTAACTAAGTTCATCTCTGAGGATGACGTTTACATACACAAAGCGCTCAACATTTCACTTCCCTAAACTGCATTAACCACATCCTTCTTAGAATTCCCACGCTGTGTGCTTAAACAGCACCCCCAACCATGCATGGTAACCAGGTACTCTCCAGGTTTCTCATTTCTAAGTTCCTGTGAACTTCTGTGTATCTCCAGCAGGGCACCCGGTGATGAACTCTGAAATGAACTGAGCCTTAGAGAATGGACATCTAGTAACTAGGAAGAGGACCAATTTAACCTGAGCCCTGGATCTGGGAAAGGGAGGTCAGGGCATGCCTAGAGGGTCACTGGCTTCTCTGGCACAGAGCCAGGCCAGTGGGTGAGGAGCGGGACTTGGACTCGGGACTCCTCGCCCTGTCAATGCTCTTTCTATAGGCAGGCCCTCTTCTTCCTTTTTTTAATTGAAGTACAGTTGATTTATAATGCTGTGATAATTTCGAGGTGATTCAGTTATACTTATATGTGTGTGTGTGTGTGTGTGTGTGTGTGTGTGTATTCATTTCATATTCCTTTTCTTTCTGATTTATCACAGGACATTGAATATAGTTCCTTGTGCTATACAATATGACCTTATTGTTTACCCATCCTATATATACTAGTTTGCATCTGCTAATCCTAAACTCCCTGTCCATCCTTCTCCACCCCCATCCCCTTGGCAACCACAAGCCTGATCTCTATGTCTGTGAGTCCATTTCTGTTCCATATGTACATATGCTAAGTTGTCTCAGTCACGTCCAACTCTGAGTGACCCCATGGACTACCTAGCTCCTCTGTCTGTGAGATTTCCCAAGTGAGAATACTGGAGTGGGTTGCCATTTCCTCAGGCCCATCTATCCACAGATAAGTGATATATGGTATTTCTTTCTCTGTCTGACTTACTTCACTTAGTATTATCATCTTTAGTTGCATCCATGTTGCTGAAAATGGCATTATTTTGTTCTTTTTTATGGCTGAATAGTATTCAGTTGTATACATGTACCATATCTTTGTCCATTCCTCTGTCAACAGACATTTCGATTGCTCCATGTCTTGGCTATTGTGAGTAGTATTGCTATGGACCTTGGGGTTCATGGATCTTTTTGAATTATAGTTTTGTCTGGATACATACCCAGAAGTGGGATTGCTGGATCATATGATAGCTCTATTTTTAGTTTTTTGAGGAACTCTCATGCTGTTTACCAAGGTGGCAGCCCCAAGTTACACTGGCAGCCCTTTTTCTTGTTGCCCCCATTGCTGTGACCCACCTTGGCTCCGAGGGTTTGGAAACCATGTTGGGTGAAGTCCAGGCAGGGTGCTTCACTAGACCTCTGGCTTTGTTTTTCATTTCTGTTCTCCAGACAGCAGACAGCAGGGAAAGGCCTCCTGGAGTTGGAGTTAGTCTTCAGGTCAGACTTCTGGACTACACTGCTTCAACTGTATGAAACTGGGTAAGAAGAGCTGCCCCACCTCTACCCAGGTAGCACTCACCATGCCCAGTACATCACCCACAGGGGTCATCCCTGCACCTTGTGAGGCAAGCAGGAGGCAGGACCCTAGGTGTGGGAATCTAAACCCAGGTGTGATTTAGTGATTCGTGAGCCCTCTGAAGTCAGGGGCTGTATTGTGGCACAATTAGAACTCTCAGCAACCTCTCTGCTTCAGGCTGCCCTACTATACGGCATCATCCAAAACCGTCTCTGCACCCTCAGTTCCTGCCTCTGCAAAATGAAGGAGTTCAATGAAACTAGGCTGTAGAAGGTTGAGCCCAGCTCAGACCGTCTGGCCCCAGGACTGTCCACCTCCATGACTCTGAGTGGTGGAGGGTGGTGTGGTTGAGATCACACACTGCAAGCCAGTAGGGCAGCCGTAGGATCCGAGGTGACCCGAGGAGTTTCCTTAATGTCCACAAGGCATCAGCCTCCCCATTAGAGAAATGAGGAAAGTGATACACATAGTTACAACCTCCCAGGGCTGTGATGAAATTGGCAAGCAGTTAATATATGTGACCTTCATGGAGCCGCGCCAGGCACCGAGGGCCATCATGTGTTAGCTGGGGCCCCCCTTGTCAGGGCGTGGGTCTACCTCACACTGATTTCAGTGGGGGCTGGCACACAAGCACTGGCCTTAAGCCCACCCCTGGGACTTTGTGCCCTGGATTTGCTTGACACCCCCTGTTCCAATCTGGCTCGCTCACTGTGGTCAGAGTGGAACCCCACCTGGGGATGATAACTAACATCTCCTGCTTCTGCTATGTATGCACCGTTTAATGCAGTCCATCATTCTGGGCACAACAACCACAACAGGCGAAGCACAAAGATGAGGAAACAGAGGCACAGGATGCTGAGTGAGGAGTCCGTGGCGACAAGGAAGTGGCCGAGTCTGACGTGAGACCCTAGAGGCAGGGCAAGTGAGGGGTTACCCAGTGGCTTTTCTAGAAGGCATTGATGGGAGGGGAGGCCACTTGACTTGAGCTGGTTTCCTAGCAGATTCCCTGCACCCCAGGGCTGCTAGCAGCACCTTTGTCCTGGAAGAGGAAGAAGGAAAGAGGTGGGCTGATGGCTGCTCTCTCAGCAGAGGCTGCTTTATGACTATTTCCGCTTGTTCATAAATCATGAACGGAAGCTGATGCCTTTGTATTCCCAGCAGTGATATCTTCAGGCTGGCCTCTGGCTCTGCCTGGGTTCAGGATAATGCTGGCCAGCTGGTGTGAAGCCTCTCTGGCTTGCTGGGTGCATCTCCAGGGCAGAGTGGACCCAGCAGCCTCACTGAGGGAAACAAAATGTTGTGTTTTTGTTGCAGCATTGCAAGCAGATGGCAGCATGTGTCTTGACATGGATGGGTCCAGTGGAGTGATCTTTAGCACCAGCTCACCTGGGGCTCCCTCCCCACTGCAAACCAGGGCAGAAAGAAGCCCGGGGCCCCATCACCCATCTAAATGCCCCAAGCCCAGGACCAAGAGGAAGTGGAACAAAAGGCAGGCTCCTTGCAGAACGAGCCCAGAAGAGGAGCAGCTCAGGCAGACTTCCACTGGCCTCTAAATCTTGAATCGCGTTTCAAATGCTTTTTAGCATCAGTGAATTGGGACTTGAAGCAGAATTAATTGCCTCCAAATTGTGTCTTTCCTCCCAGCCATCCATTAGTTGCTCTGGCAGAAGGATAATGACACTTCATGAAATACAGCCGCAGAATCGAGCCGTGTTCATCGCATCCTTGGAATGAGCTCAAAAAAGTAAAAACTTTCCAAGAATATATTTTTCCCCAGGGTGAGAATGAATATAAAACACTTAGGTCACCACTGCCTTCTCTTAAAAGAAAAACATGTTTGTCTGTTTTCAAATGATGAAACTTCGGGACCTTTCAGATTTTACGGTAGAGGAATGTTTTAGTTTCAAATCGTAGTAAAAGAGTCTGATCTTTATTTCTGTGGCCGTTTGCTTTAACCCAAGGTGCATTTCATTCTTGGTGACTCTCGCTGCATAGAGAGAGGGAACTGGAGACAACTGAGGTCAACACTGTGCTTCAGGAGTCTTTTCAGTCGTTTTTGGAAACTGGTGTTGATGTCAGAGCTGAAAGCTGGGTCCAGTAGAGGCTGAGAGTTACACTCATGAAGACACTGGCTCTGTTAGGGAAAGAGTGATGCCCACAGAATTTTAAATCCCCTTGAAGGTATTTAGGGTTCAAAATGAGTAGCAGGAAGATGTTAGTGAGGTATTTAACACCTATATTCCAACTGGTAATGGACTAGAAGCTGAAATACTATAGAATCAGTGATGCTCAAGTGCAGAAAAGAAGGGCTGAAAAGATCTAACCACTAGTGCCTGTGGGAGGGAGGGTGTGTGTGTGCATGTGTGTGTATGTGTGTGTGTATATATATGTATTAGTTCTACTATGACCAGGTCCAGTGGAACAAATATTGCCATCAACTGGCAATAAAGAAATCTAATTTTAAAGTTTGTTTTTGTTTTTTTTTTAATTTCAGGGCATGCTGTAGTTGTAAGCAGAAAATAATATTATGTAATTCATGTCATTTTTTTAAGCAAGGGCCACCAGGTCAATTGTCCACCAAGGAGACAAGTAATGTGAGTGAAGCAGTGGAGGAGATAAACTGAGTTAATTCAGCTGTCACCAAGTCACAATGCAAGGCCTGTATCGCTGTGTATATTCATTTCTCAGAAAAACCTGGACACTCTTTTTTTTTTCCCAATGTGAAACTGCTTTTCTTTAATTGGCTTAACCGTTAAACACATGTATCTACCATCCCATCTATAGGCCTCAAAGTGAAGTTGCTCAGTCATGTATGACTCTTTGGGATCCCATTAACTGTAGCCTGCCAGGCTCCTCCATCCATGGCATGTTCCAGGCAAGAGTACTGGAGTGGGTGGCCATTTCCTTCTCCAGGGGATCTTCTTGACCTGATGATCGAACCCAGATCTCATGCATTGCAGGCAGACGCTTTACCCTCTGAGCCACCAGGGAAGCCCTCATCCCATTTACAATTTGACCTCTCATCTGAAACAATGCTTCTTCTTGAAGAAGTGATAAAGCAAGTGTTTTCTTGATATTCATGGAGTCTTCTTACTTATGCCTGGAGGCAACAGGAGCAATGGGCACATGGGTGAGCTAACGTTGTTGTTTTCAGTCACTTAGTCGTGTCTGACTCTTTGCGACCCCATGGACTACAACATGCCAGGGTTTCCTGTCCTTCACCATCTCCCAGAGCTTGTTCAAACTCACGTCCATTGACTCAATGATGCCATCCAACCATTTCATCCTCTTGTCATCCCCTTCTCCTCCTGCCTTCAGTCTTTCCCAGCATCAGGGTCTTTTCTAATGAGTCAGCTATTTGCATCAGGTGGCCAAAGTATTGGAGCTTCAGCTTCAGCATCTTCTCCAAGACTCTCAAGAGCTAACATGGGAGGAATCAAAAGCCCTTTCCAAAATTGGTCCTAAGCCCGCAAGCCCTGAAGCCAAGGCAGTGTTGCCTAAAGTCAGTGATTTTTCTCTTCCTCTCTGTTCTCTGCACCTGCCCCACCCACTCTGATACCAAGTTTATGTTGTTTCAATGTCATGCTGATCAGCTCTTGGTATTAATAATTCAAGAGAGGAAAATAAGAGCCACATAACTTTTCTGCTTACGTGTTGAGTCCAACAGTAAAAGAGTCTCATGGCTGAAACTAAAGTGGGTTCTTTAAAACCCTCCTCTGCATTTTCCAGGAGGCTGTGAGATGTGGGAAGGATCTGTAAACAGGAGGGTAGGAGTCTTGAGAGTCCCTTGGACAACAAGGAGATCAAACCAGTCAAGCCTAAAGGAAATCACCCTGAATATTCATTGGAAGGACTGATGCTGAAGCTGAAGCTGAAGCTCCAATCCTTCGGCCACCTGATGCAAAGAGCCAACTCATTGGAAAAGACCCTGATGCTGGGAAAGATTGAGAGCAGGAGGAGAAGGGGATGACAGAGGATGAGATGATTGGATGGCATCACAAACTCAATGGACATGAGTTTGGGCAAACTCTGGGAAATAATGAAGGACTGGGAAGCCTGGTGTGGTACAGTCCACGGGGTTGCAAAGAGTCAGACACCACTGAGCAACCAGCTAACGAGGAGTCCTGAGGTAAAATTCTGGCCCTGCCACTAACTAGATGTGTGACCCAGGTGAGTCTTATCTTGATTACAGCCTCCGCATCTCCCCTGATTTCCAAAGGGCAGGTCCAAACAGTAGCAATAGTTTAGCAAATCAGGGAAGGGAGGGAAGTGGAGACAAGGGAGGAGTGGTCTAGAAACCATAGTGAAGCCTTGAGGCCTGTCCTGGTTCCACCTCAAGATATGCACAGAGCCCTTTTGCAGATAAACCCTCTCCAGGAGGGAGAAGTTAACTGTGTGCAGCCCACAAACACGTAGACATCAGACTGGCTGGAACAAGGTTGCTGATGCTGACCTCACATGAATCAATCAGAAGAATGTCCACGAGCTGATCACACGCTCCTCTTTGAGCCATTACTATTGATGTAAATCTCCTCAGTACCCTCTCCAGGTTGGGATGCTCAATTCTGAGGACATTGAGCCACTATGGATAAAGCTATTCTTTTCTGTTAAGCTGCTAAGTCACTTCAGTCGTGTCCGACTCTGTGCAACCCCAGAGACGGCAGCCCACCAGGCTCCTCCGTCCCTGGGATTCTCCAGGCAAGAACACTGGAGTGGGTTGCCATTTCCTTCTCCAAAGCATAAAAGTGAAAAGTGAAAGTGAAGTCGCTCAGTCGTGTCTGACTCTTAGCGACCCCATAGACTGCAGCCTTCCAGCCTCCTCCATCCATGGGATTTTCCAGGCAAGAGTACTGGAGTGGGGTGGCATTGCCTTCTACTTCACCCAAAACTCTGTCTCCGAGATTCCTCTGGGTACGCGTGTATAGAGGCTGAATTCTGGCTACAGCTCTGCTGCTCTGTGTGAGTCTTGATGAGCCCTTTAGTTTACATGGGAGTGTGTGCAGAGAACATTGATGAGCAGACTGGAGCTCTGTGACTTACAACCATCACAGAGCAGGTATCATCATGAACTGTCAGAAAGAAGAATGGTTCAAATCACCCTATTACCTTCTACCATGTTTTACTACCCATTTGGCATGATTTATGTTATGGAGAGCTCTTAAGATGACACTCAAGAGATCTGGTCTAGATAAGTGATGCAGAAATCACAAAATGAAAGAATTTTCCCCAAAGAACCATGCTTCCAAGATCAACCACTGGAACCTCATCATTCGGTTACACAAATGATTCCTTCTTTTTACAAAGAGAGCCCATATATTCTATGTGTGAAAGGCTATTTCCTATTTTACGTTTATAAAGATGTAAATAGGAATATACATTAATATTACTATGTGTTACAAATAAATATATTAGCAACATCACATGGTACATTTGCACCTACAGCCCTTATGAACAGGCATAGGTTTCTGAATCACTGTTATTGGTTACTGACTATCCTTAAATTGGAAATTTTTATTTATTGAAATGCCTTCTGTCTTAGCTTGGGCTGCCATAACAAAACACCTTCTCCTGGGTGGCTTAAGTAACAGAATTAATTGTTTAGAATTCTGCAGGTGAGAAGTCTGGGATCAAGGTGCCGTCACGATTCAGTTCCTGATGAAATTTCTCTTCTTGGCTTGAACATAACCACCTTCCTGCTGTGTCTTCAAATGGTCCTTCCTTCACCTGTGCAGGTGTGTGGAGAGTGAGAGAGCTCTAGTCTTGGCTTCCTCTTCTTATAAAGACATTAACCCTATCAGGACAGTGTCCTATACTTATGACCTTCAGTTCAGTTCAGTTCAGTCGCTCAGTCGTGTCCGACTCTTTGCGACACCATGAATTGCAGCACGCCAGCCCTCCCTGTCCATCACTAACTCCCGGAGTTCACTCAAACTCATGTCCATTGAGTCAGTGATGCTATCCAGCCATCTCATCCTCTGTCATCCCCTTCTCCTCCCGCCCCCAATCCCTCCCAGCATCAGGGTCTTTTCCAATGAGTCAACTCTTCACATGAGGTGGCCAAAGTATTGGAGTTTCAGCCTCAGCATCAGTCCTTCCAATGAACACCCAGGACTGGTCTCCTTTAGGATGGATGGATTGGACCTCCTTGCAGTCCAAGGGACTCTCAAAAGTCTTCTCCAACACCACAGTTCAATAGCATCAATTCTTCGGTGCTCAGCTTTCTTCACAGTCCAACTCTCACATCCATGCATGACCACTGGAAAAACCATAGCCTTGACTAGAAAGACCTTTGTTGGCAAAGTAATATCTCTGTTTTTGAATATGTATTTAGGTTGGTCATAACTTTCCTTCCAAGGAGTAAGTGTCTTTTAATTTCATGGCTGCAGTCACCATCTGCAGTGATTTTGGAGCCAAAAAAAAAAAATAATAATAAAGTCTGCCACTGTTCCACTGTTTCCTCATCTATTTCCCATGAAATGATGGGACCAGATGCCATGATCTTTGTTTTCTGAATGTTGAGCTTTAAGCCAACTTTTTCACTCTCCTCTTTCACTTTCATCAAGAGGCTTTTTAGTTCCTCTTCACTTTCTGCCATAAGGGTGGTGTCGTCTGCATATCTGAGGTGATTGATATTTCTCCCAGCAATCTTGATTCCAGCTTGTGCTTCCTCCAGCCCAGTGTTTCTCATGATGTACTCTGCATATAAGTTAAATAAGCAGGGTGACAATATACAGCCATGAGGTACTCCTTTTCCTATTTGGAACCAGTCTGTTGTTTCATGTCCAGTTCTAACTGTTGCTTCCTGACCTGCATATAGGTTTCTCAAGAGGCTTATTTAACCTTAATTAATTTCAAAATGGCCCTGGCTCCAAATATGGTCACCTTGGGAGTTAAGGCTTTAGTATATGAATTTGGCGGAGAAGGCAATGGCGCCCCGCTCCAGTACTCTTGCCTGGAAAATCCCAGGGACAGAGGAGCCTGGTGGGCTGCAGCCCATGGGGTCGCTAAGAGTCAGACACAACTGAGCGACTTCACTTTCACTTTTCACTTTCATGCACTGGAGAAGGAAATGGCACCCCACTCCAGTGTTCTTGCCTGGAGGATCTCAGGGACAAGGGAGCCTGGCAGGCTGTGGTTTATGGGGTCACGCAGAGTCCGACATGGCCGAAGCAACTTCGCAGCAGCAGCATTTGAGTTTGGTGGGAGGACACAGTGGAGTCCATAGCGCCTTCTGCTGATACAAGGTCTGGGTATCAGTTCAGTTCAGTCGCTCAGTCGTGGCCGACTCTTTGGGACTCCATGGACTGCACCATGCCATCACCCTGTCCATCACCAACTCCCAGAGCTCACTCAGACTCATGTCCATCGAGTCAGTGATGCCATCCAACCATCTCATCCTCTGTCATCCCCCTTCTCCCCCTGCCCTCAGTCTTTCCCATCATCAGGGTCTTTTCAAATGAGCCAGTTCTTTGCATGAGGTGGCCAAATATTGGAGTTTCAGCTTCAGCATCAGTCCTTCCAGTGAATATTCAGGACTGATTTCCTTTAGGATGGACTGGTTGGATCTCCTTGCAGTCCAACGGACTCTCAAGTCTTCTCCAGCAATTCAAAAGCATCAGTTCTTCAGCAGTCAGCTTTCTTTATAGTCCAACTCTCACATCTATACATGACTACTGAAAAAATCATAGCTTTGACTAGATGGATCTTTGTTGGCAAAGTATTTATATGCAGGCTATCTATGGAAACCTCTTTTCCATGATGAATGTTTGTACGATTCTGCTGTAAAAAATACAAACAAAGACATTTCTTCCCCTTAAATCTGTATTGCAAAAATAAAGTAATAAAGTAATTCCCACACTACTCTCATCAAGTGAAAAACATCATTCTAAAGCCAAATCTCTGGGAGACAGTGAAGGACAGGGAAGGCTGCCATGCTGCAGTCCGTAGGGTTGAAAAGAGTCAGACAGGACTTAGCAACGGAACAACAACAAGAAAAGTCAAATTGAACATGACAAAAAAAATACACTATGATATATAGAAAGCAATACATTACAAGTTATTTAAATTGTGTTTTCATGTGTAAACTTTACACATGACTTCGTGGCAAATAGATGGGAAAACAGTGGAAACAGAGATTTTTTGCGGGGGGCCTCTAAAATTACTGCAGATGGTGACTGCAGCCATGAAATTAAAAGATGCTTGTTCCTTGGAAGGAAAGTTATGACCAACCTAGATAGCATATTAAAAAGCAGAGACATTACTTTGCCAACAAAGGTCCATCTAGTCAAAGCTATGGTTTTTCCAGTGGTCACGTATGGTTGTGAGAGTTGGAATATAAAGAAAGCTGACTGCTGAAGAATTGATGTTTTTAAACTGTGGTGTTGGAGAAGACTCTTGGGAGTCCCTTGGACTGCAAGGAGATCAAATTAGTCAGTCCTAAAGGAAATCAGTCCTGAATATTCATTGGAAGGACTGATGCTGAAGCTGAAACTCCAATACTTAGGCCACTAGATGTGGAGAACTGACTCATTCGAAAAGACCCTGATGTTGGGAAAGATTGAAGGTGGGAGGAGAAGGGGATGATAGAGGACGAGATGGTTGGATGGCATCACCAACTCAATGGACATGAGTTTGTGTAAATTCCAGGAGTTGGTGATGGAAAGGGAGGCCTGGCATGCTGCAGTCAATGGGGTCACAAAAATTCGAACACGATGGAGTGACTGAAATGAACTGAAATGTGTAAGTTATTGCATATTAAGGAAATGGCTATTCAGGGTGTTGTTCCAAATTGATGGTAAATAAACTTTAAAGATTTTGTAAGTTATACTTTGTTCAGAACAAAGCACAAGATAGTCATTCAGGTAATCAGTGCTTTTGCTGGTCCCTAGAGAAATGTAATGAAACTGAACTTTTTTTACACAGAGTGTACATTCAGTCGTGTCCAACTCTTTGCAACCCCATGGACTATAAGCTACTCTGTCCATGGGATTTCCCAGGCAAGAATACTAGAGTCGGTTGCCATTTCTTTCTCCAGGGCATCTTCCCAACTCAAGGATCGAAGGTGCACCTCCTGCGTTGGCAGGCAGATTCTTTACCATCGCGCCACCTGAGAGGACTAGCTTGCAATAGTGTAGCCAAAACTGACCCTAGATATAGAAAAGCCCATCATGGTGTTTGAAGCAGAACTTTAGACTGTATGGTCTTCTTTTGTACAAAGCAAATATGCTTAGGGTTTCTTCACTCTATGACCAAAACTGGTCTCCATTGCTCTTCATTGATTTCTCTGCTCAGAACTGTCTCAGCACTAGCTCATTCCCACCTCCTATCTCACTTGATTCCCAAGGCCATCCCAGATAAGTCTTTCAGGACAACTTCCCTGAGCCTGCACAGTTCCCACGGGGCAGCCCTCTGAACCTGGCCTTCACATGCATGGCCTCTTTCCTCTCTGGGTCCACTATAAGGTTCTTCTTATGTCCTAAGATGCCTTCCTTTGATCCAGATACTCACCAAACATTCATTCGACGGGTTTCATAAGACTTTCCAAGATGGCAAGAGTCGTGTTATTTACAACTAAAATTTTGACTCCTCAGTAAATATGTCAGCATGCCTAATGGCTGAGTGAGTTGCATTTGAAATTCCACATGTTCTTTGATGAGGAATCACTTTATTTTTTCTAAGGCTCTGTGGCCTGCCTCAAATGCTCTTGTAGACTCTCATGAGTGTCATTGTTGGGGGGATTCCAGACTATCTGACCCCATGTTGCATTTTCATGGCCTCGTATACATGCTATAAGCTCACTATGTATTTTTTGAATAAACAACGGAGATGGGATGAGAAGACATGCATCACTTAGACTCCCCTCCACACTCAGCAGCCTCAAAATCCTTGGCAACTTAAAGCAGCATTAAAATCTGCCAAGTTGGGAATTTCTGGCTAGCACCAGATCTCATACCAAACTTAGATGTCAATCAGGGGATGTCATGAATAGCTGTTTATAGTTGTAAAAATGCCCGAGGATGCCACACACATCCCTCCCAAGTTTGTATAACCTGTTTAGCACCTGTTGTAGGAGGAAGTTTTCCTTAAAAAAAAAATAAAACAAAACAAAATAAAACCAACAACAGCAATAATAAAAAAGACTTTGGCATCAGTTAGTAGTTTCCAGGCAGCACTTGAAGTAAGGATCCCTATTGAGGGGCCCTGACCTGGAAAGACATTTAATAGAAAGAAAATCTAAGGACTTCACTGGCAATCTAGTGGTTAAGACTCACACTTCCAACGCAAAGGGCCCAGGTTTGATCCCTGGTCAGGGAACTAACATCCGTGTAGTACAACTGGGAAAAAAAAAAATTAGGAGATAAGGGAAGACAAGGCTTGCATATTTAGAAGCTCAGGTAGGCTGTATGAGCTCCAACCTACATGATTTCCAAGGGAACTTGTAGGTTAGGATAATAAACTTTAGGAGATAGGCTAGTTTGGGTCAATAAGAGGTTGACCAGGATTTAGAGTAATGACAGAACATGTTAAACTACTCAGTTCCACTACTTCAGAGAGAGTTGATTTCATGAACCAGACCTAAAGGGCAAATATACCAGTGGACCACAGACATAGCAATGACCTTTGTGCGATGGGATTGGGATTGACAGTGATGCTATAATATCTTGATTTGGTCCTTTCAATTGGGATTGACAACAACAATCCCTTCATTTGGGATTGACAATGATGCTATAACATCATGACCTTCCAGGAAGATCTAGAAATTTAAAAATTATGTTCTAGTCTTGGTTCTGAAACTTGAGGTCAAAGACTTCCCAACAGTGATGGTGTTTCTCTATTTGTAAGGTTGCATCCCAGGATGAATGTTTATTGACAAAAAATGGTCCTAGTTGAAAGGTTCCAAGCGGAGATAGAGGATTTTGATGGACACACAAGACTAGCCTCTCTCCCCGGAGCTGATCTCAGGACCTGCTGGCCTGGGGCTCCCTCCTTATCCCATGGACCACGAGCCTGATGACGCTGGGCTTCTGTCCGTTTTCCTTGCTCATGCTCCCACCTCTGTAGGGTGGAGAAGGTCTACAGACCCTTGTTAGCATCTCAGCTAGATTTCCTGACTGTGAACATGGAAAACAGAAAATCAAGTTTTCAAGACACCCACAAAATGGGCATCTTTATAGCATTTTCTGGGGAAGAATTTTCATTCCTTTAAGAATTCATGTCTATCACTGAAACCCTAATGCACTTTCTTTCCCACTGAATGGTTCCACTTTTCTGGGATGATATCTGCCAATAACTTCCCCATTAAGCTAAATATAGGAGAGCCATTACCCAGAATTTTCTTGAATTTATTTATGGAACTTAGATTTGGAGGATTTTTTTTTGAAAAATAGTTTTTAAAAAGTCCCTGTCAATTGGAAGTCAGCCTCTCCAGCTCAGTTGCTACAGATGTTGGATGGTTTCAAGCCAGTCACTTGACTTCTCGGGGACTCAGTTTATACATTTGTAAAATGAGAGTGTTGACCTAAAATGCTTCTTCAGGTTTCCCAGCTCTGGCATTCAATGTTTCTATGTTTCCAGTATTTGTTGATGTTTTAAATAATGTTATTCCATTCCCAGAGGCCCCCAGATCTGCCATACCTCTCTCCAGATTCCTGAGCAGAAAAATAGTCCCAGGTGGAATTCATTTAGATTTATTATTATTATTTTAATAGCTACCATATATCCAGTGCTTACTATGTGCAGAATATATATTATCTGACATAATCCATGTGTAACCCAAGTACTGGGCTTACCTTCCTCCATATTTTGGGAGAGGGGGATTTGTCTTAAAACAGTTTCTTGCTACAACGGGCAGCTGCTTCTCTGGGTTGCACATTCCTCTCGGCTGTTCTCTGCTGTCTCTTGGAGAACTCTCACTGCACTGCAAGTTGGTACTGGAAACTCTGAGACTGTCATCCTTCTTCAGGTGGTTCAGCTGCTGCTATGCTGGCATCAGGGGATTGGAAAATGTGGAGTGGTACTTCCCTTTCCTCTTGTATTTCTTAATTCCTCCAGCCCAACCATACAAATCTTATAGCAGATATGATGACAGCGGGAATAACTATTCTTATCCAACAGAGAAAACAATAACTTAGAGTGGGATGTGAACTAGGATTGCACCCAGAGCCCCAGATAAGACAANTTTATTATTATTATTTTAATAGCTACCATATATCCAGTGCTTACTATGTGCAGAATATATATTATCTGACATAATCCATGTGTAACCCAAGTACTGGGCTTACCTTCCTCCATATTTTGGGAGAGGGGGATTTGTCTTAAAACAGTTTCTTGCTACAACGGGCAGCTGCTTCTCTGGGTTGCACATTCCTCTCGGCTGTTCTCTGCTGTCTCTTGGAGAACTCTCACTGCACTGCAAGTTGGTACTGGAAACTCTGAGACTGTCATCCTTCTTCAGGTGGTTCAGCTGCTGCTATGCTGGCATCAGGGGATTGGAAAATGTGGAGTGGTACCTCCCTTTCCTCTTGTATTTCTTAATTCCTCCAGCCCAACCATACAAATCTTATAGCAGATATGATGACAGCGGGAATAACTATTCTTATCCAACAGAGAAAACAATAACTTAGAGTGGGATGTGAACTAGGATTGCACCCAGAGCCCCAGATAAGACAACGAATGAAGAGAAGACAGATGAATGGGTGGATGGATGGAGAGGTGTATGGATAAATGAATGGGTGTATGGGTGGATGGAAGGGTGGGGGGGTGAATGGATGGGCGGGTGGATGGGTGGATGGGTAGAGGGATGGATGGGTGGATGGGTGATGAAGGGGAGGTCTTTGCCGTATCCTTTAGGAAGTATCTTTCAGTTCATAATCTTCTCTATCCTGAGAGCCTCCTTTCCTTCTCTCTGAGAGAAGTATATTCTTTTACTCTTATTTCAAATAATCTCTACTTGCCTTTCAGAAAACGACATCTGCAGTCCACAAGCATTGATCTTAGCTTAGATTTCATCACCTTCCTCCTCCAGGCAAACAACATGTCACACTAACCCACAGCAATGTCTTTCCCAAATGTCTGAGTTACTAAGCAGAGAATCACATCACAGATGGTTTCATCCAAGCAATTCAGTTACAAGTCTCCAAAACATATCAGACAAATTCAGGGTGAGCTTTGACCTTTCAAGTTCCTTTCTGTTCAAAGCCTCTCCTCTCTTGTGAGGTCTAGGTAAGCCTGCTTCACTCTTTATATGGTTTTCTTAACTATAATAAGGCTGAAGATTTATGTCCAACTTCTAACACAAATAATTTTTTAATAGGACATATGGTCTATAGGAAGTACTCTTTTCCTAAATGCAGCATAATCTAAACAGATTTCTTGGGCCACCATAAAGATTTGGTACATTTGTTACAATTAGTGAACCAATATCAATACTTCAATGTTTTGAAACACATATAAAACACATATTTTATGCAGATTTCTTTGGTTTTTAGTTAACATTCTTTTTCTGTTCCACGATCTCATCTAGGCACCCAAAATATCACATTGCATTTAGTTGTGTGTTGTCTTAGGTCCTCTTGGCTGTGACAGCTTCTCAAAATAGTAATTGTTTTTGACAACCCTGACAGTTCAGTGAGTTTGGGTTAGGTATTCTGTAGAATGTTTGATCTTTTCCTCATGATTAGGCAGAGATTTTAGCTATTTGGAAGGAAGACCACAGAGATAAAGTGCAATTCTATCACACTGTCAAAAGCCTACATAGTATCAATATGTCATCAATATTGATGCCAACTCTTATCACCTGGCTGAAGTAATATGTGTCAGGTAGAGTGGTTAATTCCAGTGAGATCTTACAAGTTGGCATGAACTGCCTGATAAATACTCTCCCATCCATGATGTGGGTCACTCCTTGGTAGATTCAGAAACCTGATTATGCCAGGAGGATCTATTTATAGTAACCGATCACAAGACTAACATATAAAATCAGAAAGCCATTTTATTAATCTCCCAAGATAAATAAGACTCGGACCAGAGTCCTCGCAGCTGCTTGGTCGGCAACTTTCTTTTCCTGTAGGCAAACCCACGTGGAAGTCAAATTACAACCAGGGGTTTGTTTGTTGAGCATGAAATCAGAAAAAGAGAAGCTGGTTGGGTGTTTGATGGAATCAAGTTAATATAGCCTCAGGTGTACATTTCCACAAAATGGAGAACCTGGCAATGGACCAAAATTCTTCCAGATTCATTGATCGAGTTTCTTCTTTTCCCCTGACAGCTCTTGTTTATCTCTGGGTCCCTCTTTTGTCTGAACTTCTGTGACTGATCTGTACCTTTATCCAAGGATACTGTTCTTTAGTAAGAACATCAATTAACATGAACATGATTGCATATTGTGCTGAGCTAAACACCATTCTTGCCTTCCCTGGTGGCTCAGATGGTAAAGCGTCTGCGTACAATGCAGGATGGAGAAGGCAGTGGCTCCCCACTCCAGTACTCTTGCCTGGAAAATCCCATGGACGGAGGAGCCTGGTAGGCTGCAGTCAATGGGGTCGCCAAGAGTTGGACATGACTGAGCAACTTCATTTTCACTTTTCACTTTCATACATTGGAAAAGGAAATGGCAGCCCACTCCAGTGTTCTTGCTTGGAGAATCCCAGGGACAGGGGAGCCTGGTGGGCTGCCGTCTATGGGGTCTCACAGAGTTGGACACGATTGAAGTGACTTAGCAGTAGCAGGACAATGCAGGAGACCTGGGTTCAATCCCTGGGGAGGGAAGATCTCCTGGAGAAGGAAATGGCAACCCACTCTAGTATTCTTGCCTGCAAAATCCCATGGGTGGTGGAACCTGGTAGGCTACAGTCCACGGGGTCGCAAAGAGTCGGACATGACTAAGCAACTTCACTTTCACTTTCAAACACTATCTTTTTCTTGTGACTTTTCATTTCTACTTGAGTGCTGTAAAATTCATTAAAAGTTTAATTCTAAAAGATAAATCTTATTTCATTAAAATCTTAAAGAGGATGTCCCAAACAAGGACCACAGTATCTACACCTCTCTGAGTTGAAAGATAAAGTGGGATAACATATGTAAGCTTCTGGCACTTACTTGATAAGCATTAAAAAGTTCTTTCATTTCCTTCCCCTTACTTAATGAAAACAGGTGTTGAAGAAAACACATCCATTTTTTCCTTGTGTGTTCCCCACATGAGAATCGTTTTCGTAAGTTTTTTGCTGGCCAGAAAGCAAGGGTCCTGAAAGCATTTTTCAATCACAAGCCTGGATGGAGATTAAAAGACAAAACAAAACAAAAACATTAAGGCTTTCAATGACCAATTCTAGTTCACAAGACCCTGGTAAATCAGAACCTGACTCCCCCAAATTAATATCAGCGTTAGGACATCATGCGTTCTGCCTTCCATCCGTCACAAGGAGATCCAAGCCAAGGATCTCAGGCTTTATCTTGGTGGTGAATTCAGAAACTGGGCTGCCAATTTTCTGTGTAAAACAAAAAAATTTTTTAACATTTTTTAACAAAATGATACAGGAATAGGGGGTGAAGGATGGAGAAAGTATGTGGGGAAGATTTATAAGTTTCAGAAAACTGATCACTTATTTTGAGCAACTCAACAGAAGCACTGTTCTCAAAAGAACTTACAACATACAGTGAAAATGGTTTTAGTAGGATGTGATGTCAATTAACAAGCATATTCAGTAACTATGTTTAAACATTCATTGTGAAGCTGTCAACCCATCTTTAATTAAGAATATACTCCAGTTAGTGTAGTGGTAACATCTTGTGTTATAATTTCCCTAATACTGTCTGAGAACCAATTATGTACCAGTCTCCATGCTCCAGAGTGTCACAAATTAGGACTATATTGTAATTTTTGAATTTTTTTTTTTGATCTCTCAAAACCTGTTCATTGAGGCCTACTTATATGTTTGTTGAATTTAGTCTGAAAAAAAAAGGGGCTGTCATTCCCACAAGCAACACATTTAAATTAAATGTGCAATAATTATATACATTATAACACATCTCTTTTTACATCTCTTGATATTTACCATAAGAATTAACTGCCTGCTATGTGGAAAACAATCAGGTGATATCTCTAAATGTAATTTCATGTGATTCTCATGACCCTATAGGTAGGGTTCGTTCTCATTTCCAGATGAGGAGACTGGTACATAAATGTTTGAATGAATGTGGGTAAGTGGGCTTTAGGAACTTGTTCAAATTTGTATGTCCACCTGCATCCTTTGTAACACCTCACAATTCCTCTTAGTAACATATTTCCTCTTAGTCAAGGCTTGTGGAGATCACAGTTAAAGAAAAGATTAAGATTTGGGGACCTGGAGCAGATTCAGAAAGATGATTTTAGAAAGACAAATGTTTTGGGAGGCTGCCAATCAAAAACAAAAGCCAAATCTCATTCATTGTTTTCTTGGACCAACAGAGATGAATTTCAAACTGAACTTGTGTCATTTCCAAGCTGATGCAATTATTATTTACACTAAGAAAAGGTTTTCTTTCTTTTTCTAGAAAAGCATTTTGTTAACTGGAAAGAGCACGGGACTTCCCTGGTAGTCCAGTGGTTCATAAGCCATATGCCAATGGATGGATTGTCAGGGGCCAATCCATCTGACAGTTTGATCCCTGGTCCAGGAAGACCCCATATGCCCTGGGGCAACTGAGCCCATGCATTGCACCTGCTGAAGCCCATACACCCTAGAGTCCGTGTTTGCAACAAGAGAAGCCACTCCAATGAGAAGCCGGTGCCCCACAACTGGAGAGTAGCCCCCACTCGCTGCAGCTAGAGAAAAGCCCGTGCAGCCGTGAAGACTCAGCACTGCCCCACAAAGGGGTAAATAAATATTGAAAGAGAAAGAAAGCGAAAGACAGTCAGGAATCCTTGACTCAGTCAGAGAACCCATTGGCCTCGGTTTCCTCATCAGTCAAAGATGGGCATAAGCCCAGATGATTTTTAGGGTCTAAGAGTTCAAGGTGCCTTGCCTCAATCGCAGCCATTCTTTTCCCGTGACCCACTTTCCCAGCTGCGTGCTCGGGGAACAGATCGACAGCAGCAACCACAGAGTCAAAGTCCCATTTAAAACACAAGTCTTGTTATTTTGGTACCAATTACAAGGTTATGGATCATGCTTAAAGGTGTTTAATATGCTGTAATGTTTAGACACACTTGGCTCCAACATTTATGGGAGCTGTTTGTAGCAACAAAGCGGCATGCAGTCACTCTGTAAGTATGCAAGGCTGCTGTAAAAACAGTACAGATGGGCCGGAAAGAAAGAGTCTCCAACCGGCTATAGAGAAAGGCAGCAAGTGTTTTTGGCTGCGCTGAGGGTTTACCTATGATGAATCTCTCATCACCCGGAGCCTGCTTTTATAGGTGTACATTTTGTTGTTGCATCTTGCTTTGTTTCAGTCACTGCTGTAGACTGTTTATAAAAAATGGATAGATATATATTTTATGAGACCACAGTTCCATGACTACTGTGTTCCTGTTTATCTCTTCTCACATGTCAAGGTGACAGGTGGCTACTTCTCAGGTGTTGGGAACATGTCCAGAGATGTCAGGTGATGCAATGATAACAGGAGAGAGGGGTGATTGCCTTTAACCCCCCAGATCATAGTCTTGTTTGGGTCCTAGAGGGATTGTATTCCTGAGGCAAACTCAGCATATCTCCATTTAAAAAAATCTACTGAAATATGCTTTTAAAACAGAGAAGGAAGTGAAATTCGTAATCCATTTAAGAACCAGATTCCTGGCTGAAACTGGGTTTTATAACTTGGGATTGGGAGAGCTCCCACAAAGAAAACCTTCTCAGCACTCATTAGTTCTCAGGGACTGGCCATGCCAAAATAACCTTTCCATGTTGAAAACAGGCAGCCATGTGCATGCTTCTATGATCTCTCGAAAAAAAAAAGAAAAAGAAAACAAAAAAACCTCATGGACTTCATGGCAGAGCCTTGCACTGAAGGCATCATGTTGACAGAGGAGCAGATGAACTTGAAGGAATTAGTTTAATAAACTGAAACACACAAAGTGGCAAAAAGTTGTAGGGTGGTTGGAGATGAGAAAGACTCAAGGAAGCAAAATAGTTTAAGAAAAGTCAGCCTTAACATACAGCTCTCAGCTGAACTCAGGTCAACATTCTGAGCACTCTGCAGGGGTGGTGCCTACACTGGAGATGCAAAGCAAAAGAGGATATGATCCCCTATCCTTAAGAAGTTTACCTCCAGAGCAAACACCAGCAAACTATGGCCAGTGGGAGCAAACGGCCTCTTCAGAAGGTAAAGAATCTTCCCTCAGTGCAGGAGATCTGGGTTCCGTCCCTGGGTGGGAAGAGTTCCCGGAGGAGGAAATGGTAACCCATTCCTGTATTCTCGCCCGAAGAATTCCATGGACAGAGGAGCCTTGCGGGTTACAGTCCATGGCGTCACAAAGAGTGGGACATAACCGAGTGCCTAACACACACACACACACACACACACACATACACACAGTGAACTAGAACTGGGCTTTGCTATTTTAAAAGGTTGGAAAAAAAAAAAAAACTAACGAAAATAAAATATAAGAGTTAAAATGAAAAAGAGCATGCCAAACCATCTGTGGCCCACAAACTAAGATATTTACTATATGGCCTTTTACAGAGAAAGTCTCCACGGGGAAACTTTGAATTACAATCAAAATGGCAAGGGCTAGAGTGGGAGTAAACACGCCGTCTGCCGAATCCAGCAGAGAGGTGTGTCACCCAGATTGAAGAAGTCAGCGGGGACTTCTTGAAGGAAGTGGCAACTTCCCTGGTATTTATGTGTGTGTTGTGTTCAGTAGCTCAGTTGTGTCCAACTCTTTATGACCCCATGGAATATAGCCCGCCCAGGCTTCTCTGTCCATGGAATTTTTCAGGCAAGACTACTGGACTGGGTTTCCACGCCCTCCTCCAGGGGATCTTCCTGACTCTGGGATCAAACCTGCGTCTCCTGCATTGGCAGGTTGGTTCTTTACCACTAGTACCCTATAGAATGGCTGGAAACTGGATAAACAAAGACAGTGGAGTAGCGACTGAACATTCAAAGCAGAAGGAGCAAGGTGGTGTAGGAATGGAGGGAAGCTATGTTGTAGAAACTTAGGTGGACAGTGAGTTGTGAGAGATAAGGCTGGTTACTCAGGTGTAGGTGGGGGTCACCCCCCTTCCCAGGCCCAGGTTGTTTCCCCTGTAAGTCCAGACTATTCTTTGGGGCTTAAGCCCTCTCTCACAGACTGGTAGCAATCAGGGGAGAACAAAAAAGGCAGGATAAAAGCTGACCTAGAGGAGGATTTGAGCAGAGTGCAGAAGCACTGGTCTCACCCACCTGCGGCAGGTGTGTTCTCCACGTGCTCAGCCATCACTCCAGCTGCAGTCCTGCCAAAGCCCAGTGTTCCCGGGGGCTTCGTTTCCCACCACCTCTCAGTCTCAAAACCTCAGCTCTCCTCCTGGGAACTCAAGAACCTCTCCTTTTTAACCCCGCTGCCCTCACCACACACAGAGTTCCGATAAAACCTACTTCTGTGGACAAAGGAGCTCCCCACTGCACTGTTTGTCATCAGCCAGATGAGTCTTGTGGTCATGAGATGCTGTTGGAAATATTGAAAAGGGGAACACACTTGGAAGATTTATTGCAAGTTCATGTTCCACTGTGGCTGACTTCAGTGTTCAAGAAAATGAGACTTTTTCCTATAATTCAACTGGGTATGTGACGCCGGCCCAGTCTGCCAGTTTGTGGTAGCCATTTCCAAGGAAACTGAGGCCCTTCTGGACCGACATGAGGTCACTGTATGAATTAACCGTGGTCAGCTTGGTATTTAACATGCTCGATTGAGATTCCTCTGCCTCCACACTTCCTGGGGGAGATGATCTAAGTTCTGAGGGTTTCCAGAGTGTGAGAAAGGAGGCAGGCTCGTGGTCATCAGCATTCATGGGCCAGCCTCTGCCGACACACAACCCTCACTAAGCTTTGGTTCTTTCTTTCTATTCCTATACATCCTCCACTTCATTCTGAAACCCAGTCCAGGAAGTTCACCCTTTTCCTAACCACACAGGCCTACCCTCAGCCAGTTTTGAGCCATATTAAGGACACAAAACTGTCTAACATCCTCCTGGGTCTCTCACAGGAATGTCTCAGGTCCACTCTGCCTGGAGACATCTGATCATTATTTTTTTTTTTTAAATTGAGGTACAATTTACATAACATAAATTTAGCCATTAACCATTTCAATCAGTGCAATTCGATGGCATTTATGACATGTATGAGTTTGTGCAGCCATCACCTTTGTCTAGGTTTAAGATATTTCCTCGCTCCCAAAAGGAATCCCAGTATCTATGAGACAGTCACTCCCCATTCCCCCTCCCAATTCCCTTGTAACCCCTGCTCTTCAATCTGTCTCTGTGAATTAACCTTCCCTGGATGTTTCCTATAAATGGAATCATACATGTGATGCTTTGTGTCTGGGTTGTTCACTCAGCATAGGGTATTAGAAGTTCATCTGCATTGTAGCAGGTTACCAGTAATTTATTCCTTTTTAATGGATGAACACCATGCAGTTGTACAGATATATTATATTTCTGGACCTAAGTGAGGTCACTGTATGAACGAACCGAGGTCAGTTCAGTATTTTGTTTGCTTGACATTTGGGTTGTTTCTGCCTTTTAGCCCCATATGTATGCATTTGTTTGAGCACCAGTTTTCAAATCTTTGGGGTGTATACCAATGAGAGTGGGAACTGCTGGGTCATATGGTAACTCTGGGGCTTCTAGGATGGCACAGTGGTAAAGAATCCACCTGCTAATGCAGAAGATACAGGGAATGAGGGTTCGATCCCTGGGCTGGGAAGATCCCCTGGAAAAGGAAATGGCAACCTACCCCAGTGTTCTTGCCTGGGAAATCCCATGGACAGAGGAGCCTGGCGGGTTGCAGTCCACGGGGTCACAAAGAGTAGGACGCAACTGAGCACAGCACAGCATGGTAACTCTGTGTTTGACTTTTTGAAGAGCTGCTCAACTGTTTTCCAGGACACTTGTATCATATTTTATTCTGCTATTGATTTTTCAGCCCTGGAGACACCCTGATGTAGAAGATTTCTCTTCTAACTTGCTGCCTTGTTGAACTGCACCCCAAACTGAAACATGATAGCATTCTGTTTGTGAATCCCACATATTCCTTTGCACCACTGGCCTCACCAACCAGGAGCTCCACGAGGCACAAGAAGGAGCAGAGTGTACAGTACAAGGACCTGCTAGAATTTGAACTCTAGTCATGTTCTTGGCGCTTCTGTTGACATCAGCTGGTCAAACTTGATGTCTTTGGGTTGACAACTCTAGGCTTCGGTCATCGCTACTAAGGATGACTTAGATCATACTTCTCTGTTCTCACTCACTTCTGCTGTGAGCACTCCGTTAGAGCCTTATTCTTTGGGCACTCAAAGCTTGTCTTCAAAAAGGCCCAACTCAAGAAGTCTGCAATAAGAAATACTAGTGAAGGGGGAGAAACTGGAGCCCTCGTACACTACCAGTGGGAATGTGAATTGGTGCAGCCACTGTGGAAAACAGTATGGAGCCTCCTTAAAAACTAAAAAGAGAGTTTCCATATGACCCAGCAATTCTACTCCTGGAAAAAAGAGAAAACCAATTTGAAAAGATGCCTGCCCCTCAATGTTCATTTCAGCACTATTTACAGTAGTCAGGACATGGAAGCAACCTAAATGTCCATCAAAGAATGAATGAAAAGAGAAGATGTGGTATATACAGATATGGAATACTCTTCAGCCATAAAAAGAACAAAACAATGCCATTTGCATAACATGACAGGACCAGGAGATTATCATACTAAGTGAAGTAAGTCAGAAAGAGATAAATATCATGTAATATTACTTATATGTGGATCTAAAAAATGATACAAATGAACTTATTTACAAAATAGAAATAGACTCACAGACATAAAAACAAAAACTTATCATTTCCAAAGGGGGAAAGGGATGGGGGAGAGATGAATTAGGAGTTTGGGCTTAGCAGATACACATGACTAGGTAGCAAAATATCTTGTAATAACCTATAGTGGAAAAGAATCTGAAAAAGTATATATGTATCCATAAATACATGTAATCAGGACTTTTGTTTTCTCTTCCATATGAAATAATTTTTTCCTATACTTTTGCCCTCATTTTATAATTTAGAAGCAAATTTCCAATGAACACTTCTGGGCAAAGCCATGGGAAATACAATAGTGTTGACCACTAGAAATTAAGATTATGAGCTCACAGTCACTTATCAAGGCATACACTTTCTTGTTTGTTTGTTTCTGTTTTTTGCCCATGGGGCTGTGGGGATCTTATTTCCCCAACCCAGAATTGAACCCAGGTCCCAGCAGTGAAAGTGCTCAGTCCTAACCACTGGAATACCAGGGAGAACATCTTTTTCCACCACAGAGTTGAAGGGAGATAAGCAAGTCCAAGTCTTGTCTTCATAAGTCATATCTTTTGTAACTGATGATAAAAATTGTTATCTCATTTATCCTATATCATTGGGCAGGAAAGCATTGTGCATTAGTCAGCTTTCCAGACAATTAAGGCATGCTGCTTTGTACAAAAGGTTTTCTTTTTTAATTACAATTTTATAAAATATTTTAATGCACTACATAATTTTCAAATGCCCTTGACAGACTGTATTAAACTTCATTTGACCTTTTATTGATGATTCATGTCACTCTTATGAATTACAATAATTGTTCTCTGCTGTAAATCAGGTTTGCTCTCAGGGGAAACTGGAAAGTATAAACCTGTTTATTCTTCAGTTAAATTAATACACACTGCTGTTATTTTTTAATTCCAGTTTCTGGATTGTTTTTAAAAATTATAATTTCTTTCTTGTTTTGAACTGGTCAAAACCACATCTTATCCCATATCCATCCCAGTACCTTCAAAAATAGTCTATGAATCAAGAAAGAGCAGGAAGGTGGAAAGTTAATTGCAGAGATAGTCTAGAGATCTAGGAATGGTGCTTTTCTAATTTCTAGCTTCCATTTCAGGTCTGGAAAATGAGGTGATTAAAGTAGAAAGGCAATTCAGTGATATGCAAAGGGGCATAAGAGAGGTCTAAGATCAGGCTTCCTAAGTGCTCTGAAAAAAGACTGAGAGCTTTCCCTCCGGACACTCTGACAGCTATTTTGGATACACTGAAGCTTTGCTAACCCATCACATGCCAGCCAGTTGAGGCTGCTGGACGTTTGTCATCTCAATAGTGAGTTGTCATTCTACTTCCAAGATGAATGGACACATTATGGAATAATGACTATAGCTAAAATGCAATGTATTAATTGGCTCGTGTGGGATTAAACTAGTTGAACTGAATTTCCTTAGCAAAGGATCTACAAGTAGAATCTATCATTGCCATTTCAGTTCCACCAATTACTTTGGACACATCCTTTCCCCTCTGTCATACAGCCGGTTTGTGCTTTAAAATGTTGCTAACATTTTGAAAGGTTGGCAGATGTTTACCCTGGTATTTTTACTCTCTCTTTTACTCTCCTATTTCAAGTGAATCTGCCATTATATGCTTTTTCTCAGAGAAGGAATATAAGAGAAGCAAGTGAACAAAGAGGAATTTCCTACACTAATACTGTTTCAAAACACACATGTTCTGGGAATTCCCTGGCAGTCCAGTGGTTAGAACTCCACCCTTTTGCTGCCAAGTGCATGGGTTCTATTCCCTGGTCAGGGAACTAAAATCTTGCAAGCCTTAGTTCAGTTCAGTTCAGTTCAGTTCAGTTGCTCAGTCGAGTCCGACTCTGTGACCCCATGAATTGCAGCACACCAGGCCTCCCTGTCCATCACCAACTCCCGGAGTTCACTCAAACTGACCTCCACTGAGTCAGTGATGCCATCCAGCCATCTCATCCTCTGTCATCCCCTTCTCCTCCTGCCCCCAATCCCTCCAGCATCAGAGTCTTTTCCAATGAGTCAACTCTTCACATGAGATGGCCAAAATACTGGAGTTTCAGCTTTAGCATCATTCCTTCCAAAGAACACCCAGGACTGATCTCCTTTAGAATGGACTGGTTGGATCTCCTTGCAGTCCAAGCGACTCTCAAGAGTCTTCTCCAACACCACGGGTCAAAAGCATCAGTTCTTTGGCACTCAGCTTTCTTCACAGTCCAACTCTCACATCCATACATGACTACTGGAAAAACCATAGCCTTGACTAGATGGACCTTTGTTGGCAAAGTAATGTCTCTGCTTTTGAATATACCTAGGTTGGATATAACTTTCCTTCCAAAGAGTAAGCATCTTTTAATTTCATGGCTGCAATCACCATCTGCAGTAATTTTGGAATGCAAAAAAATAAAGTGTGACACTGTTTCCCCTGTTTCCCCATCTATTTCCCATGAAGTGATGGGACCAGATGTCATGACCTTAGTTTTCTGAATGTTGAGTTTTAGGCCAACTTTTTCACTCTCCTCTTTCACTTTCATCAAGAGGCTTTTTAGTTCCTCTTCACTTTCTGCCATAAGGGTAGTGTCATCTGCATATCTGAGGTTATTAATATCTCTCCTGGCAATCTTGATTCCAGCTTGTGCTTCTTCCAGTCCAGCGTTTCTCATGATGTGCTCTGCATATAAGTTAAATAAGCAAGGTGACAATATACAGCCTTGACATACTCCTTTTCCTATTTGGGACCAGTCTGTTGTTCCATGTCCAGTTCTAACTGTTGCTTCCTGACCTGCATACAGATTTCTTAAGAGGCAGGTCAGGTGATCTGGTATGACCATCTCTCTCAGAATTTTCCACAGTTTCTTGTGATCCACACAGTCAAAGGCTTTGACATAGTCAGGAAAGCAGAAATAGATGTTTTTCTGGAACTCTCTTGCTTTTTCCATGATCCAACGGATATTGGCAATTTGATCTCTGGTTCCTCTGCCTTTTCTAAAACCAGCTTGAACATCTGGAAGTTCATGGTTCATGTACTGCTGAAGCCTGGCCTGGAGAATTTTGAGCATTACTTTACTAGCGTGTGAGATAAGTGCACTTGTGTGGTAGTTTGAGCATTCTTTGGCATTGCCTTTCTTTGGGATTGGAATGAAAATGGACCTTTTCCAGTCCTGTGGCCACTGCTGAGTTTTCCCAATTTGCTGGCATATTGAGAGCAGCACTTTCACAGCATCATCTTTCAGGTTTTGAAATAGCTCAACTGGAATTCCATCACCTCCACTAGCTTTGTTCGTACTGATGCTTCCTAAGGCCCACTTGACTTCACATTCCAGGATGTCTGGCTCTAGGTGAGTGATCACACCATCGTGATTATCTGGGTCGTGAAGCTCTTTCTTGCACAGTTCTCCTGTGTATTCTTGCCACCACTTCTTAATATCTTCTGCTTCTGTTAAGTCTTATTCTTATTTAATTTATACGCAGAGTACATCATGAGAAACGCTGAGCTGGAAGAAGCACAAGCTGGAATCAAGATTGCCGGGAGAAATATCAATAACCTTAGATATGCAGATGACACCACCCTTAGAAAGTGAAGAGGAACTAAAAAGCCTCTTGATGAAAGTGAAAGAGGAGAGTGAAAAAGTTGGCCTAAAGCTCAACATTCAGAAAACTAAGGTCATGACATCTGCTCCCATCACTTCATGGGAAATAGATGGGGAAACAGGGGAAACAGTGTCACACTTTATTTTTTTGCATTCCAAAATTACTGCAGATGGTGATTGCAGCTATGAAATTAAAAGATGCTTACTCCCTGGAAGGAAAGTTATGACCAACCTAGATAGCATATTCAAAAGCAGAGACATTACTTTGCTGACTAAGGTCCATCTAGTCAAGGGTATGGTTTTTCCAGTAGTCATGTATGGTTGTGAGAGTTGGACTGTGAAGAAAGCTGAGCACCGAAGAATTGATGCTGTTGAACTGTGGTGTTGGAGAAGACTTTTGAGAGTCCCTTGGACTGCAAGAAGGTCCAATCCATCCATCCTAAAGGAGATTAGTCCTGGGTGTTCATTGGAAGGACTGATGCTGAAGCTGAAACTCCAATACTTTGGCCACCTCTTGTGAAGAGTTGACTCATTGGAAAAGACCCTGATGCTGGGAGGGATTGGGGGCGGGAGGAGAAGGGGATGACAGAGGATGAGATGGCTGGATGGCATCACCGACTCGATGAACATGAGTTTGAGTGAACTCAGGAGTTGGTGATGGACGGGAGGCCTGGTGTGCTGCGATTCATGGGGTCACAGAGTCGGACAGGACTGAGGGACTGAACTGACTGACTGATTGCACACTTTAGCTTCTTTATTATTAATGTATGTGGCACAAATACAAATTGTCTACATAATCTAAGAAACTTATATTAAGTATCTTTCCTGAAAGAAAATAAAATTCATCTAATGACATTAGAGCATTATTCTGTGAAACTACATAATAGTTTGGTTTTATGGTTTCTTAATTATTACTGTCTCTTTTAATAAATGCCTGCTTTATAATATCGTAACTGGAGTCTTCCACCCTTGTCAGCTGTAAACATCCACTAAAGCTTTTCACATACATCACACACCAGACCACTTCTTACCCAACAGCAGAAGCACACATGAGTTAATTAGGATTAGAGACGGCTGTAATGTATAAATTTAATACAACAGCAGCTTAAGCAAGACAGCAATGTTGTTCTTTTTCACATAAAATTCCAGAGGTATGTAACCCAGGGAGGGCAGCTCTGTTTCACAAAACCCTCTGGGGCCCAGATTGCTTTCCAGGTAACAGATGGATGAAAGAAAAAATTAAAAGACAAAGGTACCAACTCGTTGTTTCCTAAAAAGGAATGAGATGGTTGGATGGCATCATCGACTCAGTGGGCATGAGTTTGAGCAAACTCTGGGAGATGGTGAAGGACAGGGAACTTGACATGCTGCAGGGGTTCATGGGGTCACAAAGAGTTGGACACAACTGTGCAACTGAACAACCACAAGACTCTTCAAGTATCGTCCTGTTGCCTAGAATTTGGCCACGTGAACACGCTTAGCTGCAAGCTAACAGAGAAATATACTCTGTTCTGGGCAGTCATTGGCTAGAAATTGTATTGTTATGGAAAAAAAGAGAAAAACAGATGTTGCAGGTGAGCACACTGCTTCTGGTACATTCCACCTCAAAACCTGGTCCCACCCCTGTGAGTCTGCTTCCCTAAGGAACTAGGGATCTGTGGCTTGAATCCTCAAAACTGATCCCAGAGGAGCTGCTCAGCTCTCAGCTGGTCTCAACATCTGTCACTGTCTTAGATATCACTTAATTAACTGTGTATTGGGGAACAAGATATGAGGACGAGACTGTGCAGCTAAAGTGTGAACATTGTTGTCCAGTCGTTCGGTTGTGTCCAACTCTTTGAGATCCCATGGACTGCAGCACACCAGGCTCCTCCAGCATCTCCTGGAGTTTGCTCAAACTCATGTCCATTGAGTCAGTGATGCCATCCAACCATTTCATCCTCTGTCATCCCCTTCTTCCTTTTGCCTTCAATCTTTCCCAGCATCAGGGTCTTTTTCCAGTGAGTCAGCTCTTCACATCAGGTGGTCAAAGTTTTGGAGCTTCAGCTTCAGCATCAGTGAACTTTGTGTGTGTATATATATCTTTGTATGTCTGCTGCTGCTGCTGCTGCTAAGTCGCTTCACTCGTGTCCGACTGTGTGCGACCCCATAGATGGCAGCCCATTAGGCTCCCCCGTCCCTGGGATTCTCCAGGCAAGAACACTGGAGTGGGTTGCCATTTCCTTCTCCAATGCATGAAAGTGAAAAGTGAAAGTGAAGTTGCTCAGTCATGTCTGAATACACATAATGTTTATTTCTATCTATATCATATATTCATGAAATAGCTATATATAGCTTTGCATATAAAATAGATAAATGCCCATTATTATACATCTATGTGATATGTATATATTTATTTAATTTTCTGAGATTGTTAAATATATATTAATAACATAATACAAAAGTATATGAAACATAAGTGTCTACTTTAATGAATTATCATAAAATGAATACCCATATACCCATTATCCAGATGGAGAAATAGAACAGAGCCAGCCCCTAGGAGCTCCCACATGTCCTCTTCCTCATAAGATCCCTTTCCTTCTTGAAGGTGATCATAAAGGTAACCAGGAATGTGACTCTTATGATAATAATTAGTGTTACATTTTGCAATAGAAGACTTGGACTCTAATCTCATTTCTGCCTCTAAATTGTTCTGTGTCCTTGAACAAACTACTTTCATGCACCCTTCCAGGTATGTATGTATGTATTTGGAAATTTTCATTTTACATAATATATATTGAATATGTGTGTGTAATAAAAGTCTCCAGCTTGTTTAAGATTATTTCTAGCTTTTAAACTTTGCCTCTTGTATGTGGATAAATAATTGCTTGTTATTTGTTTTGTTTTTAATCCTCAAGTACTCTTCCTGGTAACCTTTAGAATCTTTAAAACAAAACAAAAACAACCCTTTAAATCGTTAAAATGATAACTAAAATAGCTGCATTCCCATCAGAAATAAGGTTTAGTCCACTGATAGAGTAATAAACCTCATTTAATAATGTTGCTCGTAAGTGATGAATTTTTTTATGCTCAATGCTCCAGAAAGAGATTGTCTGACTTCTAAGGGGTTTTTTTGGATCTTCTAACTTAATTAAATTCCTGGTGTCAAAGCTCCATTAAGATGGTCAGACAGAAAAGGTGTCTGGTTTGTTGCACTAGATAATTAAATTGTGTCAAGAGAATAATTGTGTCAAGAGAATAATTGGCTCAGTGAAGTAGTGTCCATGCTTTTTATCTTCTTCCCCTGAAGAAACTAACTTTAATTGTCATCTTTTTAAAACAGCTTGGAATTTTCAACAGAGAACTTTCTGCATAGAAGGCTTTATGGTTTTAAAAACCAGAGTCAGAATGCTACCAATAATAATGATACGAGCTGATGTTTCTTTTAAGAGAATTAAAGAGGAAGTAATGTGAGTGCATGCTCAGTTGGGTCCAACTCTTTGTGACCCCATGCATTGTAGCCCATCAGGCTTCTCTGTCCATGGAATTCTCCAGGCAAGAATACTGGAGTGGGTTGCCATTTCCTTCTCCAGGAGATCTTCCCGACCCAGAGATGGAACCCAGGAACATCAGTAGAAATGGAGACAAAGAAAAGGAGATGGAGGTTGAAAGAAATAATTTGACTGAAACTGAGAGAGGAGAAAATGGTTTCCTACACTTAGAAACAATGGCACCCCACTCCAGTACTCTTGCCTGGAAAATCCCATGGATGGAGGAGCCTGGTAGGCTGCAGTCCATGGGGTCGCTAAGAGTCAGACACGACTGAGTGACTTCACTTTCACTTTTCACTTTCATGCATTGGAGAAAGGAAATGGCAGCCCACTCCAGTGTTCTTGCCTGGAGAATCCCAGGGACGGGGGAGCCTGGTGGGCTGCCATCTATGGGGTCGCACAGAGTCAGACACGACTGAAGTGACTTAGCAGCAACACTTAGAAACAAATTTATTCATGGTATATTGGTATCTCATGCTTCAGAAACTCTGTTACACTATTGTTGTTAAGTTGAATCTAGGATCTCTCCCCTTTGATAGGTGTTCGTTCCCTTAGAATAATAAATATAGCAATAATAAGAACAACAAAACAACAATGAATATAATTCTTAAGGTGCTTGTCATATATCAGACCTTGTGCCAAATGCCTTACCTCACTTGCTTAATACAATAATCCCTTAAAGCAAGTCTTTTCTCCACATTTTACAGAAAGTGAGAATTTAAGAAAAGAAGAAACTAACATTGCCAAAGCTATAGACCTGTATAGTGGCAGAATTAGAACCCATGCCTACATTTTCCGGATAGAATCCACAGCTGGTCAGCCAGAAACACAGGTGGTAAGCTGGGCTTGAGGCTGGTATCTGAACTGGGGGCACAGAGCAGTCTTGTCCAGCTGAACCCTTAGCTTGTGGGATCTGGTTCCACTTCTGGTTAGATAGTGTTAGAATGGAGTTGAATTGTAGGAAGCACAGTTGGTGTCTGGAGATTCACTTAATGGTGTGAGAGACCCACCACACACACACACACACACACACACACACATTGAAACTGGGTCCAGAATCCCAAAAGAGAAGACTTCCCTGACTCACAGGAAGAGTTAGTTGCTGCCTCCTGTGAATTCTCATGGCATCGTTCTGTAATAGCTGCACATTGCTGGAATTGTAGATCACAAACTCCATAAATTAGAGGCCAAGAGTTTTCATCATTATGACCTCATGACTTATTGCAGTCTCTGGCATACTCAGTGTGTAAGTACTCCATAAATATATGTTCAGTGTTTACATGAGTGATTCAAGGAGCATTTTAGTGTGTGTGTGTGTGTGTGTGTGTGTGTTAGTTGCTCAGTCGTGTCCGACTCTTTGTTACCCCATGGACTGTAGCTCACCAGGCTCCTCTGTCCATGGAATTTTCCAGGCAAGAATACTAGAGTGGGTTACCATGATATTCTCCAGGCGATCTTCCCAATCCAGGAATCAAACCTAGGTTTCCTGCACTGCAGGCAGATTCTTTACCATCCGAGTCACCAGGGAAGCCCCTTTATTAAAAGTCTGGTATTGACTTTGTGGGCTTCCCAAGTGGTACTGGTGGTAATCTGCCAATGCAGGAGACATAAGAGAAACTTTCAATTCCTGGGTTGGGAAGATCCCCTGGAGGAGGGCATGGTAACCCACTTGTAGAAAGCTGCTTTTTACTGGCATTATTTTTTATTTTATTTTCTCCAATTTTCTCATCTCTGTTAGGACAGCTGATACCTGCCCAGACTCATCCTTTCTAGAAACAATCTACTTGGCATGGTCGTTAATACTCTTTGGTGTTTGGCAACAGCAGGCACAGAGCTGAAGGTGGTCTCAGCAAGGACTCGATGAGGCTGAGACAAGTCCACCTGACTCCCTTCTCCTCTCCACCCTGTGTCAGGAGCAGCAGCCACACTACCTACTTTGAGACAAGACACCATGAGACAGCTGGAGTCTGTGGCTTCCTCACAGAAACCCTGGACTGGCGATGACCCAAAACAACCCGAATCCCGTAGGCTCCAGCTGCAATGATCTGCGACGGGACTGTAATTCACCGAATAGCTTTCCGTTAGTTCTGGCTTCCATTTATCTTTCTTTCTTGGCAGGTGGGGCAAGGGTGAGAGGAAAATGGGACAGGTGGAGAGTGGAATTTGATTGAATTACCTGCCAGGAGTTCAGAAGCCCACACAAAAGAAACTCTCAACTCAAGTTGGCATCTCTTTAGGAGCCGTTCCTGGAAGGCTGCTGACAGAGAAGCTAGTTCTCCGGAAAGCATTAGGCTGCTCTCAGATATTCAGAGTTTCTTTCTTACCGAAGGTATAAAGAGCCCGCTGAGCTCAACGGGCAGATAGACTTTCCCCAGCTCACCCTCTGCCGGTTGGCATTGTTTACACCCCTGCTTCCCATGTCACTGAACCACTGTGCCACTGTTCTCAGTCCTCAGATGGTTTGGATTCACAGTCCCCATGCAATATTTATTCCTCTCCTTTCTTTAACATTGAACTTCTTATCTCAGCCACTGGGGATTTGTTACCGTTCACTCTGTTCCACTTGATATTTATGAGCACAATTTCTACATCATTTAGTGGCTGAGCCCATTCTCTACTGCGTGAAACATACAGATAGCACTCACAAAAGAGTATTTCACAGTTATTTCGGTAAGATTAGAGCTTCCAGATGGGTCAGGCTATTTCTTCCACCTTCTGGATTCTTGAAGCATTTATTAGTTCTAACATGCACCTGACATTTATTCATTCAACTGTCCTTCCACCGTCCGTTCATTTTGCAGATCTTTACTGAGTAAGTGCACCAGGCTTGGCACAGTAATTACACTCCATGTTTCAATCATAATATCGTTCTTTGTGGTAACAGGCAGCACCTACACATCTCAGGCTTCCTGCTATAGTGTTTTTTTTAATTAATAGTTTAATAAACTTTTAACTAATTTATTTATTTTTGGTTGTACTGGGTCTTTGTTGCTGCCTGTGGGCTTTCTCTAGTTCTGGTGAGTGGTGGCTACTCTTCCTTGAGGTGTGGAGGCTTCTGCAGTGGCGTCTCTTGTTGCAGAGCACGGGCTCTAGAGCATGGACTCAGCAGATGCAGTGCATGGGCTCAGTTGCCCCTTGGTATCTTTGGGATCTTTCCCAACCAGGGATGGAACCTGTGTCCCCTGCACTGGCAGGCACTCTTAATCTCTGGACTACCAGGGAAATCCCATACAATGGAGTTTTTTGAGTTAATGACTGACCATCTTTGTATCACTATGTATATCTGGGAACAGAGCAGACACACAACAAATTTTTCTAAAAATAAGTCAGCTCTGATTTCCCCTAATCTTTTCACACCCAGGATAAAGGCAGAATCAGAGTAGCAGTGACTAATGCAAATAACTGCCCTGTTTCTTGGGCCCGCCTTCAGAATCAGACCTTCAGGCTTCTAGAAAGTAGTACCCTCCATGTTTGTCTGATGTCTCACGGGATCTCAAAGAGAAGCTTTGTTCCCATTGCTCTGAAGGGCCATGGAGCTCCCACCAGAATACTGCTCATAGGATACCATCATCACCTGACATCTCTTGGCCCTCTTCCTACATTCTCACCAGGCTCCAGAGACCCTCCCTGCATCCCCATGCTAACCAAGTAACAATGCTACCCAACAATCAAGTATTTTTTTTTTTTTAATCAAGCAAGAAGGAACTTCTCTGGAAGTCCAGTGGCTAAGACTCCATGCCCCCAGTGCAGAAGGCCCAGGTTCGACCCCTGGTCAGGGAACTAGATTCCACATACTGCAACTAAGAGTTCATATGCTGTAGCTAAAGATCTTGTATGCTGCAACTAAGACCTGGTGCAGTCAAATAAATAAATACTTTTTAAAAGAATCAAGCTAGAAATACATTACTTGAATCATCCCATCAAGTGATAAAGCAAACTAGGTTTGTGAAGGATGGTGGACAGGAGGGAGTTGGTAAGGGCAGATAACACCCTGAAATCAAAAAGGAGAATTAGGTAACAGTGTATCTTGTGAGGTGAACGTGATAACCAGTGCATGTACAAGAATATCCACTAGATAACCATGTATGTTGAACCCAAGGACATGGGTTGTGAGATTTCCCTGACACTCAGAGGGAATGAACTTTCAAAAAGGCTAAATAATGATGAGTGTTTGGGGAACAACCAAATTTCACATCCTGGTTTAAACTCTCTGACTTATATACAAACTCAGCCCATTGCTATGACAACTCTGACTATTGCCATATTTTTTCCTTAGTGGGTGTGTCTTAATAGTCTGGAAAGTTAGAAGGAAGGGATAAATCAGTTCCACGATATGCATTTGATTAATTTAGGAATCACCGACTCGATGGACATGCGTTTGAGTGAGCTCCTGGAGATGGTGATGGACAGGGAGGCCAGGCGTGCTGCGATTCATGGGGTCGTAAAGAGTCAGATATGACTGAGTGACTGAACTGACTGACTGAATTTAGAAATAATCTGTGCATATGTGATACTTAAAGTATGTCTAAGAGAGACTGGCATATTTATTAATCTGACAGTCTTACGATACCAATTTAAATCCCACAACTGAGTAATTTACTTTAGACATGTAATATTTGGTTGAAAGATTATAAAAAATGTTTACTATATTTGCATAGAAAACTAGAAAGTTTCAGAAAAGATTTTCTGTAGTTATGTTTAATTTATTGGATTTACTGTATTGGGGAAGTTTTGCTTACTAGAGGCATATATTAAATTAGAAAGTCGAATATATTTAATTTATAAGTGCAGTTTAAAATACTTAATGAAATTTAACAAACTACATTCATCATATGCTAATCAAAGGCATATTTCAAG
>SJYQ01095298.1:1086662-1184865 GCA_006410935.1 Redunca redunca | reverse complement strand
CATATTTCAAGATGCTTGTTAAAATGTACTAGATTTTATGAAAGGGATAATAATATTTATAAGTTGCACTGAAATGCTCAAGGAAAAAAATTGATATTTAAATCTGTTATTATAATTTGTTTTTTATTCAAAAAATTTTATTGGGTGTCCTCAGTAAAAAGTGCTGGGGACAGGGCAGTGCTTGAACTCAAGGAACGTATATTCTATTAGGGTGACAAACAAAAACAAATGGTGAAATACATACCTTGGCAGGAGACGGGAAGTTCAATGGAGAAAAATGAACCAGAGCAAGGGGACAGAACCTGCTGAGTGGCTAATTTGGAGTGAGGGAGGGGCTTGCTCTTTTTCTATAAATGGGTTTGAGATGACCTCATTAATTGGGTGGCATTTGAGGAGAGAACTCTAGGAAGAGAGGAAAAAAATCTTGCCCATCCCCAAAAGAAAAGCTGTTCTGGGCAAAACATCCCACAGTGTGGTACTGGGGGTGCTCCAGGCTGGGAGTCCCTGAGATGGGGGCTGTTGGAAGAGACAGTCACACTGATTGCAGCTGGTCTTCCCATATCCTCAAACGCCACATCTGCTGATTCAGCCAACTGCAGCTGGATACTATGTTTACCGTCTGCAGTTGGTTGAATTAGTGAAATCAGAACTCAAGGCTACACTAAAGGACTTGAGCATCAGTGGACTTTGGTTTCTGTGGCAGTCCTATAACCAGTACCCCACAGATACCAAGGGATGACTATGTGTACATCCTTAGGTCATATGCTCATTCATCACCACCAGAAGGGGACAGAACCAGAATACGATCCCATCCACCACCTTCTAGTTACTGGTCTTGGCTGGCTTTCCCAGATACTTAAGACCTTGGTGCATTCCAACCTCTTTCAATAACTTTTCCTGAAAAACCTGACTCCTATTTCTATCCTCTGTTTTTCTAAAGCAGGTTCTAATTTATCTTTATTATTCCTACATGTGTAAACTCAGCCTCCCAAATGAGTCATAAGCAACTTGCAAAAGAATTAGCTCTTAAGATACTAAAACATGGAGGACTGGGTAGCATTAGCCACTCGGTAACATTTGCAGGATGATGTTGGTTGATGTTACTGAAGGGTGCAATTGGGCCAGAGACTTGGTATTTGCTTTATTCTAAGACAATCAGGAAAATCTATTTATCGTTTATCCAGTGAATACTAATACTTGCTGTGCATTACTCGGGGCTTTGAAAATTGGTTTGCCAACAGCTGCATTAAAGGCCAGGTCACTTTGTTATGTAAATTAACTCCAAACAGAGCCTTCCTTCAAGAATGTTACTTTCAGTGCTCAGTAATTATCAGTCGTGTCGACTCTTTGCAAGCCCATGGACTGTAGCCTGCCAGGCTCCTCTGTCCATGGGATTTCCCAGTCAAGAATACTGGGGTGAGTTGCCATTTCCTCCACCAGGGGATCTTCCTAACCCAAGGATCGAAACTGCGTCTCCTGTGTCTCCTGTATCACAGGCAGATTCTTTACAGCTGAGCCACCTGGGAAGCCCTCCTGTTGCTTACAAGTGAAGTGAAGTTGCTCAGGCTTCTCAGTCCATGGGATTTTCCAGGCAAGAGTACTGGAGTGGGTTGCCATTCCCTTCTCCAGGGGATCTTTCCGACCCAGGGATTGAAGCCAGTTCTCCTGCATTGTAGGCAGACGCTTTACCCTCTGGGCCACCAGGGAAGCCCAAAGCATTCACTGAAACCTTTAAGACCTCAACACATTCAGGGCTCTCTTTCTGATCATTGGCAACAACCACTGGCACTGCTGGGAGCGTTCCTTAATTGGATCTCTCTCTTCTGTCGTCAGCCACGTGAGGACACATCTAAAAGCTACTTGCTACCAGAGAACACTGTTTCCTGGACCAGAGAGCAGCAACAACAATTTTTAGTATACTGCCCATGATTAATTTAATGGCCTGAGCAATAACTTAGAACTTGTGATTTTGGCAGACTGCGTCCCCACCTTTGGGTCTCAAACACCCGAAACCCTTATCACTTACGGAGTTTGCTCAAACTGCTCTGACTCTACTTTTTTTTTTTTTTTTTTTTTCCCATTTAATAAGAGCTTTCAGAGAATGAAACAAATTGTTTTCTAAAGTCGAGACTAGGAGAGATAGGAGAGTGAAGAGATGTGCAGCCACATTAGAAAGTGAAATGAGCAGACTTTTGGACTCTGAGGGAGAAGGAGAGGGTGGGATGATTTGGGAGAATGGCATTGAAACATCTATACTATCATGTAAGAAATGAATCGCCAGTCTATGTCTGCTGCAGGATACAGGATGCTTGGGGCTGGTGCATGGGGATGACCCAGAGAGATGTTATGGGGAGGGAGGTGGGAGGGGGGGTTCATGTTTGGGAACGCATGTACACCCGGGGTGGACTCATGTCAATGTATGGCAAAACCAATACAGTATTGTAAAGTAAAATAAAGTAAAAATAAAAATTAAAATAAAAAAAAAGAAAGTGAAATGAACATCAGAGCTCTAGCTGCCATCTCAGTGTGCTGCCAGGACCCAGAATCCCTTAACAGCAGTGGGAGTGTGCTCAGAAGGACTCACCTCTGGTGTGTGTCACTAACAAGGACGGTTATAGCTGATTCCACCCCCATTAAGTTATATCCCGGCAGCATTCCACGATTATTAACTCAAAGTGCTGAAGGTCATTTCTTAAGTCTGAGTCTGAAGTTACAGGAGAAAAGGTGGCTTCTCTGGGGGCGACGAAGTGGAATCTAATGATATCAAGTTGACTGTTACTTGCCTCGTGGATGTTTGCCGAGTAAACTGAAGTCAGGAAATGTCTTCTAGATGGAAAAGAGGGCAAAAAGGAGCCACTCTCTAATCCCCCTGGTTTTGACTTTGTACAGTTTTATCTGTGTGTAAACTTGAATTATAAGAGCAAGTATTGCTCATTGTTACTATATATATATTTTTTTCAATTCTATTCCATTATAGGTTATTAAAGACTATTAAGTAGAGTTACCTATGGTATTCAGTAGGTCCTTGTTATTTATCTATTTAATATATAGCTAAGAGTTAGACACGACTGAGCGACTTCACTTTCACTTTTCACTTTCATACATTGGAGCATAAAATGGCAACCCACTCCAGTGTTCTTGCCTGGAGAATCCCAGGGACGGGGGAGCCTGGTGGGCTGCCGTCTATGGGGTCGCACAGAGTCGGACACGACTGAAGAGACTTAGCAGCAGCAGCAGCAGCGGCAGCAGTATGTATGTGTTGATCTCAAACTCTTAGCTTCATAATCTATTACTTTTTCTCCTCAAGGGGTTTGGATGTAACCATCTAGAGCTGAATTCAGTTCAAGATTAAGACATTGAGGAAGATACTCAAAGGGAAATAGAAGCCACAAAGTTTACAAAGTGTCATCATACTTTCCACCAGGGAAGCCGTCTTCTGGGGAAAAGAACAGCTCAAATAAGACACCGTAACTGGAGACCTAGAGAGTGGACTTCTGGCTACAGGGTTGGGAAGAAAGGAAGGGCAGAGGGAAGAGACAGTTAGTGAGTTTGGGATGGACATGTACACAAGGTTATATTCAAAATGGATAACCTACAACAGACCTATTGTGTAGCACAAGAATTCTGCTCAGTATTATGTAACAACCGAAATGGGAGAAGAATTTGAAAAAGAAGAGATACATGTGTATATATATAATTGAATTACTTCGCTGCACATCTGAAAGTAACACAACATTTTAAATCAACTCTGCTGCTGCTACTAAGTCGCTTCAGTCGTGTCCAACTCTGTGCGACCCTATCTATAGACGGCAGCCCACCAGGCTCCCCTGTCCCTGGGATTCTCCAGGCAAGAACACTGGAGTGGGTTGCCATTTCCTTCTCCAATGCATGAAAGTGAAAAGTGAAAGTGAAATCGCTCAGTCGTGTCCGACCCTCGGCGACCCCATGGGCTGCCACCTTCCAGGCTCCTCTGTCCATGGGATTTTCCAGGCAAGAGATCAACTCTACTCCAACATAAAATAAAAAAAAGATACTGTGACTTGAACACTGACACCATTGCAAATTTTGGACGAAAGAAATATCTCTAACATTTCTCCCTTCAAAATATAGTATCAGTGTTGCCAGAGTTACTTGATGGGAGATTTCTCAGAAACTATTCTAGGTTCCCAGGTTTTGGACGGTAAACATCGGCAAGAATCCACCTGGCGTCCTGAGTCCCGAGGTGCTGACAATTTTTTTTTCTTCTCACATGTTCTCCCTCTATACTCTTTTCCCAATGTATCGTTAAAACTCTGCAGGAACCATGTACTGAGTTTTGGAAACATATTTTTATTATAAGTAGTTGCTAGAGGGCAAGGAGAATTCTTGTTTATTTTCTAGTATATTGTGGGTGGGCCAGATTCTGGGATACCTCACAAACTCTACCAGCCCTCGAACACTGTAAAGGTGTAGAAGATATTAAAGGGTTTGGGTTATTTTGCTTTAGATTACTTACTTTTTTTACTCAAGTAGGTGGAAGATGGGAAGTTCTGCGACTTGAAAAGGAATGTTGACATCACCCAGACATTTCTAAAAGACAGCATCCTGAAAATGAGCAGAATATGAAATATCAGAGGATGAACACCTTCATTTATTTCTATGATATTTAACTTGAAAATCTTAATTTCTCCTTAGGGAATGAATAATTGGAAGGTGGTCATACTCAAAGTGGGTTTTCCCCGCCTCCCATTAAACTGTTAGTATACATTTGATGGACTTTGGTATCCATTTCATAACTTTCTCAGAGGATACAGGTAAACTGTAATTGGACAACATGCCTGAAAATAATAAGTTCATTGAGCATGAAATAATTACCTTTGTTACCGCTACTCGTTCTCGTATGGTATCATCCGGTTCCACCTTCAGGGTTCACTCACTTTTTAAAAACCTTTTTATTTTGTTTTGGAGTATAGCTGATTAACAATGTTGTGATAGTTTCAGGTGAGCAGTGAAAGGACTCAGTCATACATGTACATGAATCCATTCTCCCTCAAACTCCCCTCCCACCCAGGCTGCCACGTAACATTCAGCAAAGTTCCCTGTGCTACACAGTAGGTCCTTGTTGGTTATCCATTTTAAATATAGCAGAGTGGACATGTCCATTCCAAACCCCTTAACTATCCCTCCCCCTTTAACAATTGTTGAGTTCATTCTCAAATGGTTCACTCACCTTTTATCCATACACTGTGTGTTCCCTACCATACTCTTTAAGGAAGGAGCAAGGTTTTTTTTTTTTTGGTAGCCCTAACAATGAACACAGTGCTGCCTACTAAACAGTGAATCGAACTGACCCAGCAGGTGAGAGGGGGCAGCTGGAGCGCTCAGCACCAGGCGTGGCTCAGGGCGCCCGTCCCCTCGGAGGGTCAGACGTGCGTGCTGTTGATGACCGTCAGGGACAGTGGTGACAGACACAGCTGGGAAAATAGGATTCAGCTGCACAAACAGCCGAGGGACCAGGCAGCGAGAGACACAGACACACTGCTTGTGGTGGAACGGTATTCCCGGCCCCTGATGGGGAACGTTACCTCACTCTACACGCCTTCTCTTTTCCATCATTTATTACACGGGAGTCATGGATTTTGCACTTCCCTGATCTTCCCTGCCATGTTTCAGCCACTGGAACGCCTGGGTGAGGTCCTAGCGTCCGGCTCTGTCCCTGGACAAACACAGGCCTGGGGTGAGGGTGGGAGGGATTCTGGCAGAATTTTACTTAAATATGTGCAGAGAACTTTATTATATTTTTCTTGGCCCTGATGCTCAATAGTTACCTTTAAATTTACTTCATGTGAAACCAGAGAAACCTCACCCTGAATAACCGTTTCAGGTGGAGTTCAGGCTCACAAACTGTGGATTACCTGGCCAGCTTGCCCACTGCCCCTCGACAAAACTATTAGTCACGTTCTACCTGTACTTCTGAGTCCTTGCATTGTCTCCCCCACCCACCCTCTGTTAAGCATGTTATTTGTTGTTTTCCAGTAGTTAAGTCGTGTCCAACTCTTTGCAGTCCCATGGACGGCAGCATGCCAGGCTTCACTGACCTTCATACTTGGCTCAAGTCTGACCTCCCAGACTTGGCTCAAATTCACGTCCATTGAGTCAGTGCTGCCATCCAAACATCTCATCCTCTGTTGCCCCCTTCTCCTCCTGCCCTCAGTCTTTCCCAGTATTAGGGTCTTTCCCAGTGAGTTGGCTCTTGGAGTCAGGTGGCCAAAGTACTGGAGCTTCAGCTTCAGCATCAATCCCTCCAATGAACATTCAGGGTTTATTTCCTTTAGGATTGACTGGTTTGATCTCCTTGCTTCCCAAGGGACTCTAAGAGTCTTCTCCGGCATGTTAAGCATATACATAATACATCTGCAAGGAGATCCAACCAGTCCATCCTAAAGGAGATCAGTCCTGGGTGTTCATTGGAAGGACTGATGTTGAAGCTGAAACTCCAATACTTTGGCCACCTGATGTGAAGAGCTGACTCATTTGAAAAGACTCTGATCCTGGGAAAGATTGAGTGCAGGAGGAGAAGGGGATGACAGAGGATGAGATGGTTGGATGGCATCACTGACTCAATGGACATGGGTTTGGGTAGGCTCCAGGAGTTTGTGATGGACAGGGAGGCCTGGTGTGCTGCAGTTCGTGGGGTCACAAAGAGTCAGACACAACTGAGTGACTGACCTGAACTGAACTGAATAAATACGCTATACACACACACATTGTGTATATGTGATGCTCCATTTTCCCGATCAAATCATAGAAGAAAATAAAATATCAGTCAATTAAAATGTTAGTGGTATAGAGGACTTCCCTCGCAGTCTAGTGATTAAGACTCGCCTTCCAATACAGGGGGTGTGGGTTCCATCCCTGGTTGGGGAACTATGATCCCCTATGCCTCCCAGACAAACAACCAAAACATAAAATAGAAGCAATATTGTAACAAATCCAATGAAGACTTCTAAAATTGTCCACATTAAAAAAACAACTGTTAGTGATGTAGATGAAGAAATAAAGCCTCTATGCTCAATAATTAATTAACAAGGGACATATGGGTATTTAAAGATATGTACTCTATAAGATAATCCTTTAACTTAGAAATATTACTTTCACATTCACATATGATGAAGGATGCTGCTCAGATTTTTCCCATGCAGCTTTAAAATTAGTATCTTCCTCTTCATTAAACCACTTTCCTTGAGTCATCAAACATAGTTTCCCAAACCAGCATCCCTGCATCCTTTCTCAGATCAAGTACTCTTTGAAGCTCATTATAATGATGACCCTGAAATTTATGTTCCAGGCCACAAGTTCCACTTTCATAACCTAAGCACAGTTTGGGGGATTTTTTTTTTTCCCATTCATCCCTGAGGGGTTTGTGTGTGATTTCTGCCACATATACACTTATTCTTTGACTTCCTAAAAATAATATTTAAATAGTTTGATTTTTTAAAAAATCTGATACCCTTACAATTCTGGATGTCTTTAAATTTCTTTGCCTTCATTTTTAAAAATAGATTATGTCAGGTACCCACTCCATGGGGTTATTTTTTACTAAGTGATAAATGATGATGCACATTTCTTGCTGTGACTTTGCATTATCATTGTGTTAACTAAATGTCCAAACTATTGTGAGAACCAATTTAGAAATATGATTAATCACATTGTATGTCTGTGTCTGAGCCTGCATAGTAGGAAAGATCAGGATGGATTCATCTGCTCTGCTCCTGTTTAACCATTTTGCTCTCATCATGTGGGATTTTTGTTTGCCTTTTCTACTGCCTATTATTTTTTGGACTTCCCTGGTAGTTCAGATGGTAAAGAATCTGCCTGCACCTACACCATCTTCAAATTCAGAGGAGGAACTGAATCCTCATCAATATTTTACCAAGCCTGTAATCAAATCTTTGGGTCTTCCTTAAGCTTTGAACAGCTATGTTGCACAGTGAAATACAATTCTGTCCCCCTGCCCTTTGAGAAAGCCTTCTAACGGTCTCCTCTATCCACCTAAACTGTTTTTCCCAGCTGCAGGGGATTAAATAAGTTATGAGATTTTCCTAGCAGTAAACTTTTTGAACAAATAGAATAGCTTTTCATTGTGGTGTTTGGGAATTTTTCAACGCTTTCATTTTTTTTTTTTTTTTTTAGTTCTTTTCCATTAGGTTTTAATTTGCAAAGTTTTATAAGCAGAATTAACCAGGAGAATCAAGTTTTGATTTACAGAAAGTTTCCAATTAGGAAGACTTAATTAAACAACTTGGCTCTGGTTTCCCAACTTCCCTTTCCATTTTGTACACATGGGGACTGCGAGGGCTCAAAAAATGGGGAGATTTCACACTTCGACATATGTGATGGCGTGAATGGGGTGGCATGGGTGTAGCACGAACTTCTATGAGTTCCATATTCCTTTACAGTATGGTCCAATGGGACTTGGGTGAGCAACATCACTGTATCTGAAAGTTACAAAAGAAAACAACCTTTGCTATAAGTGAAAGGTCTGAAGGAAAACATTGTCTACAGAAGTCTTCAGAGAAAAGAACTTTAGGAGTTTGGAGCTACTTTGAAAATTTTAGAGTTGAGGGTGGGATAAAGTAGTTTGGGATTAACATATACACTCTGGATGCGTATTCAGTCCCTCAGTTGTGTTCGACTCTCTTGTGACTCCATGGATTGTAGCCCACCAGGCTTCTCTGTCCATGGGATTTCCCAGGTAAGAACACTGGAGTGGGTTGTCATTTCTTTCTCCAGGGGCTCTTCCCAACCCAGGGGTCAAACCTGCATCTCCTGTGTCTCCTGCATTGGAGGGTGAATTCTTTACCACTGTGCCACCTGGGAAGCCCAGCACATACACACTACTGTGTATAAAAGAAATAAACAATAAGGTTCAACTGTAGAGCAGGATATATTCAGTACCTTGTAATAACATAGAATGGAAAAGAATCTGAAAAAGGAATCTCTTTGCTGTACACCTGAAATTAATCCAACATTGTAAATCAGCTATACTCCAAATAAGAAAATTAATAAATGAAAACAAAAACATGTATAAACAGCTCCTGGAGAAAAAAAAAAAAAACTGCCTGACTGCTGACTCTCTCAGGAAGAGTCACGTCCATGTCGCCCAATGAGTCTAAGACCCCTTGGATCTGCTCCCAGCCTGAATTGCCAGACTTGGCAAATAGCTGAACAGCACACCCTGTTAAAGGTGGAATCTGGGATAAATAGCAGATAACATGTCAGTGTAATAAGCTGCACAAGCATTTTTTTTCTGGCTGCCCTCCTCTCATTCTTCTCATCCTCTCCTTTGCTCACTCCAGCTCAGGTGTGTTTCTGTTTGCCCCCAACACACCAGGCACTACTGTTCCTCATTCTGCCTAGAATTCTTCTCCTCTCCAGGTATTTGCATAGGCAAGGGCTGCCAGATTTAGCAAAGGAAATCACAGGATGCCCAGGCATATCTGAATTTCAGATGAACAAATACGTGCATAGTAAAAACTTCTTGTCATATATCTGATACTCAAATGTAATTAGACATCTGTATTTGCTAGCACCACCGAATAGAATATAACTGACTGCAGGTCTCAAACAGTACAAATTAACTTTCTCACTTTTCTGGAGGCCAGAAGTCCAAGATCAGGGAGCTGACCGGTCTGGTTTCTCCCGAGGCCTCTCTCCCTGGCTTGCAGATGGCACTTTCTCACTGTGTCACGTCACTTTCTGGGAACACATATCCCTGGTCTCTTCCCCTCTTTATAAAGACACCCACTCCTATTGGATTGGAGCCCTCTCTTGGGAGCTCATTTAACCTCAATTGCCTCTTTAAAGGACCTTAGGGTACCTGGTGGCTCAGGGGTAAAGAATCCACCTGCCAATACGGGAGATGCAGCTTCGATCCCTGGGTGGGGAAGATCCCCTGGAGAAGGAAATGGCAACTCATTCCAACTTGGCACTCTGTCATGTCTGACTTTTTGCGACTCCATGGACTGTAGCCCATCAGGCTCCTCTATCCTTGGAATTCTTCAGGCAAGAATACTGGAGTAGGTAGCCATGCCCTTCTCCAGGGGATCTTTCGAACCCAGGTTTCCTTCATTGCTGGCTCTTCTTTAGTGTCTGAGCCACCAGAGAAGCCTAACTTAGTGACTAAACAACTGCAAAAATAGGGATCCCCTAAATTCATGTACTTCTCACATGCAATATACACTCACCCTCATCCTGATAACCCCAAAGTCTTAACCCATTCCAGCAGCAACCCTAACCCCAAAGTCACAATTAAATATCAGCTAAGTCTTGTATGAGTGAGACTTAACAGTACCATTCACTCTGAGGTAAGGTTCTTCTCCAGGACTTCAACACAGGAGCTTGCTCCTCCTACCAATATTCAGTCCCTAAGAGCATCCTTACTTTTTCCGTCATTAGGTCATGACTCAGCCGTAACCTTCTCAGAGATGACTTCAGGAAGCCCTTCTGGAAACCAAAACCCGTGTGCTCAGCTCCAGCTTTCCCACTCCCCCTGCACCCGAGTCTGTCTCCCATCCCCCACCCCACCCTTCATTTTCTCCACAGTCACCACTTTCTAGCTATTATCCATTTTACTTGTTTATTGCTTGTCTCCTCCCACTTGAAGCCCTCCCACAGGGCTTCCCTGGCCGCTTGCCTAGAGAATCCCACGGACAGAAGAGCCTGGCGAGCTACAGTGGGGTTGCAAAGAGGTGGACACGACTGAGTGACTAACACACACTTGAAGACGAGCTCCACAGGAGCAAGGATTTTTACCTGGACTTTTTCCTACTTTATCTGCAGACCCAGAATGTTCCTATTGCACAACAGGTGCTCGATAAGTATTGGTCTAATGTTCACAGCTAAGAGGTGGGTAGGGGAACCTGACTCTCTAGGGTGGTGCTGCTAACAGACTTCATAAGAAGAGTAAATCTCAGGTACCTGTAGACAAATCCAGAGCTCCTCCAGCTCCAGGTCACCATGCTGTGAAATACTTGAAGGTTCTCATCCATCCAGCTCCTTGCTAACAGCTGGGGTTCCTGGGTCCTACCCTCAGATCTCTGATGCAATTACACAAAGATCAACCAACCGGGTGTAGAAATCTGCATATTTAACCCCACCTCTGCTGATCCTGATGCAGAGACAAGACATAGGGACTTCCCTGGTGGTCCAGTGGCTAAGACTCTGTGCTCCCAATGCAGGGGGCCCAGGTTCTATCCTGGTCAGGGAACTAAGATTGCACATGCAGCAACTAAGCGTTTAAGTGTGGCAGTTAAGATCCAGTAAAGCCATATATATATAAAAGAAAAAACAAGATATGGAGAAATCTAATGTTAGAATCAGGTCCAAGGCCAGTTGGCCAAGATAAGAGTCTTATGGATTTGGTGTGTGTTTGTGTGTGATGGAGGAACTGGGTGATACTTGAGTTACAAAACCTTTGACTCATTCAAGCCTTTTAATTGTTGCTTTTGCCCAGAGCTTGTTACTCAAAACTACTCATTGGTCAAAAACACCACCCTGGACTTCCCCGGGCTTCTGCTGTCACTCTTCTGACCTTCCCCACCCTGGACTCCAGCTTGGATCTTGAGTGGGAAGAGCCACAGAAGGACATGGAAGGGGTGGGCGGGCCCTGCCCTGTGGGGTGAGCTACAGGGGCCAGTGCCCACTGTAGGGGCCACAACAGGTCAAGCGATGGGCAAAGTCTCTGACAGCAGACTCCGAGCACAGCTCCTAGAGACCTCAGCCTGGGCATGCTGGAAGCTTGGGGGGCAGCAGGGAGCCAGAGAGCCAGGGGCTGTGGGTGGACAAGAGAGAGCTGAGACGGACAGAGACATTTCCCAGACTCCAATGCTCTGGCCTGCCTCACTCCACACCAAGAGGTCTGTATCATCCTCTTCCTTTCATTATCCTGAATCAGCGTCTTGCCTGCTGAGTTGCAGGATTCCGTGTCATCTCATTTGAGTAAGACCTGAGCCTTCTCTCTCCCACACACCAACACGGCTTTGCCGATTTCCCTGAATTTCATGTAACATCTCTGCTTTACACCTTCCAACAGCTTCCCTCCTGTCTCAGGTCTGTTTGCCCCCACACATCTGGCATCTTGACACGGACCACCTTCTAGATAGTTCTTTTGTTTCCAACCAGACTCCTGAGTTCAAGAGGGACAAAGAGAGACTCAGTTCTGATTTAGTCTCACCTGGTGGGAATACTGTTCCTAAAACTGCAGGCGAGCATGGTAGTTCCCCAGTAAATGCAAATTTGGTCCATTGACTCCTGTCAACACACCAACCTGGACCATTTATTTCTTTTAAAGTTTCAAATCATGCTTTTATTAATAAGTGCTTTGCTGCTCATCAGGAAGGATTCATACAAGCTCTATAATCATTTTTGCAGTAGCTGTCATTTTTCCTTAAAAAATATTTAAATTCAGAAAATACCAATGTCCCTTTAATCTCATCCTAGATTTCTCTGTTAGCAGCTGGCTCCACTGTAAACAGTGAAGGATGGGTTTCTGAATCCCATTCCAAGTATTTGAAAGTAGAAGACATGATTTCATGTACAATAATAAAAGCACGATCTAAAGGATGTTGTCTCACCCTGAACACACAAATGTTTTCTCCCGAGCCAGGGCAAATATTAGGAGAAAGTCAACATATTTACAAACAAGATTTAACAATGCTCTTGAGAATAGAATTTCCCCCCCAAGTAGGAAAACTACACATTGTTTCAAAATGTTACAATTTCAGTATCTGAAGAACCCAGCAGGTCTTATATGAGCTGCCTTTTGGAACCCTATATTTGCCTTTTGTGATATATTCTACATAGCTAAAATCAACACTCACATTTTATACTTAATATTTAAAATTGTTTCTTGTGATAGGTATTGTCATTTTGTTATACTGGTACTAGATTAAGCGAATAACTTCCTAAAACAAGTTTTCCTTTTCAATTAGCAATTCAGATTTCATGTGTTATACAGTGAACAATTAAAGAAAATTCCAGGAAAAAATTCCAAATCATCTGAAGAGACAGTCCTCACTTTATACATGTGCTTCATTGCTCAGTCGTGTCTGACTCTTTGCAACCCCATGGACTGTAGCCCACCAGACTTCTCTGTCCTTGGGATTCTCCAGGCAAGAATACTAGAGTGGGTATCCATTCCTTTTTCCAGGGTATCTTCCTGACCCAGGGATGGACCGGGTCTTTGGCATTGCAGGCGGATTCTTTACTGTCTGAGCCAGGGTCTGAGCCACCACCCTTTATGCATGGTACTTTATACAAGGCCCTTGGTAAATGAGCAAGAAATATTTGTTAAACTAATAAAATGAAGGAAATTAAAGCATAGGGTAGTTAGCCACCCAGCTGCTGGAACGCTTCACGATTTGGAGTCAGTCATTTAATTTCTTGGAACACCACTTGTTTCTCTCACAGCGTAAAGATCAAGAGTTGTAAATAATCAGAAAATGCATCAAGAGGACTTCCCTGGCCATCCAGTGGTTAAGACTCCACACTTCCAGTATAGGGCTATGGGTGTGATCCCTGCCAGGGAAAGAAGATCCCATATGTTCTGTGGTGTGGCCAAAAGATTAAAAAAGGAAAAAAAAAAAGGAAAGAAAATATGTTGAAAACATTGTATTGCAAATATAATTAGTGGGTTTTTTGGTTTGGTTTTGTTTTTATGCAGAAACGGATTAATTCTTTCACCTGGGCTAAAGCTGGCCTTGACAATGGCACCTCGTGCTGGGTCCCACAGCTCAGTGAGAAATGGCAGTCTGAGGCAGAGATGCAATTCTGTAGACTAAAGCGGCCTTCCTTCTGATGGCAACATTCCCATTTCTGTGACCTCCTCATGAGCTTATTCATCTGGATGGAGGCAGGAGACACATCCTACCTGCAATCTGTGTGCACTAGGGAAGGCGGGCAGCTTCCCGCCTCCTTTCTGCCTTTGAGCAGCTCACTGGAAAGCCCCCGGCCCGAGGTTGCTCTGTTCCCAGTGGGCTGCACACACCGTTCCTGAGTTTCCTATTTATGAGCATGCTGTGATGGAAGGTGGAGACACTTCTCCGGGGCATGTTCAGCCATCCGACCGTGCACACACAATTAGCCCCTGCATGATATGCTTCTCACTGAAAAAAAAAAAAAAATGCCTTTTCATATGTATTCAGATTCCATTTTCAATTCTCAGTGGTGATCTGCGAGTTGACATGCAATGTGACTGCAGGCTTTAAAGGATGAATAATAGAAAGAGAAAGGTTGTCGGAAAAATGGCTGGGGAGAGAAGCTCCAAGGGGAACAATGGGGGAGAATCTTTGGGGAGAAAAAGTGATGGATTATGAGGAAACGCAGAGATGAGGAACCACTTTTCCATGCTGTATCTGTTAGCTGCTGCTGAATAACAAGCCACCTCATGACCCAGTGACTTTGTTGTTGTTCAGTTGCTCAGTCGTGTCCAACTCTTTGAGACCCCATAGACTGCATCACGCCAGGCTTCCTTGTCCTTCACTGTCTCTCCGAGTTTGCTCAAACTCATGTCCATTGATGCCATCCAGCCATCTCCCTCCTCGTTACTGATCAGGGAATTTCTGCCACAATTAATACCTGTGGCTGGTGATCTTTATTTTGCCTGGCCAAAATTAATTCTGTTATTTTACTGCACTCTGAGGGTTACTACATTCAATAGTACACCTGACACACCTGTAAAGTCTTCTCATTTCCATGAAATGTTGTCTCCAATCCACTCTTCTGTAGAAGCAGTCCCCAGCACCATGGTTTCATTTTCACTTTATGTATCAGAATCAATCACTAAGGTTTTTTATTGTCTTTTGGTTGGTCTAATATTCACATCGTCTAAATCAGAACTATTTTCTGAAGAACTGTCTTCCTTTGAGACAGTAGTATATATGTCACAAGGATAATCAAGACAATATTTGCATAAAATTCATTGAAAAATTCTTAATCCACATTTTGCTGGGCATCATTTTAGAAAAATTTACCTTTAGAATATACACAAGATTGGAACAAAAGCCTCACAGAACAAAATGTGAATGATAATGACAATCCTGAGTTGTATAATGAATGCTTGATCAATTGTAAGCTGTAATAACTTGATGAAAAAGTGTTCTTTTGCTTTGGACTTACAAACCCCATGGACTGTAGCCCACAATGCTCCTCTGTTCATGGAATTCTCCAGGCAAGAATACTGGAGTGGGTAGCCATTCCCTCCTCCAGAGGATCTTCCTGACCTAGGGATTGAACCTGGGTTTCTTGCATCACAGGCCAATTCTTTACTCTCTGAGCTACCAAGTACAGGAATGTCAATTGTGTTTCTCTCTAAAAACATATTAATACATCTCTGGTCAATAATGTGTTAAAATAATAAGCATTTAATACTGCTCACTACTCAGCCATTCAGGTGGATCTGCTCATTTGCAATTCACAGCAGGCTGGTTCGGCAGGTCATCAAAGGGCAGGTTTTGATGGCCCTACTCACGTCCCTATGGTTGGTTTTTGGTTGCCCGGAATAGTGGGTTGACCGAGCCGTGTATCTTCCATTATCCAGCAGGGAACAGGGCTTTATACGTGCGGTGCTGCAGGTTCCTAAGCGGGTAGAAGCCCACAAGACCTCCAGAGGCTTAGGCTGGGACCTGGCACACCGTAACTTCTGCTGTAAGCTCCTGGCTAAAGTCACAAGGCCAAGTCAAAGTCAAGGGTGAAGAACAAATCCTTCCTTAATACTGGAGGAGCTGTAAAATCAAGTTGTATCGGCTGTGGATTCAGGGAGGGCTGAAGGATTGTCTTCATGTCTGCACTCAAAGAGCTATCCACGCCTTTCATAAAACTGGCAAAGGACCTACATAAACACAGACATGATTTTTGTAGAATGCATGAAAACTGGAGGCCTGCTTCCCCTTGTCACCCTTGGATTCCCAAAACACACATGAAGCAGATTGTGGAAGCTGACTGGGTGATTCTCAAGATGCTTGTTGTTATAATGTGTTTACTTATTCATCTTTGGTTGCGCTGGGTCTTTGTGGCTGTGTGGGTTTTGATCTGGTCTCGGTGAGCAGGGCCTACTCTTTGCTGCAGTGCTTGGTCCTCTCACTGTGACGGCTTGTCTCGTTGTAGAGACGGGCTCTAGGTGCCACGGGCTTCAGTGGGCTCAGTAGTCATGGCACGCAGGCTTAGTCGCCCTGAGGCATGTGGAGTCTTCCTGGTCCAGGGATTGGACCCGTGTCCCCTCCACTAGCAAGTGGATTCTTATCCACTGTATCACCGGGGAAGTTCCTCAAAATATTTTTTTTTTAAATCTATCTGGTAAAACCTTCTCCTTCACTTTTAGTCCTAGTTTCCAAATGTCAGGCAGCAGGCGTTTTTTGAGCATCCACCTATGTGCCTGGCCCTGGGGAAACCGCAGTGAACGGCACAGACCAAGTTCCTGACTTCAGGTCAACAGACAGGACAGAGCAGAAACGATTACGCAGGTGCTAAAGCCTGCTTTTTCTTCAATACCGAACCTGGGCATTTCCCTCTCATGTTGTGAATCTTTTTCAGTCAATGTATGAAATATCTTTTTTTAAAAAACAACAACAACACTGGTTTGAGTTTTTTAAGAAGAATCATGATGTTGGGCAAAAAGATCATAACTGTGGCTACATTGGAATCACAAGCACCATTTAAGACCTTGGTTGTTGAGGCTTCATCAGAAAGGATACTATCATATGCAAAGCAGTGTATTTAGAATATTATTTACAATGATTTCAATAATACAAACTTTTCTAGCAAAAATGCTGACCGCTTGGACTTGACAATCTCTGGTGTGTATGCCCAGGCGAAAGGGATGGTACGCTTTGAAGTGACTTGACTGGTTGATGCTGTAGAGACTGAAAAAGTTGTCCTTAAAGTCATCTCTCTGCAAAATCTTCTCTTGGCTGGGCCTTCACCTTGACAGCAGCCTGGCCTGAATCTTCTTTGTGGTCCCAGCTGGATGTCTACTAATCAGGTCCAAAGACATTAGCTGATAATGGCTTCATGCCTTGCATTTCCAAGAGATATTTAAATTTTAAATGAGGATACAAAGATGGAAATTTTGCATTCTATCTTTACCATCTTCAGCATTGCTAAGTGACAAAGCATGCAAGGGAAAGAAGGTCCTCAATAGATCATCGGTGACACCATACAGTCTTGGATTTCAAGCAGATCAGTTAATTAAATTAATAATATCTAGCTTTGTTCTAGTCCTGGAGGTTATCAGAATCCTTCTTGGTCCTCTTTATGACATCCTAGCATTCTTAAGGAAATAAAGCTAGTTAATGGGGTAAAATGCAAAATTTCAAAAGAACGAGGATTTCTTTTTCCTTCTTTCTTTCTTTCTTTTTTTTTTTTTAACTAGGAGCCCTGAATTCATTTACTGGAAAGATTCTATTTTAATGTTGGCCACTCATACAGATGAAGTTGATTATGAAGAGAAGAAATTGTTTGCTTCATTAGGCTTTAATTATAGAGATGAATTATTATGGATGAAAAGAGGGAGCCACAAAATTATGGAGATTGAATTCCAGTTCAATAAACAACTTCAAATATCTTTACTGGAGACATAAGCTAGTCATGTTCTTTTTTTCCCCCATTTAATTTGATGTCCGTTGACAAATGATGTTAGAATATATCTACAGTGTGTTGCTGGCTATCATTTAAATGATGCTTTTTCCCTCTAATTATATTTTCTGATGCTGGTATAGAGATAGATGGGGCTTACTTCCGCTTCAATTTATTTTGTGTAATAATGACAAAATGTTACATTCCTGCTTTCCTACTATCCATGAAACCAAATTGCTTTTATAATAGCTCAGATGCCTTTGAGGGCTCCCCAGTGCATGCAAAACTCCAAACGCTGAGTTTGATGTTTGAGCACTTGCCGAATCAGATCCAACCTAAACATCTATTATTATTTTACAGCATTTTGCTGTAAAGATACAAAACTTCTACCGGGCAAATTTGTTGTTGGCCATCGCATTAATAGGCCTGATGTATTTTGCCTCTGAGAATTTAGGCACATCCCATCTGTGTATTTGCCCTTTAAAATTTTACTTCTTTGAATCCTAATTTTCAGGGCCCTGTGCAAATTACCCCCGTCATCTTTCTTCCCAGGCACAGTATTCTGTATGGACTCTGCTGTCTGATGAGTTTCATACAAGTAAAACCTCTATATGCCTCTTGGGTTTCCCTGGTGGCTAAGTGGTAAAGAATCCAGTGCAGGAGACGCGGGTTCCATCCCTGGGCCGGGAAGATACCCTGGAAAAGGAAATGGTAACCCAGTCCATTCTTGCCTGGGAAATCCCATGGACAGAGGAGCCTGACAGGCTAAAATCCCTGGGGTCACAAAGAGTCGGACGCAACTGAGCAGCTAAACAACGACCCTGGGGCAGCACCAGCAGTGGGTGCTGTTCTCAGGGTGAGACAGCCTGTCCACCTTTGGTAAGTCATGTAGCCTGACTGACACGTCTACCCAGCCTCTCAAGACAGAGCGAAAAGTATGCACTCTGGCCTCAGCCTCTTCCAGCTCTGAACGTGGTGGGTGTAGGTACTTCAGAATCCAAGGTGGATTTCTGAAAAGTGGAAGAATGTATAAACTCTGGAGTGACCACTTTAACAGCAGTGAAGCAGAACCCCTACTCCCCCTCTTGGGCGTGAAATAAAACACACAGACTCAACGGGGCAGAAGCGGGAGAAGGTTCATCCCCCAGGAGGGCATCATAGCCAAGGGAGGACAGAGGATCATCAGGGGAAGGGCTTCCGGTTCAGAGTTTGTATTGAGAGCGGTGATCTGGCAAGAAAATGTTCTCTCCCACAACCAGGGAGTGTTAAAGACCTGGAGGGCCTTAGAGTTTCAGCCTATGCCCTGCCCAGGTGAGGTTATACAAAGTCACTCTGGACACAGGGTCCTTTGGAATCAGGGAATTCAGAGAAATATTAAATCAGGCTGGGAAGAGACCAAGTGAAGTGAGTCAGGCAGGTGATGGCCACTCCAAACTTGGAGAATGTTTAACACACTAAATGCTGAAAGCTTTCCTTTCCGTATCAGGCCATGCCTCTGTGGAGGGCTCCATTTTTTCATTCAAGGAATGAAAAATATGTCAGCTTCATAACTGTCAAAAGCCCTTCAAATTATGGAAAGCAGAGAACACATTGTCTTTTTAATAACTTTTTATTTCATATTGGAGTATAACAATTAACAATGTTGTGATGGTTTCAGGTGGAAACAGCAAAGAGACCTAGGCACACATATACATGTATCCATTCTCCCAGTAACTCTCCTCCCATCCAGGTTGCCGTATAACATTGAGCAGAGTTCCCTGTGATCTACAGGTCCATGCTGGCTATCCATTTTAAATATAGTGGATGTACATGTCCATCCCAAATTCCCTAATTACCCCTTCCCCTCTTCCTTCCCTCCAGCCACCATAAGTTCTGAGAGCACATTATCTTGAGTCTTCCCATGGTTAGCTAGCCTCTTCAAAAAAGGCCAATTCACATAGACAAATGGTATGAAAATGATGAAAACCAACCAACCAAACAAAAACACCAAGCTTCTCTGATGGTCAGGATGGAGGTATTTGGGTTTTACTGAGCACAGATGTAAAGACATCTGGAGAACAATGAGGTTCACTATCTTGTCAATGTAGCTGAATTTTCTAGATCACAAGACTAGATCACTACTACTCTTGTTGAGCCGCTAGGTTGTATCCGACTCTTTGTGACCCCATGGACTGCAGCACGACAGGCTTCCCTGTCCTTCCCTCTCTCCTGGAGTTTGCTCAAATTCTTGTCCACTGAATCAGTGATGCCATCCAACCACTTCATCCTCTGTCGTCCCCTTCTCCTCCTGCCTTCAATCTTTCCCAGCATCAGAGCCTTTTCCAAAGAGTCAGTTTTTCACATCAGGTGGCCAAAGTATTGGCACTTCAGCTTCAGCGTCAGTTCTCCCAGTGAATATTCAGGGTTGATTTCCTTTCCAGGATTGACTGGTTTGATCACTACAGCCTCTCCCTTTAATGCGTTAGCTTTACTCCAAAGTGCTAATGAAGTTCCGAATGCTGGCTATCATAGACTATGGTTATTGGAAAACAAAGGAAAATAAAATCCATTATTCTAACTTTGGAAACGTCAACAGCTAATAGCAGGAAGAATAACTACAGTTTGCAGAATACCTGCAAGGTGGCAGAAGCCTTCAAAAGATTATCTGCACTATAATCACCTGAATAAAAAGATATCTCCCCATGGAACAGGTGAGGGGATGCCAGTGATAGAGCTTGGATTTTAAAGCAGGTGACAGACTTCACCCGAGGCCCCTTCCTCTCTCAGGAGATGCTCAGTTCTGTCTGCACCTTAGAATCGTCTGGAGAGCTTCAAAGCATCACAGCCCCTATTCCTTTGAGATCTGTGTTTAATTTGTCCTGGGTGGGGCACCAGTCTTTTTATTTTATTTTATGGGTTGCCCGGTACAAGTTGAGAGAATTATCTGTCAGCAGGAAGCCTCCTCCTCTCTCTCCTCTTTGATCTGTAAGACATGGGGGTTGGCCTGGAATCTTGCGAAGGTGAAGACATGTTTCTGTGGAAAAGCGCCCAGGCTCTGGAAGCTCCTGCCAGGATTCAAATCCCCTCCGACGCCCGCCCCCCCCCAACCCTCTCCCACCGCCCGGCATCAGCCCTCAGGGTCTTCGTTACCGGTCCACACAATAGGATACATGGGTGTCCGGTGGACAGTTGCGCCGGGGTTAGAAGCCAGGGAAGAGTTCAGAAGGGTGGTCAGGGCTCATTCATGTCCATGCAATTATCAGGGCTTGACCCCACCTGAACAGAACTCGGGCCAAGGCCAACTGCAGAGCCCAGCCCAGCGCTTTCTCCAAATCTTCGGCAAGAAGGCCAGTTAGGTCCTGACACCCACTGTCCTCGAAGCTCTGGGTTTTACTCTCATCTCCTGATTCTCCAACTCTCACTGTTTGCACGTTTCCTGAGGACAATTTTTGTCCTAAAGTTGCTCCATGCCTGCTAAGTCGATCAGTCCTATCCGACTCTTTGTGACCCTATGGACCACAGCCCTCTAGGCTCCTCTTTCCATGGGATTCTCCAGACAAGAAGACTGGACTGGGTTGCCATTTTCCTCCTCCAGGGGATCTTCCCGAGCCAGGGATCAAACCTGCATCTCCTGGGTCTGTTGCATTGGTAGGTGAGTTCTTTACCACCGGTTCAGTATTCTATTATATTTACTTTTCATCTGTTTAAAATTTTCCATAAAAAGCACTAAATTTTTTAAGATAAAGTAATAAAATGAGCCTGAAGCCATCTGTCCTATCGAATACATATATTTCCAGTGGTTTGGGTCTCATGTTTATTATTACGTGTTACTATTGAAGAAACTTATTACACAACCTCATTATAATACTAATTTTCCCGGGTTTACATTTAATCATTCAATAGTGACTAGCAAATAATCCATGCAGGGAACTTGTCACCTTTAGCAGCGTGAGTATGCTGTCTTGAGTTTGTGCCCCAATAATGCAGACGGAGAAGCTTGGATGTGTACTTTTTGTGATCTATCACTTTCCCTGATACTCAGATACGGACATCACTGGCAGTTTGGGCTAAGGGTCTTGTTATCTACAAGGCTTCAATGGTTCATTGTGCTGCTATCTGGAGGAATATTTTCAGACCCCCTTATCCTTCTGAAGGCCAGTAACATGCTGCCTGAGAGCAGTGGTCCATATTTAGGGTTTAGAGCAGCAGCACTGACAGCTCACAGAGTCACATAACATTAGCCTTAAGGGGCACTGGACGTCCTCTACGTCAGCATCTCATTGTGCAGATATGGAAACAGAAGAGCGGAAAGTGGCTGTTTGCCCGAAGTCCCACAGCTGTTAGGCAGTGCAAACCTTGTCTTTCCTACTTGCAGGGACCTCTAGTAGTCTTGAGGGCTTCCCTGATGGCTCCAGGGTAAAGAAAGTGAAAGTGAAGTCGCTCAGTCATGTCCGACTCTTTGCAGCCCTGTGGACTGTAGCCTACCAGGCTTCTCTGTCCATGGAATTCTCCAGGCAAGAGTACTGGAGTAGCTTGCCATTTCCTTCTCCAGGCGATCTTCCCAACCCAGGGATCAAACCTGGGTCTCCTGCATTGCGGGCAGACACTTTAACCTCTGAGCCACCAGGGAAGTCTTAAAGAATCGACCTGTAATGCAGGGTAAAGAATCTACCTGTAATGCAAGAGATTTAGCGACATGGGTTCGATCCTTGGGTTGGGGAGGTTCCCTGGAGAAGGAAATGTCAACCCATTCCAGAGTTCTTGCCTGGAGGATCCCATGGACAGAGGAGCCTGATGGGCTACAGTTTGCAGAGTCACAAAGAGTCAGAAATGACTGAGCAACTGGGCACACACATACCTAGTAGTCTTGAACCATGATCAAGGAGGGTGTAACCAGGGCGGGAGGGACAAAGGCATGGGGATCACCAGACTCTCAGAGAATTGCTTTCATGAAGTGTGAGTACTGACTGGCTGAGTTTCAAGAGATGTCCTAGACCAGTGGTTCTCAAATGTCAGTGTGTGGCAGAGTTACCTGGAGGGCTTGTTAAAGCTTGATCCCCTGGGCCCTTTCCCCAGTGTTTCTGACTCTGAAACTGATGGAACCTGTATCAGAATTTGCATTTTTAACAATAGGGACACACTTTGATAACCAGAGGTTTGGGTGAGCACTTTGAACTCATTTCCCTGACTCCAACTATTACTGATGTCAATACTTTTAATTTTGTATTTATTTTTTATTGAAGTGGAGTTGATTTACAAAGTTGTGTTAGTTTTAGATGCACAGAAAAGAGATTCAGAGATTATATATAATCATATGTAATAGGCTTCCCAGGTGGCTCAGTGGGTAAATAATCCACTTGCAATGCAGAAAACACAGGAGATGTGGGTTCAGTCCCTGGGTGGTGGGAATCTCAGTGGGTCCATTTCGGCTCTGTGGTGGTGGGAGAGCTTAGCCACTGTCTGTATTTACAATCACCCAGCAAGAGGGACCATAAGAACGGTTTCATGCTCTTTTGATAAGTTTTTTATTCTGTTTAACCCATCAGCCCTCCAGTTGTGGTTCAAGATTAAAAGCTATCCAAGGTGAAAGCTATGGCTTTTCCAGTAGTCATGTATGGATGTGAGAGTTGGACTATAAAGAAAGCTGAGTGCCGAAGAATTATGCTTTTGAACTGTGGTGTTGGAGAAGACTCTGGAGAGTCCCTCGGGCTGCAAGGAGATCAAACCAGTCCATCCTAAAGGAAATCAGTCCTGAATATTCATTGAAAGGACTGATGCTGAAGCTGAAACTCCAATACTTTGGCCACCTGATGCGAAGAACTGACTCATTGGAAAAGACCCTGATGCTGGGAAAAAATGAAGGCAGGAGGAGAGGGGGATGGCAGAGGATGAGATGGTTGAAAGGCATCACCGGCTCGATGGATATGAGTTTGAGCAAGCTCTGGGAGTTGGTGATGGAGAGGGAAGCCTGGCATGCTGCAGTCCATGGGGTTGCAAAGAGTCAGACACGACTGAGTGACTGGACTGAACTCAACTGAAGGTGAAAGGTTACCTAGAAGCATGGCTTGCCCACCGTTGCTGGTACACTACAAGACTGTCTTCCCTTGATGACAACATCCAACTCCTTTATTTTACACAGCAATGACCTAGGTGGAGAGGCCACCCTAACTGATATGCCTGCCCATTTTATGTAGCATCAGAAATTCCAGGTTGGAAAGCAGAGGCACCTTTCCTTCAACACTGTATATGGTACTGCATGTGGGATTGTGTTTCCATTAACAGTGAGTCATGTATTTCAATTTGAGCAAGTATTTTATGACATGTGTCCGAGGCAATATGATGGACACAGTCCAGAAGTTGTGAAAAGACCTTTTCTTTTCTTTTTCTTTCCCGGTGCTACAAAAATCATTGCAAAACACATTCAGAGTAGATGAGAGAGGGGCAGAATCAATCTGGGGAGAAATTATGCTGCATTCAAACCCATTGAGAAGAAGAACGTTAGTCACTAAGCCGTAAATACTTAAGGATAATACTAGCCGGATAATCTGATTTTTCTGCATCACCTGGACTTCCAAACTTTCCTTTTGTTCTTGCTGCTGTTCTGTCACTAAGTTCTGTCTGACTCTTTGTGACCCCATGTACCGCCACACACCAGGCCTCCCTGTCCTTCACCATCCTTGAGTTTGTGCAAATTCGTATCCATTGAGTCAGTGATGCCACCCAACCATCTCCTCCTCTGTCTCCCACTTCTCCTGCCCTCAGTCTTTCCCAGCATCAGGGTCTTTTCCAATGAGTTGACTCTTCGCATCAGGTAGCCAAACTGTTGGAGCTTCAGCTTCAGCATCAGTCCTTCCAATGAATATTCAGGGTCGATTTCCTTTAGGATAGACTGGTTGGATCTCCTTGGTTTGATCTCTTTCCTTTAATGATATGTATTTTTTCCCCCATTGGTTCTCTCTTTCTTCGACAAAATTCATTTTACCAAGGCTTTGTGTTTGTGACATCACAGCTGAAGAAACATACAAGAGAGCACAGGTAAGATGTACTCGGCTGTGGGGTCTGAAATGAAGGGCTCCCCATGACAGCAAGTGGGGTGATTCTCAGAGCAGAGGAGCCTCTCAAGCCAGCTCTTTCTCTCTATATCACATCTGTCGTGTCTGTCTCATTTTTTCCAGCTGTGAGCCAATCAGATTGCTGACACCCAACCCACATGTACTGGAGTGTTATCTAGAGATTCATTATTTAAGAAGCCATTTTACCCCTGTGTGTGTGCGTTTGCATGCATGTGTGTGTGTGTGTGTGTGTGTGTGTGTGTGTGCACACCCAGAGAATAAGGTTCCTCTTGTGCTGTGGGCATGATGTCAGGGGCAGTTTCTCATTCTCGTCTACAAAGCTTTCCTTCTTCTGATGCAGCAATTAGCTGACTATTAATAAAAAGACATTAGGTTATGCTTATTTATTTTTAAGGAATGACATCATCCCCTGCCTTAATGTCTAGCAATGGAGCAATTCATAGGTCTTTCCATTTATGACATCATGGAAGCTGATTGAACTTGGCAATTACCTCGCTGTTTTCACAACAGTGTTGAAAGGGGTGCTGAAAGGGGGGTTGGTTGCAAGGGTCTGAATAAACATCTATGGGACTGTGAGTCCTCTTATTTCATGGAGTCGATTTGTACCCAGTGAGAAGTACCCGCAGAGCCCAGTTCAGAGTGCAAACATCCCCTCCTTATTCCAGAGCCAAGCAAGAACTCTCAGTCCGACAGGTTAGAGTATACTTGGTGATATCTGCACTTAGTTGGCCATCCATCAGGGATCATCCAGTAACGAAGCTCTACTCACCAAAAGCTACAAGCCTCCAGTTTCTGATCTGATCCATTATTGGAGCATGTGGACACACACAGCTTTGTGGAATTTTGAAAGCAGAAAGGACTTTGAGGTTCAATTTTAGACATGGGGGAATTGACCCCTAAATTACTGAGGAAGTCTGATTAATGCTGAACCGTTAGCAAGTGCAAAGGTTGGTTTTATTTCCACTCTGTGAAAATACCTCTGTCAAACATGCCACCTCTCTAGACTGAGATTCTCTTACCACTAGTGGAACTTGTGACATCTTGAATTTATCTGGTTCTCTGTAATGACTGAAAAAACAAACAAAATGTCCAGTCATGACAATGCTTCTCACATTGAATACCTTTTTTTTTTTTTTGAGTATAGTGAATTTATATTGAATCATTTTGCACCTATTATTCAAGCTCCAGGAAGAGGACTGTTCACGGCTCTGGAGTCAGTGGACTATTGAAATGGAATCATGTCACCTCCCCACTTCCCCAGAGAGTTCGTATTTTAAGGGCACAGATTAGTCTTCACCAAAGAAATCAATCTTTTTTCCCCTTCTCCTCTCATTATGATCAAACGGAAAGCAGGGACTTTATCAATAACGGGTCTGATTATGTAGGTCATTAAGAAGATAATCAGATCTATTGCTCGGTGATGAAACTGCCAAAGGTCTAACTAATTGACTATAAAGTCATGGCCTTTGACCAGAGTCAGTCAAGGGAAACTTCCTTTTCACAATCACAGCTTCTGCTTATAACCAGCCTTGCAATGACAGATTTGTAAGACCTAGACACTGACCATCACCTTTACCAATATGTACGTGTCTCTAGAATCAAGACTTGGACTCAAAACAGAACGATTTATGCAAATTGCATGTGGGATGGGAGGAAAATAATTTTCTCAATCCTCTTAGGGTCCTTGGATGGATCTAAAAATTAAACTGAGAAAGACAGAGGAACAGAGAAAAGCATAAATGTTGTCTGGAATTTTCACACATCCATGGAAGCCTTCACAAGAAAATGAAGACCCAGAAAAGTATCCAGAGCAGGAAGCTTTTTATAGCTTTTGGACTTAAAAAAAAATCTGTGAAGAATGAGTGGACCAGGGATGGTGAAGAATTAACAAGGAGGATAAGGGTGAGTTTAACAAGGTTTGTTTGTCAGTCTTCTCAGCCCCATGTTCCTCATCTCTGCTGATGAGAACGTCTTCTTTCCTCCTGATACGGGGAGGGTACCTTCCAGATGGGACCTTTCTGATCTGATTCAGGGACATTGGTATGGGAAGAAGGTCAGTGTGACCTTCCTGCTTTTCTCAAATTCCTTCAGCTTAAGCTTTACAATGTATCAAAGTGCAGTGTGTCCTGAACTCCTTCACAAACAATGATGTACCAAGACTGCCTAAAAGATTTTCTCCCATCTCAGAAACTTACCGGTTTAAAAGTTTGAAGTTTTGAGTAGTTTGGCTTGTTTTAGGAGATAGAGGAGTTGATATCCTACACTGAAACATTACTTTTTCACACAATGTTTCTATTCTTGCTTTAGAGTGATTTTCACATCTGTATCTGGAGAAGGAAATGGCAACCCACTCCAACCTATTCTTGCCTAGAGAATCCCAAGGACAGAGGAGCCTGGTGGGCTACAGTCCATGGGGTCGGGAAGAGTCAGACACAACTGAGCGACTAACACTTTCTTTCCTATCCAGAGAAGGGTAAGAAGCACCTCCTATAAAGTAGACCTTTCTGTATTTGTGAATGAAAACATCAAGGAAACTCAAGTGCATTGTATTTCTCAGCCCCAAACCCCAGGAGGAAAGTGTGTCTGTAACAAAAATCATTAGTTGTAACAAGAGAGAGGAGACAGTTGCCACACCCGCCAGCACCATCACCTACCTCACCATGAACTCCTCAAGGTCTCTACTCTGTATACACGGCCAAGGATACACTGTGTTATGAACGGAATGCTTGTGTCCCCCCAAAGTTCATAGGTTGAAACATAACCCCCAAAGTGATGGTGTGAGGAGATGGGTCTTTGGGGAGGTGATTAGATCTTGAGGGTGCAGCCCCTTTGAATGGGGTTCACGCTCTAATAAAAGAAACCCCATAGATTTCACTAGCTTCTTCTGCCAAGTAAAGATACAATAGGTCTGTGACATGCAAAAGTCCTCTCCTCTGACCATACTGGCAGCCTGATCTTGGCCTTCCAGCTTCCAGAGCTACTAGACATAAGTTCCTGATGTTCCTAAACTGCTGGGTTGCATTGTTTCGTTGTAGCTGTAACGGACTAAGACACCAGGCTTGGTACCTTAGTGGATCCACTAGAACTTCGTTGCTCTAAGAGAGGTCTGAGAATACCCAGCATCAACACTGTTGGGAGATTACAAAAAACAAACAAAAAAGCAGAATCTTGAACTTCAACCAAGATCAACAGAATTAGCACTTACATTTTAACAAGCTCTGCAGATGATTCACAGGAAAGTTGAAGTCTGAGAATGGGGAGTTTAGAAGAGTTCTGCTCAGCTTGAACAATTGTTGGAATCACGGAGAGTTTTAGAAAAGACGGACGCCTGATTCCCATTCCTAAATATTTCAATTTAATTGTGATGAGGCTGCAGCCTGGACTTTGGGGTTCTAAACTGTAGCCCTGTCTTTAATCTCTCCTCTAAGGCAGTGTTTCTCAAGCCTCCTTGATTAAAAAAAAAAAAAATGCACCTAATACCTGTTAAGAATTTAGACCCTCAAGCTTCACCTTGGATTCACCATTTCTATGCCTCTGATGACCAAGTCTTGAAGGCTATATGTTTATAGGTGGCTCACGTGATTCTGATCCTCAGAAACCTTTGGCAAACATTTTAGAATAGTTTGAGTGCATACAGCACAAGAAGAAAGTAATATCCTTCAAAACAATATGCTTCTGGGCTCTTCTCAGCCAAAGCATTACTTTTATGGTCCTCATTAGACAGCCATTGATGACGTATAATTGTGAATTTATTGTGTTTGGTTCACTAATGGATAGTTTTGACTATGTGCTTCTATACTTTAGAGCAGGACTTTAAATCCATTATCTATTCATTCAAATAATATTTATGAAAGGCTACTTTTATTAGACAAAGTTTGAAACACTGAGGACGTAACTGCAGAACAAAACAAAGCCCTTACTCCCATGACATTTTTGTTCCAATGAGGAAACAAATAATGAAAAATAGTAAACAGAAAATCTTCGGTGAGAAGAGCCATGACAAAATAAAATGCATGAATGTAATATTAATAGAAAGTGACTGAGGATGAAAAGCATCGGTTTTAGGTAGGTTAGTGGGAAGGGATTCTGTGAGGTTCAAGTTGAGATTTAAAAGATGAGCACCTCAAAAAATAGCCAAGAAAAGCATGCACTAGACAGAGGAAATACTACATGTAAAAGGCCTGAGCTGGACCAAGAACAGGTCAATGTGTCTGCATCGTAGTCAATAAATGATAGTTCAAGGTGAGATTGCAGAAACAGTCATGGAGCCAGAGCAAAGAGAAGTTAGGTTTTACTCTAAGAGCAAGGGAAAGGCATTACAAGGCTTTCGTAGGGAGGTGATGTGATTTGAAGAAAAGATGGTCGTGGCAAAAGTGGGAGCTGGAAGTCTAACTAGGCAGTTTTTGTAGTTGACAAGGAGAGAGATGATGCTGCCCTGGACTGTAGAGGTTGTATGTCAGTCACTAAGTCGAGTCGTGGGACTCTTTGTGACCCCATGGACTGCAGCATGCCAGGCTTCCCTGTCCTTCACTATCTCCCAGAGTTTGCTCAGACTCACGTCCATTGAGTTGGTGACACCATCCAACAATCTCATCCTCTGTCATTCCCCTTCTCCTCCTGCCTTCAGTCTCTCCCAGAATCAGGGTGTTTTCCAATGCGTCAGCTCTTCACATCAGGTGGCCAAAGTATTGGTGCTTCAACTTCAGTTTCAGTCCTTTCAAAGAATATTCAGGGTTGATTTCCTTTAGAATTGACTGGTTTGATCTCTTTGCAGTCCAAAGGACTCTCTAGTGTCTTCTTCAGCAGCACAACTCGAAAGGATCAGTTCTTCGGCGCTCAGCCTTGAGGAGAAAAAAAAGTGCATTCCTTCCCACACTCCCCCAGGTATGCCCCACTGTCACATTTTTATGATTTGATGTACTTCCCATTAAAAAAAAAAACCTGATTTGTTCCTGTGGTGTTTATGTTTTATTCGTTTTGTAGAAGCCTGTTTTTGTCTTTGTATATTCAGCCGGAAGAAATGAATTCTCGCCCATTTGAGTGTGAGACCAAAGAACTGTCCACTCATTCCTGATAAGCCTTTTCCTCTGGTTTTGTTCAAGATTTTCATTCATAAATCTCTGCAGCATTTATTTGCCTTTCCTGATTTTTTTTCCTAGCTTTGGTTTTGAAGCCCTTCTAATGCTCTTTGTCAATTGTGCAATGCTTACCATGTGAGTGGAAGGAACGTTCATACCATTTTGAATGGTTAAGTGCCTTTAAATGATTTAAAATGCTGGGAAGATATTTAACTCTTTGGCAAGGGGATTTGGAGTGCATGTTATTTCCAGCTGTGGGTTAGATCCATATTTGGAAGGAGAAATTCTTAGCATCAAGAATATCATAGAATACATCCAGGTGTTTTTAAAACCTGCAAAAATATTGCTGTGAAGTAGAATCTTTCATTGTTCCTTCAAGATGCCACACTCCTTCCTTAGTGAAAACAGATACCACGCACCGTGCTTCTGAAAGGGCTCTTGGAATCATTCCAATCAGTTAGGATGGAAAGCCGGCTTTCGAGAACATTAAAAGCAGGAAACTGGAGGGAAAGAATGTGGGCATTTGCGAAGGTGCTAAAGATGAACAGGATTTAACTCTGTAAAGAAAGAAGTCTGGGGTAGGTGGTAGAAAATTCCATTCTGGAAGATAGAGAGTGATAAAGAATGGAGATTGGAAGGAGGACTCAAGGAGTAATAAACCATTACATTGATAGCTCTGGGTTGTGAAGAGGAGGGAAAAAGGCAGCACTATGTCATTATGACTCAAGCGAAATAGTTGATCCGGGAACCTGCACCAGTTATCCACTCACAAGTGGTTATGTTCAGCATTCCTCTAGATGGGTTGTTAGAGAACGTGCCTGGATTTTAAGGTTGGCCTCCAGGAGGACAATCCAACAACACATGCCTTTGTGTTGCTTTCAGAGAAAGGACATGGGGGTGATGGGATCATGGACTATTTCAGTTGAAAACCAAATTAAGTCTGCTGGGCTGTGATCCAATTAATAGCAAAGCAATTCATTGTAATTGACCCCAGAAGAGTTGATTTGGTGACACATGGATGGAGCTTTGACAGCTTAGCAGTGAGATCAGGGAAGGAAATGAATATGTGATTTAAGTAAATTCAGGCACCTGGAAGTTTAATAGGTTTAGACACTTTCATCTTTTGTTATTGGATTGACTCTGGCCCAGTTGGGAGTTACTGAAAAATTGATTGCAATAAACTGGCCTCTGTGACAGGCCACTCTGGGGCTCAAAGCTCCTTCTTGGATCACCTAGGGGAAATGATGCCACAGAAGCCCTGGCACATGCTCGTGTATTTAACTCACACAGACCAGCCTTGTGTTTCTTCCTAGTCGGGTGGCTGTAAAGCATGACAAATGGTAAGAAGATTGGGAACCAAAGGTAAGACCTAAAAATGCCAGAAAGACCTGACTTGGACACTGTTCAAGCAACACACTTTTAATTAAACCAAGAAGTTGGTCACAAGCTGGTTCCTTCTAGATTCTGGCCTTCCATTAGATCCAATATTTTCATGGCCACAATAAGGAGTTGAGTTCAGTTCTACTTTAACATATCTCTTCTTCCTTTGGTTTTAGATCCTCTGCTGTCTCTTCTGCATCTCCTTCCATCGCTCCGTAGGCATGTAGTTGGTGTATGTGTCCCGACGGGATACACGAGCAAAGTTATTATAGCTTTTTTAAAATGTAGAAGTAATCCATGAGTGTAACATTTCAAGCCCTGTGGAAGTTGTTGTTGTTTAGTTGCTAAGTCATGTCTGACTCTTTGTGACGCTATGGACTGTAGCCCTCCAGGTTCCTTTGTCCATGGGATTTCCTAGGCAAGAATACTGAAGTGGAGTGTCATTTCCTTCTCCGGGAGATCTTCCCCATCCAGGGACTGAATCCACATCTCTTGTGTTGGTGGGTGAACTCTTTGCCTATGAGCCACCAGGGAAAAATGAAAGTGTTAGTTGCTAATTCATGTCCAACTCTTTGTGACCCCATGGACTATAGCTGACCAGGCTCCTCTGTCCTTGGAATTCTCTAGGCAAAAACACTGGGGTGAGTTGCCATTCCCTTCTCCAGGGGATCTTCTCAACCCTTTGGAAACAAATGAAGTAAAAAAGGAAAAGAATATTTCAAATTTAGATGAGCGTTACCCAATTGCCTTCCACAAATTCTGTACCAATATGTACTCACACCAATAGTACAGGAGAGGGTCCTTTCTTTTTCTTATCTTTGCCAAGAGTTGGTATAACCATTTATTGTATTTGATGCTAAACTTCAGGGTATTGAGTATGGGTTTGGGGTTGGTATTTTGTTTGTTTTATGAAGTGGGCTCACTTACCATTCTCCAGACGCACTCCAGTCTCCTTTCTGGTCCTTTCAAACAGCAAGTTCTCAGCCAGCGCTCAGACTTTCTTGGCCTGGAAACTTCCTCAGGTCTTCCCAGCTGGTAACCTTCTTAAGTCTTAGATTGAATAACACTTCTCCTGGCAGAATTTCCCTCTCCACTGGTTTAGAAGAAAAACCAAATTCACTCTGACCTGACCATTCACCCTATTCCTCCAATGATTGCCCTCAAAGGACATGTCCTGATAAAATACCTGTGTTCAGGTAGTTGCTTGTTCTCCATTTCTTTCTCCACCAACACCTTGACAGCAGAGACCTGTATGCCTTTTGAGGCCTTCTTTTTCCAGCCTGGCCCAGGGATTGGCAAAGAATAGTGATGCCTTTGTGGAAGGTACGGATGAACAGCTTCTCCATCTCTTCCTTGGAGCCACAGATGGAGGGGTGGTAGGGAGACAGATGTGGAATCTATGATGACTCCTGCTTCATACCCACTGGTCCCCTTGAAATGAACATAACCTTCCCCCATCAAATCAGCACACTTGGAGGAAATAAGAGAGAGCTTCTCTCTTCATGGTCTCCTTTCATGATCAAACTTGGAAAATGCTACCACATTTTGGGACTCTCGCTTATTTTTCCATTTGTTTTAATGCATCTTCCAAATTATCATTTGCACCATAGACACCAAGATGATTTCCTTGTTTTCAGTGGGAAAGAAGTATATTAATTTATCTGACTTGTGCATTTTTTCTAACTCTTCAGAAAAAGCTTGGGAAGTTCATGGAAATTTGATATGATGGGGATTTCTCATGTTTTTGGTGGTGGCTTGGTTTTATTTTTTCTTAATCTCGTGTTCATTGTACATTTAGACAATTCTGAAGAGTATAAAGAAGGAGTGTGATGCACGCATTAACTTTTCTTCCTAAAATGTACATTTTGTCTTAAGCTGAATTGCTGTAAAGGCAGTGCTGAGGTAGGATTAGGACGTAAGTCCTTTACTTTGATCTGGACCATTTTTAAGTCTTTACTGATTTGTTACAACACCGTTTCTGGGTTTTGTGTTTTTTTTTTAATGTTTTTGTTGTTGTTGTTGTTGTTGTTATCTTGGCCATGAGGCATGTGGAATCTTAGCTTCCTGACCAGGGATCAAGTCACATACCTACCACTAGACCTCTAGGGAAGTCCTTGTAAGTCCTTTATTTTGGAAGTAATCTAAGAAGCAGCTCTAAGAGAGAGGGCAAGTAAGAGTGTAGGGAAAGAAGTTGATATACTCTGCAAAAAAGAGCAAGGTCACCACCGTGAGCAGCTGGGGCTCAGTCCTGCTGGAGGTATCAGTCAGACCAAGTAAAACACCCCTCTCAGTGGTCCTATCTGAGAGACAAGCATATTAGTGCATCTGGATTCCATCTCCAAGGCTTCCCTGGTGGCTCAGTGGTAAAGAATCTGCCTGCCAAAGGAGACACAAGTTCGATCCCTGAGTTGGGAAGATCCCCTGGAGGAGGAAATGGCACCCTACTCCAGTATTCTTGCCTGGGAAATCCCATGGGCAGAGGAACCAGGTGGGCCATAGTCCGTGGGGTCACAAAGAGTCAGACCTAACTTAGCAGTTCAGCAGCAACAACAATTCATTTCCAGTCCATGACTGGATGAGGACTGCCTCTACAGGCGTTAGTTTCCTGGCACCCCCATCCTCTGGGGGTGAAGTGGAGTGAAGCAAAAGATCTTCCTGTTTTATTCATTCAACAAAGAGCACCTACAATCCACCAGACCATTCTCTGCTCTCAGCATACACATGTCACTCAACCAGACACACAGTCCACTGCCCTCGTGTATTCCAAGTATTTCTTCTTTCGTGAGTCACTCATTAATCTGACAAGTACTTCATCCCGTTCCCGATGCTTTTAAAACTACCTGTGCATTCAGAGTGGTTTTTTGTTTCTTTGGCTGTGCTGGGTTTTCGTTGCTGCATGGGCTTTGCTCTAATTGCAGAGAACAGGGTCTATTTTCACGCAGTGCGTGGTCTTCTCATTGCGGTGGCTTCTCTTATTGAAGAACATGGGCTGTAGGGTGCACCGGCCTCAGTAGTTGTGGTCCGGGCCCTAGAACACAGGCTTAATAATTGTGGCACACAGGCTTAGTTGCTCTGTGGCATGTGGGATCTTCCTGGACCAGGGATGGAACCTGCGCCTCCTGCATTGGCAGGTGAATTCTTTACCACTGAGCCACCAGGGAAGCCCTGGGTTTTTAATTATACAGTTATATTATTATTTATTTCCATAATCACCAAACCTTTTCATTTCTGTTTGTATTTTAGCATTTGTAGTTCTTTTCTTGCAGCTAAGAAAAGTTTTAATTTTGTGTAGGCACCTCTTTCAACGTTACCCTATATTTTTCTACCTACTTACCCTAGGATTATAGAAATAGTCATCCACATTTTCCCCTCATACTTTTATAATGATGAAGCTTTTAACTTGAAAACGTACCAAATCACATACAAAGCAGATCTATTCATGGGCTGGGCCTGACCTGAGAATCACGTGCACCTAATGTTGGATACACTGCTTGGTTATGAAAGAGTGCTTTTCCCTACTAAGAGGTGTGTGTTACTCCTGCGTCAGACTCGCCATGTGTTGAAATGTGGTGATGTCAACACCAGAACCACATCAAATCACCTAAGTCAAAATGATCTTGGAAACGGAGTTACTGCCTTTAAGTCTTAGTCGCTCAGTCGTGGCTGACTCTTTTGTGACCCCATGGACTGTAGCCCGCCAGGCTCCTCTGTCCATGGAATTCTCCAGGCAAAAATACTGGGCTGAGTTGCCATGTCCTTCTTCAGGGGATCTTCCTGACCCAGGGACTGAACCCAGGTCTCCTGCATTGCAGGCAGATTCTTTACCATCTGAGCCACCAGGGAAGCCTCATTTCTTACTGCCTTTAAAATAAGGTCCAAAATTCCTACCAGGCTTGCTGGCACCTATCCCACCTGAGCCACCGCTCCCTGGAAATGACACGTCCTCTCCCGTTGCCCATGGCATCATTCACCCCCACGGGAAAGGAGTTTCTTCCCCATGTTCAGTTGGCTGACTTCTACTCCTCTTCCAGATCTCAGCTTCATTGCCACTTCTTCCAGGGGTGGTAGCATTTTAGTTGCAAATTCGTGTCCGACTCTTGTGACCCGGTTGACTGGAGCTCACCAGGCTCCTCTGCCCGTGGGATTCCCCAGGTAAGAATACTGCAGTGGGTTGCCGTTTCCTCCTCCAGGAGATCTTCCCGACTCAGGGACTAAACCCACGTCGCTTGCGTTTCCTGCATTGGCAGGCAGATTCTTTAGCACTGAGCCACCTGGGAAGCCCTGAGGACATTGGAGCGTCCTCAAGATAGTAAGAGTGCTGGGGGCTGTGTACTCAGTTTAAAACACAGAGAGGCTATGTGAGTGACCTGCGTTCACACAGGGCGAACAGCAGAGCAGCGATTCTTGACCCAGGACTGTCACTTGTTCATTGAGGACACCACCTAATCAGTGTTCCAAGGCTTATTCAAGTTGGGACAAGGGACTAGTAAGTGGATGGGCTTTGTAAGCTGTCAAGCAGGGGTAAACCCTAGAGGTGGGGGTAGGGTAACCATCTGCAGGACAAAGAAAGCCACCTATCTGCATGCTTGCCTTTGGGAAGGAATGTGAGCCTGCGACTCCAGATCCCACCCAGGTTCAGTGTGTCTGGCCCAGGGTTATTTTCGATTCAAGGCCTCTGTGCCCTGGTTTCTATCAACACTGAAATAAACACTGCTTTGCAATCTGCACCTTTTATTAACGGTGTGACTCACTGAATGAGGGCTTTGCTGACTCATATCGAGCTCCCTTCGAGAGCGGAGGCCCATCAGGGAATCGCAGACAACTGTCAGCCTGGGCCCACTCTGCATCTGCAACTGGCAAGGCCAGCTGCCCCTCGAGTTCCTCGACCCTCCAGAAGAGTGGAAAAAGCGTGTAAAAGTCACTCAGTCGTGTCTGACTCTTTGCCACCCTGTGAATAGTCCACAGAATTCTCCAGGCCAGAATACTGGAGTGGGAAGCCTTTCCCTTCTCCAGGGGATCTTCCCAACCCAGCAATTGAACCCAGGTCTTCTGCATTGCAGGCAGATTCTTTACCAGCTGAGCCACCAGGAAGCCCACACAAGAGCCCAGCACAGCCCCAAATAGACATGAGTTTTAAGCAAAAATAAACAAATGGGACCTATTTAAAATTAAAAGCTTCTGCACAACAAAGGAAACTATAAGCAAGGTGAAAAGACAGCCTTCAGAATGGGAGAAAATAATAGCAAATGAAGCAACTGACAAACAATTAATCTCAAAAATATACAAGCAACTCCTGCAGCTCAATTCCAGAAAAATAAATGACCCAATCAAAAAATGGGCCAAAGAACTAAACAGACATTTCTCCAAAGACATAAAGATAGCTAACAAACACATGAAAAGATGCTCAGCATCACTCATTATCAGAGAAATGCAAATCAAGACCACAATGAGGTACCATTTCACGCCAGTCAGGATAGCTTCTGTCCAAAAGTCTAAAAACAATAAATGCTGGAAAGGGTGTGGAGAAAAGGGAACCCTCTCACACTGTTGGTGGGAATGCAAACTAGTACAGCTACTATGGAGAACAGTGTGGAAACTCCTTAAAAAACTGAAAATAGAACTGCCATATGACCCAGCTATCCCACTGCTGGGCATACACACAGAGGAAACCAGAATTGAAAGAGACAAGTGTACCCCAATGTCCATTGCCGCACTGTTTATAATAGCCAGGACATGGAAGCAACCTAGATGTCCATCAGCAGATGAATGGATAAGAAAGCTATGGTACATATACACAATGCAGTATTATTCAGCCATTAAAAAGAATACATTTGAATCAGTTCTAATGAGGTGAATGAAACTGGAGCCTATTATACAGAGTGAAGTAAGCCAGAAGGAACAACACCAATACAGTATACTAATGCATATATATGGAATTTAGAAAGATGGTAATGATAACCCTGTATGTGAGATAGCAAAAGAGACACAGATGTATAGAACAGTCTTTTGGACTCTGTGGGAGAGAGCGAGGGTGGGAAGATTTGGGAGAATGGCATTGAAACATGTATAATATCACATGTGAAACGAGTCGCCAGTCCAGGTTCGATGCATGATACAGGATGCTCGGGGCTGTTGCACTGGGATGACCCAGAGGGATGGTATGGGGAGGGAGGTGGGAGGGGGGTTCAGGATGGGGAACACATGTACACCCGTGGTGGATTCATGTTGATATATGGCGAAACCAATACAATATTGTAAAGTAATTAGCCTCCAATTAAAATAAATAAATTTATATTAAAAAAAGACTCATATGAACCAAATTAAATAAATAAAAGCTACTTTAATGGCCTTCTCTGAACATTGTTCTTCATGTCTTTATTTTACTTCAGTTTAGTTTTGGGTAGTCAGTCATGGATGGATTCTTCTTAAAACCTAATCGTAAAATATTCTCCAAATGGGCAAAGACACTAATTGAAACTGTGAAAGGAGAGGTTGGAGTAAGGAAAGAGTTAAATGAGATGTGGGGATTTTTTCATTGCAATGTTTGTGTAATTTTGCATCCCAAGCTGACTCATAGAGGGAGAAAACATCCTGCCTCGAGGACAACACACGATTTGGTGTCGTCTACTGCAGAAAGGTGGCGGGCTGTGTGACACGGATGGCTTGGTGTCCCCAGAGTTTGGAAGGGACTCTGCAGCTCAGTCTGCATACAAATCACCTGCTGCCCATTTTAAATCCCTTCCCCATCCACCCACTAGTTCCTAGGTCTAGTTCTTGCCCTGTCCACAATGAGTTCTTGGAAAGCAAGTAAGGCCAAACCCGGGTTAGCTGTGGATTCCTTTCAGAATAGCCCAGATTTCTTGCTTCACATGGAAAATGACCGCCTCCCCACCGTGAGGCTCCCTGCCTGTCTTCCCCGGAGTGGTGAAGGTTTAGAGTGGGAGCACCCGATAAGGATGTGTCTGGAGGGCTGGGCTCCCTCTCCCTTCCCCCACTGTGGTCCTGACTGTTTTAAGGAAACCTAAAAACAGAGGAGACATCTTTCTAAGCATCACTATCATGGGAAGCTGATGCTTATTGTGAGAATCTAAGCTAGGGACGATGAGAAGGTCAGGGGTAAGGACAGCCTGGTGGCCTTATAGCTCGTCTTCCTTGGCAAGCAGTTTGGTCCTCCTGAGACACGTGGAGGGGAGCGCTTTGTCGCCCCCTTATCATTTCTATTGTTTCTGAGCTGGGGGATGCTGGAAGTGGAGGCAGGCTGAGAGGCTCAAAGGAGGCTGCTTCCTTTAGACCAGGGGTCCCCGACCTCTGGGACCTAATGCCTGGTGATCACAGGTGGGGCTGATGTAATCATAATAGAAATAAAGTGAAATGTGCTTGAATAAAATGAAATGTGCTTGAATCATCCTGAAACCATCCCCACTCCCCGTCCGTGGAAAAACTGCCTTCCACACAATCGATCCCTGGTGGCTTTAGGGGATTCTTCTTGGCTACTCTAAGCGGGTGAAATGGCAGGGCTTCTGTGCAGTTCATCTTGTCCTCTCCACCCCCGCACAAGATGAGTGATGGGATCTGGGAAGAAGTCCTGTGGGATTTGCAGCTGGCCTGGAACACATGGGCAGGAATCTGGACCAGCAGAGGCAATGGAGACAGGATAGGGTGCTTCCTTGTTGTGTCAGGCAGTGGCCACCACTCACGGACAGCAGATGCCCAGATGCAGGGAAGAGCTGCCGAGAAGTGACCTTGCCATGTTGCAGTGTCTTAAAGCATCACCAACCCCCATCTGACTATTCAGAAGAGGTATTCTGGCTATTCTGAACTGATATCAAACACCCAGGTTTGATAGAAGATGCTACGATGAAATGCAAAGGGGCAACTATGAGACCTGAGCGTTATTCAAACAAGATGAAAATGAGATACAGGGATTATTGTACTGCAAAGGTAAAGGAGTAATTAGAGGAAATGGTAGGAGGCAGTTGGAATGTTAGTATACGTTGGCCGCCTCCTACTTTTCTCAGCAACATCCCACAAAAGAGGAAGGATCTTCATTTCACGGTAGCCAGGCTGCAAGCCAGATAGAAGGAATCACAGCTTCTCTAGGAGAAACATTGTCTGCCTGTGATCTTCACTCTAAGTTGACTGAGAGTTTGGTAAAATGCAGCCTTGTAAAGCTAGGGGAGAAAAAACAATTTCTCCTGAACTTTAAAACAAAATCCTTTTAAGCAGTGACTCAAAGCCCTGGACTTAGCAAGTGTTAAAACTCTGGCCTCAAATCCCTTTTGAAATATTTTCCACTAACGTTCTCTACCAATAACACGTCCCAGGCTGGTATGATGGTCAAGTTACCCCAAATTATCACTGAAGTTAGGTGTTTAAAATTTTGAGGTCATCATTATTAATTTGTCAATTAACCAGTAAATCCTAAAGGAAATCAATCCTGAATTTTCATAGGAAGGACTGATGTTGAAGCTGAAACTCCAATATTTTGGCCACCTGATGCGAAGAGCCGATTCATTAGAAAAGACCCTGATGCTGGGAAAGATTGAAGGCTAAAGGGGAAGTGGGTGGCAGAGGATGAGACAGTTAGATAGCATCACCAACTCATGGACATGAATCTGAGCAAATTCCAGGAGATACAGGACAGCCTGGTGTGCTGCAGTTCATGGGGTTGCAAAGAGTTGGACATGACTTAGCAACTGAACGGCAACAAGAACATGCTAGAAGAGGTATTTTAAATCAATAGATATATGATGTAATTCACCAGGTGATGGCTCATCCCTGACGGAATTGTTATCCTTCATCAAACTGAAGTTGAAATGAATTATAGGTGAAAATATTTAAAAGCAACTTAAAAATCAGAAAATATCTTCATATAATTTACAAAAAGATAGCCTTTATATATATTTAGTTAACAGTAAAAGCAAAAGCATACATGAAAAGATACACAAAGTGTACTAAAATATACTCTTTGTATTAAATAGCAAATTATTAGAATAACACTATGTATTAAAATATACATACATAAGTCACAAAACACCTTAAACAAATGAGATAAATCTGAGTAAAAAAATCATAATGTTCATGCAGGAAAAAAAGATTAAATCCATAATATATAAAAAGTTTTAAAAATCAATAAAAGATAACCAACCACCTAAAATAAAAAGAGGAAAAAAAACTTGGAAAGATAGTTTACCAAAGAAGAAATAGTCATGATGGATAAACATATTTTAAAGTATGATATCATCCAAAATATAAGAGCAACTTTGATTGATAATCATTAAAAAGAAATACATTTCCCTAAGTCCACAAGGATATGAGTAACATGTTTCAATATAACATTTCTAGGGCCATAAATTCGTCCAACTTTTGAAAGGCATTTTGGCAGTATGGATCAGACCTTTAAAAATGTTTACATATTTTTATCCAGAACTTTGCTTCTAATAATTTCTAGTTTTGAAATAATTGGACTAAGAATTTAGGTATAAGGATATCCATACAGCACTTCATATAAAAAAATGGAAACAACTCAAAACTTTGAAATGAATAATGTCTACAATTAAAAGCTATAGCGTCATCGGAAAATGTTTTAAAATATTGAGAAAAATATATGTGTGTGTGTGTCCATATACTTTGTATATACTAGCTTGCCACAAATCACCATTCTTGGCTCTTGACCATATTTCTCTAAGAGGGAAAAGAATTATATTTTCCCCACTAAAGTATAATGATTATTTCTGTGTGTACAGTGAAATTATGGGCAGTAGGCTTTTCTGTATATTTTGATTTTTCTGTGCTTCTAATTTTTGTAACAGGAATATATGCTGCTTTAAGTATTAAATTAATAAGGACTTTAAAGATTCTTGAAGATTTTATCTGCTTTTCAAATCAAGATAAAGGTTTTCTACATATTCCAAAATGAATTAATGATTGTAGTCACCTAAACATGTCCCTTCTTTCATATTACCTATCTTGGCATCAACAAGCCAAAAAGCTTGGAATTGCCCTAAGCAACACCCCTACCCTTGCAGCTGCAAATCTCCTGCAGCACACATTCAGTCTGTTTTACCTTCTCCCAAATCTGACACCCTTCTCTCCATCCCCTACTGCAAAATGAACTGATTTGGGCTTGGAAATAACTCTTATGTGATGTGTTCTCTTGCTACAACTTCTTAGAAGATGCCCTCTGATTTACAGACTGAAGTTGCCACTGCAACTTCATCTGGCCTTTTACATCTGGCCTCTCACTCTGATTACATCATTGCAGTCTGTGAAATCACAGAGCCACGGGATTTTAAAGCTAAAAGGAACATGAAAATTATTTTGCCTGTTCTTATTTCACCAAAAGAAGAAACTGAAGTTTAGAGCTATAAAGTGACTGCCCAGTGTCACAGAGCTATGTCACGGAAAGGTGGTGACCGGAGCCTGGTCCTGAGCCCTTGCGCCTCTCTGCACTTCTCACCACCTCCAACCTCAAAACATCCATTCAAAATGGTTCTGCTTAGTTGATGCCAAACCTCCTCTTCTGCTCTTCTGCAACCCGAATGAAAATACTGGCAGGGGGTAAGGGGTTTGGGGTGCAAACACTGGCTTTTAGCTGAACTTGTAACAGGGCTGCAGCTGAGTCATAAAACAATTTGGTCTTGGCTGCCCCTCCTTTTAATTCAAATTCACAAAGTTAAAGTAATAAAGTATAACAGAAGCTTCCTTTGATTTAAGGCTGCCAGGGGAGAGCCTTGAGTTAGATGCGAGTTGTTTATTTAAACCAATGAATGGAACTTTAGCAGAACAGCTAATAAACAACCCTCCACAAGGTCAGGCCAGGCTCCCTGGGACCCGAGGTGTTGGGTCTGAAATCCAGCCAAAGAGACGAAGGCTCACATTGGCCTCACAGAGATCTCCAGTGGTCTAGGGTCCCCCGGGGGCCTCCGGTTTGGAATACCTTCTGAGAAGCCGTGCCAGGGGGCAGTGGCAGTAAAGGGAGCTTTATTTCATCCACCCTAGAAGGAGGGACGGCCGAGGGACACTGGCCCCGAGGAAGCCGGCACCGCACCCCCCACCTCCAGCACCGAGGCACCAAGCTGCTTTGCTGAAACCGCAGATCTGTCCAAGGCCGCTGTATCCTCTGTGGAATCCAACTGAAAAATAATAAGACTTCAGACACAGCCCAGCCTCACTCACATTTGAATTTTTGAAATCTTTCCACTTAATTTATGTTCAGATATCAACGTGCTTGTCTGGAGAATCCCAAGGACAAAGGAGCCTGGCTGGCCATAGTCCATGGGGTCACAAAGAGTCAGACACAACTGAACGTGCACGTGCACGCACACGCACACACACACACACACACACAGTGGCAAACTGCCCTTAAAATGACTCCCAGCCCCATCAGAGAATTTTCTCCCCAGAGCCTCTTTTTCTGCTGCCCCTTCTGTGCAGGTTCACCTTCTGTCTCCTCTCTTCCCCTCACCCCGTATTTCATGCCTAGGTTCACAAGACGTGTCCTTCGTGTTTTCTCCTCTGAACTACTCAGGGAAGAGTGAACCTTCTCTCTCCTGCCTCCCCACCAGGGACCTGGGTGGACTCATGGCTTGCCACTGCAATGCGCTTTCTCATCGTGGGCTTCCCTGGTGGCTCAGATGATAAAGAATCTGCCTGCAAGGCAGGAGACTCAGGTTCGATCCCTGGGTCAGGAAAATCCCCTGGAGAAGGAAATGGCAACTCCCTCCAGTATCCTTGCCTGGAAAAATCCCATGGACAGAGGAGCCTGGTGGGCTGCAGTCCACGGACTCGCAGAGTCGGGCACAGCTGAATGACTAACACTTCCTCATCTTGTGCATTTCTGGGTACCGTTTTCCTTTCCTTGCACGCCTGGCCCATAATAAATGTCCCACGGGAGGGTGTGAGTCCCCAGGGTGGAAAGCGGTCTCCTCTCCGAGAACAAAGGGAGGGACAGAGGTGGGCTCGTCACGGTGCCATGAGCTTCCATCCTTGCTCACAAAGCATCTGTGGATGCTATTTTGTTTTGTGTTTGGCAGCATGGGTGTATCTCAGAGCTTCATTCCACTGTTCTTGCCTTTCAGAACAACGTGGGAAGCCCTGGCTGACGTAACAATTGTTCACGACTTTCCCTTGCAGTCTCTTGACTGAAGCAGTTTTACTAATAGGCTGTTTACAGTCATTTCCTGTTCACAAGCTGGCCCCGGAGTGAAGTGAAAACAAAAAATGATACCCGGGGGTTTATCAATTTTTCTCCCTTATAAACGGTTAGTGCCTCTCAGCAGGAGAGGTTCACAATCCCCAATTTATAACTCCTTTCAGCAGGATTTGTCTGCCCAGATTGACTCACTACATAGAAGAACTCAGATCCTCCCAGCAGAGCCCAGTGCCCAGAGCTGAGCCTGGCAACATCACAGTCGGGTCTGCAACATGGGTGGGACAACATGGGTGGGAGCACCAGAGCCAGCCGTGCAGGGAGGAACGAGGATGCCGCCCCAGAGTGGCTTTATGGGGAGTCCAAAGAGCACAGGGATTTTGTTCGCCCTGCATATATTTCCTTGTTTCCTTTTTTATTTTTCCAAGCAAAGACTTCTATTGAGCATGATATTTAGTACATAGGAGAAAGGGAATAGCTTGCCAGCAGCACCTAAAATTGTAAGCTGGAGCAAAGAAATTGAAGGGACAGAGGCACAAACCAGAAAGGAAAAATCATGACAGCAAGTTAGATCTGATCTCTGATTAGAAGGGGAAGGTCACAGTCAAACCTCACCAGGGTGGCACATGGATGACGTACCCAGATAAGCGGTGACCTCAGTTACAGTGAGTAACTGAGATCATGTGCAAGGGAAGGAGTCTGTGCAAGGGAGTGTCTTAGCCTTCCCAGTTGTGCAAGACCACACTTGTGATTTGCTTTAATGATGCATTTTTTAAATGTACTATTTCATTCATTCAAAATGAGCATCAACTACAAGCTAGGCAAGCAGTAAAACAGTCACAGAGTTTTGGACAAACTCTAAAGGAGATTGCAAAGGACAGAGAGGCCTGGCATGCTGCAGTCTATGGTGTCGCAAAGAGCTGGACACGACCGAGTGACTGAACAGCGACAATACGTGGTAGTGTACGCATAGTCAATCCCAGCAACCCCATTTCTGGGCATATACCTGGAGAAACTCATCATTCCAAAAGACATATGCACCTCAGTGTTCATTGCAGCACTATTTACAATAGCTGGGACATGGAACCTAAAAGTCTACAACAGAAGAACGGATAAAGAAGCTGTGGTACATATATACAATGAAATATTACTCAGCCATGAAACAGAGCAAGCTTGTGCCATCTGAAGAGACGTGGATGGACCCAGAGGCTGTCATGAGAGTGAAATAAGTCAGAAAGAGAAAAACGGATATCATATATTAATGTGTGTGTGTGTATATATATATATATGTGGAATCTAGAAAAAATGGTACAGGGGAACTTATTTGGAAAGCAGGAATGGAAACGCAGACATAGAGAATAAACATATGGATATCAAGAGGGGAAAGGGGGTGGGGTGCATTGGGAGAATGGGATTGACATACATCCTCTTCTAATCCTTGTATCTCCACCTGCCAGCTGTGGGTCTTTGTCGAGGTATTTAATTCCCGTAAGCTTCAGAGTCCTTAGCTGCAAAATGGGAGGGTTGAGAAAATTAAATGAGATCCCACCCAGAGAGCCTCTGGTCCACAGAAGGAAGTCAGCAAGTGGACGTTTATCTCCTCCCTCCTTTTCTTTCTTAGCTCTGCCCTTGGAGGTCTTGAATTTGGTGCTTCCCTTTTCCAAACGGACCCTCAGTCCTGCTTCCTCTCTCATCCCCCGCTTCCTGCACAAATGTGCTCTTCCGCTCCACCCGGATAAATGTTCACTTCTTGCCTCCACCACTCCATCACTCACGCTGCCCAACTCTCACTGCCCATTTGTGACCCCGTGGTTATTTACGACCCGCATTTACAACGAGACCTCTTGTTCCCTGGTGGGAGAAGCAGTAAAGTGGCTGAACTTGAGGACAGAGGTGCAGTGCTTGGGAAATAAAGAGATGTTGCAGGTCAAAGGCAGGGCAGACAGGGGCACTGTCTGGGGCTGGAGCCGATACAGAAGCAAAAAACCAGAGCCGGGCGAGCTGTGAGGTGAGCGGAGGCAGACCCAACCTGACAGAGATAAGGGCTTTTGAAACAAAAGCAGAAACGCTGCCGCAGACAGGAAACCTCTCATTCCCTCCTCTGCCACTGCTGTGACTGCCTCCAGTGATTACCTCCCCGGATTCCCTGACCTGCCGCCGGCAGCCGCGGCCACGTCAACAGCCAGGACGGCAGATTCTATGCAGTCATGCAGTCTGGCTTCTAATAGAGATATCAGACCTCACTTGGGTGCCTTCTCAACATTTAAATACCTCTGAATTAAGGAGGCAGTTTGAACCCATTCATTTCTGAGAGTCCTTCCAGTTCTAGAGCTTTTGTGTTCCATGGAATGACCTTCATTTCACTTGGTTTTGAACTTACTTACGAAGCAGATAATAAATGCGAAATAAGATGAAATGAAAGCAACACAATGCAAATGAAATGAAAACAAGGAGCATAAAGGAGGGTATGCCAAAAGCCTTCACACGCCTTCTTCAGAGGCAATCGTAACAAGTTGTGTGGGTGCGTGTCTCTAACATTTTCCATAAACATTCCATTATGAATAACTGCTTGTTAGTAGCAAGCGTTGTGCAGTTTTTCTCACTACTCGCTTATCTTCCAGGGACTTTCTCAATGTAACATGTACCCATGAGGAAGGAGAAATAATTCAAACAGAACTGAAGACTTCATAGTAAAAGGCAGTGGTCTTCCACCCCCTCACAGAGACAAATGCGGTGCTTCACGGTGCATCACGCTGCCTTCAGCAGAACACAGAGTCCATAGAAGAGGAAGCAACCCCCAGAGCCACTCAACGACCTAAGCGCTGTCTGTACTAGTACCAAGAACTTAGGGTTCTTTCCAGGGAAAGAGAAGAGTAAGTCCTGAGGAAGCAGGGGGTGTCTGATGCCAGTCATATCTTCCGGGTCTTTTGCGAGCATGTGGCTGCCCTGGTTTGCAGCACAGGTTAATGGAAATATGAGCGCCTATTCTTGTATCAGGATTCTCTCAACTTTTGAACCAGGGATTCTTAGGAGAGAATGTAGTCTTCCCAAAGTCTTCCATCAATTTATCAAAATTTAAAAGAACTGGGGATCACATTGAGCCTATGATATGAGAAAGATTAACTCCTAGCCTGGCAAGTTTTTTCGGTAAAGGACCGGATACTAAGTATTTTAGGCTCTTGGGACTATATTGCAATTAATCACCTCTGCCTGTGGTTGCACAAAGGCAGTAAACGATACATAAATGAAGGAGGATGGCTGTGTTCCAATAAAACTTTATTTACAAAAGCAGGCAGGGCCAATTTTGCTAAATGGTTGTAGCTTCGAAAGCTATGTTTTCCCAGTAGTCATGTATGGATGTGACAGTTAGACTATAAAGAAAGCTGAGTACCAGAGAACTGATGCTTTTGAACTGTGTTGTTGGAGAAGACTCTTGAGAGTCCTTTGGACAGCAAGGAGATCCAACCAGTCTGTCCTAAAGGAAATCGGTCCTGAACATTCATCGGAAGGACTGATGCTGAAGCTGAAACTCCAATACTTTGGCCACCTGATGTGAAGAGCTGACTCACTGGAAAAGCCCCTGATGCTGGTAAAGATTGAAGGTGGAAGGAGAAGGGAACAACAGAGGATGAGATGGTTGGATGGCATCACCAACTCAATGGACATGAGTCTGAGTAAACTCTGGGAGTTGGTGATGGACAGGGAGGCCTGGTGTGCTGCAGTCCATGGGGTCGCCAAGAGTCGGACATGACTAAGTGACTGAACTGAACTGAACTGTAGCTTGCCAACCCCTTGGACTAAGGTTTCTAGTTGAAACCACATCCAAATTGCAAAGAGCCAACAAAATTTGAACGGGAAGAGGAAATACAGATTAACAATGAGCATCATGATCCATAAACAACAACTATTCAAGGACTATCGGGGGAAAGGAATGCAAGCTAAAGCAAGGTGGTGAGAAGATGCCTAGACTTTGAAGAAGCATTGTTGACAGCGTGGTATCAGCCCTGGTGAAGGGTATCGTGAGGGCTCAACTTGAGATGCTGGGTCGAGAAAGAAAAGAAGTAACCAGAGGAAGCTGATAAGGTTCATGGAGGTTTTCTCCACAATGAAAAAGACCTACATCTCTTTGTGAAAAGAGGTTAGTTGAGAGGAATCATTAAGTCATTTGGGAAACAAGAATACTCGTTATCATGAAGAGCTAAAAGGTCTGCCTGGACAAGAATCAGCAACACTTCTTATTTTAATAAAGGAATGAGAATTGAGCTGGTCCCAGTCTCTCAGTTAGAATCTGTTTCTCCATTTTCCGTGTTTTCGTGATCCATTGATCACCAGTGGACCCCCTCCCTCTTACATCATCTCCACACTTGCATCATCTCAGCTTACTGGAACACTGGCCTTTCTTTCTTGAGAAAGAGAGATCCACTTCAATTATCTTACCACCTTCATCTTTACTCCTTAGGTGCATGTGGGCTAACTTTATTCACTTGTGTCCGACTCTTTACGACCCTATGGAATGTAGCCCACCAGGCTCCTCTGTCCATGGGATTCTCCAGACAAGAATACTGGAGTGGGTTGCCATGTCCTCCTCCAGGGGATCTTCCCAACCCAGGGACTGAACCCTTATCGCCTGTGGCCCCTGCATTGCAGGCGGATTCTTTACCATTTGAGCCAGACTCCCAAAGGAAGGTACCTAATATTCATTTCTCTAAAAGGTGAGACCAGACACAAGGAAGCGTGGCTGTCCCGGAATATAAGTCAGGGCTATGGGGCTGCTTTATCACCAAGCCTCCGATTCAGATGAAATTAAAAACCTTCCCAGTTTAAAAGATCACCAGGCAAGATGCTGGTCCCCACGTGAGTGGATGAGCATGAAATATGGCTCAGGGCAGTTATCCTCTCTGAGCATCTGCAGTCACAGGATAAATGGAGTTGACTGATTTCCCAGAATAAAGCTGGGTTTGCCTTCAAGATAAATGGCTGAGCAAGGTGAGGTTTGATGATGAATGAATTGGGATTAGCATCGCCCCTGTGATGGAGAAAGCGTGATGACTCTTAAAATCATTACTCTTGGTAAACATCTGCCATGATTAATCACTCCACCCCCGTGTTTGCTCTGAGTACTTTGTTTGGATATCAATTTGAGGGCTGATTTTAGACTGTCTTCTATTATCTGCAGTGTATAAAAGCCTGTCTTTCCACAGGACTATGATTTCTTTGAGAGCAGGGCCCATTTTCACTAATTTCCCCACATTACCGTTTTCACACATTCTGCCACAGTAGAAATGCCAGAATTTCTGTATATTAGTAGTTTGGGAGACAGCAGTTTAAGGCAAGACAGCACAGCAAAAGGGTCTGAGGGCTGAGCCTCAGGTAGCTTCAACTGGAGGGTAATGTTGTCGTTCTTCAGTCATTAAGTCATATCTGACTGTGACTGCAGCATGCCCGGCTCCTCTGTACTCCACTGTCTCCCAGAGTTTGCTCAGACTCATGTCCATTGAGTCCGTGATGCTATCTAACCACCTTAGCCTCTGCCACACTCTTCTCCTTTTGTCTTCAATCTTTCCCAGCATCGCGGTCTTTTCCAAATGAGTTGGTGGTGATGGAGGAATAGCAAATCTCTAATAAACCAGAGATCCTTGGCACCCAGAGTCCCCAGAATGTCTTGTATGGGGCTTTCCCTGGTGGTCCAATGGTTAAAACTCCGCCTTCCAATGCAGGCGGTTCGAGTTTGATCCCTGGTCAGTGAGCTAAGATCCCACGTCTCAGGGTGAAAAAAAAAAAACAAAACATAAAACAGAGGCAATATTGTAACATATTCTTTAAAGACTTTAAAAATGGTCCACATCAAAAAAATCTTTTTAAAAATGTCTGGTACACACATGTATAAATGAAATATGTTGACATTCTACCTGAATGTCTTTAAATGTTAAGGCAATGGAGAATGCGTTTTTCATCCAACATGTTCTCATGTGACAGGTTGCTTCACATGCTTAGAAGACATATTTTGATGAAGTCTGATGACCCTGTCCTTCTTACACCAGTGGATTCTATCCACAGGGCCTGGCCTTTGGTGTTTCTGAGTGTGGATATGTCATTTAGGGACATACCCTAAGGTCTGGGAGCTCAGACAAGGCTGAGTCACTCAGCACAAGAGACATAAGAGGCATGAAGTGCTAGGAGTGGTAACTTGAGGAAAGCCAAATTAAAACAACCAAAATGGGCAGCACACTGAAAGGCAGAGAAAGAATTCCCACAGCCCTCCACACGTGTGCACGCTCACACACACACATGCGTGCACAAGCATGCACACAGACTTCAAAAACAAATTTATGGTTACCAAAGGGGAAAGGTGGGGAGGGATAAATCAGAAGTTTGGGATTAACGCACACATACTACTATATGTAAAATAGATAATCAACAAGGACCTACTGTGTAGCACTGGGCACTTTACTTAATGTTCTATAATAACCTATATGGGATAAGAATCTGAGAAAGAATGGATATGTACATAACTGAGATACTTTACTGTATACTGGAAACTAACACAACATGGGAAATCAACAATACTCCAATATAAAATAAAAATTAAATTTAAAGAAATAAAATTATAATCTTTTTAAATATAGCTATGAGTCTTTGTATAAGTTATAGCCAGGATTCACTCATTATAGATACTGATGAACTGACATGGAAATGAGAAAAAATCACTATCATGATCAAGCTGTGTTTTCCTGCTTTAAAGAGAAGTGAAAAGAGACAGAGAAGGCACAGGTACATAATACAGGATACATACCTGAGTTTAAAACCTGGATCTTCTGTTCATATCCTTTCACTTCCTGAATCAGTCAGACCCACTGAGCTACGAATCCCACTCTACTTTTTTATCGTCGTCGTTGTTCAGTCAATTGTGAAGGACAGGGAAGCCTGGCATGCTGGAGCCCATATGGGCTGCAGCACGCCAGGCTTCCCTGTCTTTCACCATTTCCCAGCCTTGCTCAGATTCATGTCCACTGAGTCAGTGATGCCATCCAACCATCTTATCTTCTGTCTCCTCCTTCTTCCTTTTGCCTTCAATCTTTCCCAGCATCAGGGGTCTTTACAATGAGTCGACTTCTCATTAGGTGGCCAAAGTATTGGAGCTTCAGCTTCGGCATCATTGCTTCCAATGAATATTTAGGGTTGATTTCCTTTAAGATTGAGTGGTTTGCTCTCCTTAAGGTCCAAGGGACTCTCAATTGTCTTCTCCAGCACCACAGTGTGAAAGCATCAATTCTTCGGGGCTCAGTTTTCTTTATGGTTCAACTCTCACAACCATACATGACTTCTTAAAGGAGGGCTTTAAAAAAGCTATACCATTTCTATACCTGACTGAGAGCTATTTGACCCTGAGCAGCTTATAAGTAACATTTTCCTCACAGAAATAGCTCTTCATCAGCTCCTTTAAGCTAAAGTTTCTGCCAGCTGCCATGCCTTCCAGCCCAGCCCAGCCAGCCATGCAGCAACCCCAGCCTCCAGTTTGGAAAAGATCTCCTGGATCCTCTGTGCTGCCTGGTTGAAAGCTTCTTGACTCAATTTCAAGGGATCCTGTTCACCTCCCTTTTATTAAAATTGTTTTATCATATTACAACCTTTCAAGAAGATGTGGACTGCAGCAGAGAAATAAATAGAGCCAATCTATTTTGTATCATCAAAGTCTTTACATGACGAAGATGTGAATTTCTGTTTCTTTCCCCGTTCATCATTGTGGAGGAGGATCACCAAGCCTAATTGAAGCCTGTAACATTTTTCTGCTATTGATGTGGGTTTTAGCTGAAGTGGAATGAAACATATCACCTATGAAGGGAGATTACTTTTACAAATTAAACCCATGTATCTTACGGAGTTCTATTTCCAGAAATGTGACCTTATTACACTGCATAATTAAAAATGAGAGCAATAAAGCCATGCTAGCCAACATGACTTCTAATAACGCCTGCTGGATTTGAATTAAGTTTGGTCTTGACTATTAAAACATCACAAGGTACCCTGTGGGGACCGTGATGAAAAGCTCCCCATTGTATCTGTGGTTCCTGGCTGTTCTAGACAAGATATGAGCCTGCATGGGTCCTAGAAAACAAAATGCCTTTGAGTATTTTTATTGGTGCTATGAAAGAAGGAAGTAGGAGGGGATTCATGTTTGGGAACACATGTACACTCGTGGGGAATTCATGTCAATGTTTGGCAAAACCAATACAGTATTGTAAAGTAAACTAAAGTTAAAATAAAAACTAAAAAAAAAAATAGTTGCTTCTTGGATGAGAGAGAAGGGGAGAAGGAGAGAGAGACAGACAGGCTTGGGATCCTGTTCACTTTGAACAGGGGAACTAGCTGAAAAGCAGGAAAGGGGACCTGAAAGCAAGAGTGTGGGAAGGCGGGTGCTGGAGAAGCTGCCGGACAGGAGGTGGAAGGTTGAGAGGATCACAGGTGATGGGGTGTGGGAGAGAGGGGTTGTGCTCTGAAGTTCCAAGAAGATAAATCAGAAATGCTTGGAGCATCAGGAGAGAGGCTGAGGCTGTGAAGAACTTGGGGGGAATAAACAAAAGGACTCAATGAATGAAAAGTGTAAGGTAGTACACAACCCTATGTCCACAATAGCCAAGAAGGGGAAACAATCAGCAGAGGATTGGATAAAGAAGGTGCGGCACATGTATACACAACTGAATATTGCTGTTGTTGTTATTGAGTTGCTAAGTTATGTCCTACTCTTTGAGGCCTCATAGACTGTGGCCTGCCAAGCTCCTCTCTCCATGGAATTTCCCAGGCAACAGTGGACGGGTTGCCATTTCCTTCTCCAGGGGATCTTCCTGACCCAGGGAATGAACCTGAGTCTCTGCATTGGCAGGTAGATTCTTTACTACTGAGCCCCCTGGGAAGCCCCACAATGGAATATCACGAGCAATAAAAAAGAATGGCATAAAGGCATTTGCAGTAACAGGGATGGACTTAGAGATTATCATACTAAGTGAACTGAGTCAGAAAGAGAAAGACAAATACCATATGATGTCAGTCTAAAAGAGGACACAAATGAACTTATCTACAAAATGGAATAGACTCACAGACGTAGAGAACAGACTCATGGTTGCCAAGCGGGAGGGAGGTGGGGAGGGATAGGGTGGGAGTTTGGGATTAGCAGATGCAAACTATCACATATTGAATGAGTAAACAAGGTCCTCCTGTTTAGCACTGAGAACTATATTCAGAATTATATATCCTATGATAAACTATAAAAGAATATTTTAAATAGAATATATATATGTATAACTGAACTACTTTGATGTACCACAGAAGTTAGCATAATATTGTAAATCCACTATACTTCAATTAAAAAGAGAGAAAGAAGTATAAGGTTGTTCAGATTTGCCAGCCAAGCAGGATAACCCAAAACTCAAGCCCATAGTTTCTCCTGGAACAGCTTCCCTTCCTACTGGAACATGTAAGAGCTGATGCCTTCAGGACAGCAGATCTCAGACTGTTGCTAACAGATTTAAAGCTGTGGAGGCACATGAGTCAGGGAACCGGAGGAGAAAGCTCTGAGATTCCAATCAGGTCTCCAGGCAGAGTCCCATCGCTTTGGTCACTGGAACCCTCTCTCCAGCCCACCTTGCTCTCCACTTATGGTCTCCTACATTAGGGGCAGTTAGTACAGGAGGGCACAGTACCCACTCCAGTATTCTTGCCTGGAGAATCTCATGGACACAGAAGCCTGGCAGGCTACAGTCCATGAGTTGCCAAGAGTCGTACATGTCTGAAGCGACTTAGCATACACACACACACACACACACACAAACTGCTTTTAATTCTCAGTGTCCAGCTGAAGCTTAGACAAAGTAAATTTCAAATACTTCCAGAGTCTCAAAAACAAACTTGCCCTTGAGAATCCCATGTCTCCAGCACCTTCCTTGTTTTGCTCTGCAATGCAGGATGCATCGGGCCAAATTTTTAAAACACCAAATGGCCGCAGACTGTCTGTCAGACTGGGAGAAGGATGGGATTTCAACTTCACCTTGTCCAGTCTCAAACAACCTGATGGATTAAGGTATGTGGCCATTAGCAGCAGACAAGTCATCGAGTTGGAACATGGCAGGAGCTAAGCCTCGGGTTGTTGACAGCTTTATCCTCCTTACAGGCTTTGTCAACTCAAGTAGTTTCTCTAAACAGTTCCTCCTCTGTAAAATATGAATATTGACAGTACCTACTTTCTAGAGGTGTGGTGAGAATTAGATGGAATAATCCATGAAAAACATGGTAAGCTGTAAGCCTGACAGAGTAAATATTGAATGATTGGTAGATGTTACCACTGCTGCTAGTACTTGTTACGACTACTGCTGCAAATGCTTCTTCTAACCACATCTGTTTCCATTATTAGAGCTTCCCAGATGGCACTAGTGGTAAAGAATCTGCCTGCCAGTGTAGGAGACGTGAGACACGGGTTCAGCCTCTGGTTCGGGAAGATCTCCTCCAGGAGGGCATGGCAATCCAGGCCAGGATTCTTGCCTGAAGAATCCCATGGACAGAAAAGCCTGGCAGGCTACAGTCCATAAAGTCACAGAGTTGGACACGACTGAAGCGACTTAGCACGTAAGCACACATGCTTATTATTAGACTGCTCTCCCAGCATCATTTCCCTAGGCATTGCCCCTTTTTGATCATTGATCTGATTGTGCATGGGAGTAAACATGTTTATACAATGCTGCTTGCCTTCTGTAGCCACGTTCACCTTCCACTTACAGAGTATGTCCCAGAAGTCGCGTGCTAATCCAAGCTCCATCAAAAGGGTCCCTTTTCTGTTTTTAACGTATTTATTTATTGGCTGTGCTGGGTCCTTCTGGCTGCGCATGCGCTGTCTCTAGTGGCAGAGTAGAGGCCACTCTCCACCTGTGGTGCACAGGCTTCTCACTGCAGTGGCTTCTCTTATTGCAGAGGACAGGTTCCAGGGCCTGCGGGCTCAGTAGTTGTGGTACACGGGCTTAGTTGCTCTGCGGCATGTGCAATCTTCCTGGACCAGAGATGGAACCCGTGTTCCCTGCACTGGCAGGCAGATTATTAACCACTGGGTTAGCCCAGTGGGTCCCTTCTGAGTAAATTCTAATTTGAGAACAAATGACAGTGAATTCAGACTTCTCATCGTGGCTGAATCCATGGCATGCAAGAGACAGGTGATGTCATTGGCTGTTTTCTATCATACAGGAGATAGAGAAGTGTGGTTCCTGGAAGGATTCTCAACCTTGATCCAATACCAGCATCCCCGGGGCAAGGCGGGGGGGAGGCTGTTAAATCACATGTTGCCACCCCTACCCGGGTTTCTGAACCTGGGACAGAGTCCCACCAGCGGGTCTTCACAGACTTGTAATCCTGCTCACTGATAAGCTGTGGAAAGCACCCCTGTGTTATTTCCGGAGCATTTGTGAAAGATACAGAAGCAGAATAATCATCATTATTAGGAAGGTTGGAAGAAGAGGCCAACAAGAGTCTAAGAAGTTATGCAGAAAACAGAACTGGGGCTTCCCTGGTGTGCAGTGGTTAAGAACCTGTGATTTCACTGCAGAGGGTTCAATCCCTGGCTACGGAACTAAGGTCCCATATGCCGTGTGGCACAGCCAAAAGAAAAAACAGAAACAAACACACACAAAACCAGAATTGACTCAAAGCCACTCCTTTTTATGGCTAAGTAATATTCCACATACACAATTAAAAGTAAAAGAAACACACACTGTTTACAGTTGTGTGTGTTGGGTCATGAGGCCAGAGGGTTGATCTGAGCTTTTTCCATGCTCACTCCCTGCTCCCAACTGCATCAAATTCTACTGTTTGGGGAGGCAAGTGAAAGACCCCAGACCTTACTCATAATTATTATACTTCCAAACCCAGGCCTTTATTTCATTACACCCAGTGACTCCAATTCTTGCTCAGAGCACAGGGTAACCAAAGTCTTCCTAGCCTGGGAGCAATGGAGTTACCTCCGGAGAAAGCCCCCTGTGATTCGGTCCCCCTTGTCAGGTCCAAAACAATGTGGGCTGTGGAGGATTCATCAGCCTGCCCTTCAGCAAGGTGAGCAGACAGTGGTGGGTCCCCAGTCAGAAGCACCTCCTGCTTTCTTGCTGGTTTTCTCACCCTCGCAGGAAGCTTCCTGAGCTAATCGGATGTGTCACACCAGCTGAGACCTGCCAGGTGTAACGTGAAGGTAACCAGGCTGGTTTTTAAAGAATAAACATGCCAGAACCTCAACATCCTGATGTGTGCTTCCTGCTTTAAAGCAGGGGCCATGCAATGCAGTATACCACCAGTGATGTCATCCTGGGTTCAATCCTTTATGCCCCCAAAGCTGCAACATGTCCCTTGCAAAAGTGTTACTGGGGGTGAGTCCTCATTTGCTTAGGGTGGATTTTATTTTGGAAACTAGCTGAGAGCTAGTTTCCATTGCCAAGCCTGGTAAAAGAAGGGTGATCAAGCAGGGCGATGCTTTTGGGGTAATAAACAAGTGTGCCTTCGAGATGGATTTTTCTGGGCACAGATCATAAACTGATTCTGAGAGAAATCAGTAACACAGGCAGACAAGCTTCCCCAAATACACTTTCTTCCTGAGTGAATGGGAAGTGACTGATGCACATAATCTTTCAAAGGGTTTCCCTGATGACGCAAATGGTAAAGAATCTGCCTGCAATGCAGGAGACCCAGGTTCAATCCCAGAGTCGGGAAGATCCCCTGGAGAAGGGAATGACAACCGACTCCAGTGTGCTTGCCTGGAGAATTTCATGGACAGAGGAAACTGGAGGGCTACAGTCCATGGGGTTGCAAAGAGTCAGACACAACTGAGCGACTAACACACACGAAGAGTAGCAATTTGGTCTCCTGAGGATAATATGCAAATCTATGGAACTCAGTGCGCAGAAGGGTTCCCTGGAGAGTCTAATCCCCCTTGTCTGGGGTCCCAGCATCACCGCATGTAGAAACCTTTCTGGATGTTGCTGATGGGCAAGCAGAGTTAAGAACAACCAACCCAGGGAAGAAAAGAGGAATCAACCAAGCTCGGAGGCAGGCAACAGCAGACCTCAGTTCAAGAAGTAAGGGCCACTGAAGAAAAGGAAAGGCTGGGATGAAGGGCTGTGAGCCAAGGCAGGTTGATGGTACAACATGCCGCTGAGATGAGCTGCTGAACTTAGAGAAGCACCAAAGGATTTGGCAACAGGAGGCAGTTTGCAACCTTGATGAAAGTGACAGGGACGTGAGCCAGATTGGAGTTAGCTGAAGTGGAAACAGCCCCGTTGCGACATTTTTGAGTTCTGCTCTGAATAGATGAGCGTAAATGATGCAGCAGCTGCTCAGGGAAAGGGAGAGCTTCTGACCACACTGATGGGAATGGCCTGATGGAAAAGAAGAATTCCACAATGAAAGAGAAGAGGGTGGTAGCTGCAAGAGTGATGTCCCCTAGAGGGCAGGAGGAGATGCAGGCCAGATGTGGAATGACCATCCTTGATGCGGGCCTTGGACCATTGTGGTAGATGCAGGGTAGACTGACGAATCAAGGGTGGTATGTAAATATGGGGGTGGGAATGTGAGGATATCCCCATCTGATGACTTCTATAAATATCCAAAAAGTGAAAGTGTTAGTCACTCCGTCGTGTCTCTTTGCAACCCCCATGGTGTGTAGCCCGCCAGGCCCTTTGTCCACGGAATTCTCCAGGCCAGAATACTGGAGCAGGTTGCCATTTCCTTCTCCATTGGATGGCTCCTATAAATATCTATATCAATAAGATCTTACAGTAAAGAGATAGTATTTTGAAGTCTTTTTGGTCATCCCATTGACTATACCATGGACGTATTTTCATGTCAATACATGAGCATCTCAACCATCCTTTTAAAATTACTGTGTAGTGTTCCTTTGTACAGGTGACCATACAAGGGCTTCCCAGGTGACTCAGTAATAAAGAATCCCTCTGCCAATGAGACATAGGTTCAATCTCTGGGTCGGGAAGATCCCCTGGAGGAGGAAATGGCAACCCACTACAGTATTCTTGCCTGGAAAACCCCATGGACAGAGGCGCTTGGCAGGCTACAGTCCATAGGGTTGCAAAAGAGTGGGATACAACTTTTAGTGATTGAGCACAGAACACAGCATTCCTTTGCATAGCTGAAGATAATTTATGTAATCGGTAGTCTTCTAGGGGTGAGCTGATTTTTCCCCATCTTTTGAGAATATGCAGAAACAAAGGAAAACAATCAAAGGAGACCAAATAATAATACTTTGGTCATTAAGCAAAGTCAAGCATGTCTAGTTCCCTCTTGAGGGGTATAGATAATATTCTGAGCTATGTCCTGTGAGCTGTTTTGCAGATACTGAAATCTCCACAGGTGGGGAAGTTAACTACCTGATGACCAGCCTGTAGCCATGACATAAACTTCCACAATTCAGAGAACTGGCCTCAAGAAGATGGGAACAAATAGATCCTGGACCTGCAGACTAACTGTACTTAAAACATGCATGATGACACTGGTCAGACCACCAATGACCAATTTCAAGATGATTGTCAGAGCTGACTGTGCTGTTTTTGCATGTAGCCCCTCCCTCTGTCTATAAAAGCTCTTGCCCCCTGATTGTAGTGGGGGGAGTCAGTCTTTGGACAGGCGTCCGCCCTCCCCACTCATTGCCAGCATCCAAAATAAAGCAAACTTTCCTTTCTACCAATCTTGCCTCTTTATTGGCTTTTGAGCAGTGAGCAGCTGGACCCCATTTTCAGTTACACTGTAGCTGTATATAAAATTTTATTCATACAGATTTTTTTATGGTGTCAGAGTCCATTGCCCTCATTAAATATTCAAGTGGGTTCTGACTCTCCAAAAAAGATGAAAAGTCATTAGTCTGATCCAGTTTTTAAATAAGAACTAGATATATGTCCAAAGCTGAAATTGGGTCCCTTGAATTCTCAACTAGTGCCCTATCCATTGCCTTTTGACCAAAAAATAGTCACCGTCACCATCATCATCATTATTACCATCATCACCATTAACATCATGACCATCATCATCATCACCATCACCATCACCATCATCATCACCATCATCATCACCATCACCCCCATAACCCTCATCACTATCATTACCACTATCGTCATCACCATCATCTAAAACATCTGTTTCTGTGGACTCCTGATTCTCTGAGGCTCCATTAAGCAAAATTAACTCTTCGAAACTCTGGGCTGCCCAAGCAGCTGGTAAGGTGAAAACTGGCCATCAGCCTCCCTCCTCCCCATCAGTACTCACCGGCAGAGAGCGTGCAGTCTGGGGCTTTCATCCCTCCATTGGCCTCTTGTTCCTAACTGGTGAAGTCTCGTGCCCTTGTTGAGCCTTGTTTCCATAAGGCTGGACACCTTTTAATAGGACGTACTTGAAAAACAAGATATTTTCCTTTGTGCTAGAAACAAATGGTGATTAATGTGCTCGTTGTAATTAATCTGTGGTGACAGATGAGTGGTGTCTTAGCAGCTCCTCCGCTGCTGTGGGAGCCTCCCTGGACAGGACAGCTGGTGAGAGGGGACACCAAATTCAATTTGTGCCTCATTTGCATACATATGACAACCATCTGTGCTAACAACACTGCGATGTCTCCATTAGATCCCGTGGTAGCAACAGCCTCTCCCGGGCTCCTGTTAGCCCTGGAAGAGGAGGAGCTCAGAGTGTAAATATTTGTAGAGGGAAAGGGTGGGCTTGATGGAGCACAACCAACCGTGTCCCTTTCATCAGAGGTTAAGCTTTAAGCATGGGCTGAGGTTCCTCTCATCCACGGGAGGGCATCTTCTCCTGAGAACCCCTTCTTATTTCATCAGAAGCTTATAGTATCCATCTCAAAGACCCATTGAATTGTTGATGTTCTTATCATCCAGTCTCTTGAACCAGCTTCATTTTGGTAAAGACTTTAAAAAAAAATTTTTTTTAACTGGCCCATTTATTCAAAAACTATTCATGGTAGTATGTATATACACACCACTGTATACAAATTAGATAACTGATAAGGACTTACTGTATAGTACAGGGAACTCTACTCAATACTCGGTAATGACTTTGGGAAAATAATCTTAAAAAGAGTAAAGATGTATATATGTGCTAAGTTGCTTAAGTTATGTCCAATTCTTTGTGATTCTATGGATTGTAGCCCTCCAGGCTCCTCTGTCCATGGAATTCTCCAGGCAAGAATACCCTGGAGTAGATTGCCATGCTCTCCTGCAGGGGATCTTCCCAACCCAGGGATCAAACCTGGGTCATTGACAAGAAGGTTCCTTACCACTAGCACCACCTGGAAAGCCCAAATATGTATGTATGTAAAACCAAGTTACTGTGCTATACAACAGAAAGTAACATAGCACTGTAAACGGCTATACTCCAATAAAAATTAATTTGAAAAAACAAAAATATTCATGGAGTATTTTCAAAGTTTGGGCAAAATTCCAGGTGAAAAAAAGATATAGGAGTTCACAGGAGAGAAAAGGCTTTTGATTTATGGAGTTTATATGTAGAGGTTTATATGTGGGGCTTCCCTTGTGGCTCAGCTGGCAAAGAATCTGCCTGCACTGTGGGAGACCTGGGTTTGGTCCCTGGTTTGGGAAGATCCCCTGGAGAAAGGAAAGGCTACACACTCCAGTATTCCGGCCTGGAGAATTCCATGGATTGTATAGTCCATGTGGTCACAGAGACTGACATGACTGAGAGACTTTCACTTTCACATCTAGACATGAACCCTGGTAACAAACAAACAAACAAGAAAAATTACTTGCACTGTTATGTTCTAAGCAGGGAATCAAATGAAAGGTGGCATGGGAAAAAACAGTAGTTGATGAGGACATTGCATGTAGTGGTCCAAGCAGTTCTTGCAAGGAGGTGAGATTTAAGCTGTTGTCTACATGCCAGGAAGGAGTCATATTGTAAATGAACAGAAAACACATTCCTCCAAAGAAAGGGAACTGTGAACTTGGCGTCTTGAGGGAAAAAAAGATGACCAGTGTGGCTGGGGGCAAGTCAGAGAGAGGAGGTGAGAACGGTGAGTCCATCTTAGCTTCCTAGAGTTGGAGTCATGAAGTACGGCAGAGAGGAGAGGGCTTTAAATGACAGAAGTTTATCATCTACAATTCTGGAGGCTAGAAGTCAAGAAACTGAGGTTTCAACATGGCCCTGAAAACTGTGCAGAAGATCACTTCCTTCCCTCTTTGAGCTGCTGGCATGGCCGTGGATCCTCGGCGTTGCTCCGTGCTTGGCAGATGCATCACTCAGGGCTCCGCCTCTGTCCTCAGGAGGCTGTCTTCTCTCTGGGTGTGCCTGTGTCTCTTCTCTTCTTGTAAGGAGACCAGTCATATTAGGTTAACCAGTTGGAGCTGGGGATTTGAAAGCCAGATCATGCATACTGGTCATAGTGGAAGCCCACAGACTCCAGACCCCTTCTTCAGAGCTGAAGACAAACGTGTGAGAAGTCAGAACGAGGTGTGAGAGGGCATTACCCATTAAGCTAGCCAACAAATGGCAACGTTAACAACAACTGGATTAACAAAGCCTTCCTGCAACCAAAACCTGGTTTTATAAGATAGGGAAGGTTATTACTCAAGAAAAATTGCTACCACACATCCCAACGACTTTAAATCCTAAGTAAAAAAGCCATCTTTAGCACAACAGATGTCCTTTTAAAATGTTATCAACCAGGAAAATAGATGCAGGGAGTGGGGGAGAGGATGCAAGCCAGACCATGAAAATGTAATCTAGAGTCCACAAATAAATAAGAGGGTAGTACAATCAGATTAAATGGCATGAAAACAAATGACAGGTAGCTGAATTTCTGGTGCTTCGTAGCTCCTGGAGCCCTAAAGATTGTGCACAAGTGTAGCTGAGTTTCTGGTGCATCGTAGTCCCTGGAGCTGTGAAGACTGAGTACAAGTGTGGGACAGGCTTGTTGCCAGTAAACAGGGAACTCTGCCTTGCTGGCTTCCAGTTTAGCCTCAGAAGCCTTGCTAACTCTGCATCCTGGAAGCCAGTAGCAGTCACTGTGAGGAGCATTACAAATAAAATGGACTTGCTAAAGCAGCACCTTTAGAGGCCTTCCATGAGTCCACTTCTAGTCAACAGAATTAAAGGGCTTCCCAGGTGGCGCAGTGAGTAAAGAATCCACCTGCGATGTAGGAGACACAGGGGTCTTGGGTTCCATCCCTGGAGCAGGAAAGTCCCCTGGAGGAGAAAATGGCAGCCCACTCCAGCTGCCTGCCTCCTGCCAATGGCCCAAGTTTTCTTTCCTAGGGGGAAGGGCTTTCTTTTACCTTGGTTTCAATTTTCTATATTCCGTGCATGCTCAGTCATTTGTCAAATCTGACTCTTTGTGACCCCATGAACTGTAGCCTACCAGGCTCCTCTGTCCATGGGATTTCCCAGGCAAGAATACTGGAGTAGGTTGCCATTTCCTCCACCCCGATCCCGCCCATCTAGGTCATCACAGATAATGATGATGATGGTTAAAATAGCCAAACACAATCAGTGATGTCGTAGGTGCTTAATAAATGGCAGCTAATATCATTGATAAAAGAAGCTCTTTTAGAGAGAGGAACCTAAAGGGATAAGATACAATCCATTTGAATGAAGAGAGGAATGAAAGAGCTAGGAGACTTGGAGTCAGGGGAAGGGCAATGCTCTCTGTGCTGCATGAGGCAGCTGACAGAGCTATCTGTAACACCAAATTATCAGAGACAGGTTTGGGATTTTCACTGGCACGGACATGCTTCCCCCTGAGCCCCAGAATAAATGCTTAGAAGGTTAAAGGTGAGTTCATTAATCTCCTAGCTTGTTTGTTTGTTTGGACACACAGATGCTCCCATTGTGAACACAATCTGAGGAACAACAACAACAATATATGTATATATATATATGAACTCCAAAGGAGTCTTATGGTGGAGTGCTGTACAAGAGAAAAAAAAAAGTTTTACAGTTAATTCTCTGCTTCAAAAACCTGTAGTCAGAATTGAAAACTCATGACTTGGTTCTTTATAGGGCTTGTTTATGCAGCTTGCTTTCTAACTGGCATTTGGTCAACTTTTCCAAGTAAATTTTTAGTTGGCTCAGTTAGGTAAAACTTGCCAAGCAAGGGCCGTTTAAGTTCTTACCCCATTTCTTTGTACCAATGACAGTTTTCTTTGTACCTGCTTGACTTTCATTCAACACATCTCCCAGCTTCTGTGAGAAGCCCTGGACAAGCCTCAATCTGAGATGCTGAGACAAAAGCCAAGATTTACACCTTCTAATGAAGTGGAATGATGGAAAATGTGACTTACATTATCCTCATTGAACTCAGTATCATTTTTAGTAATAGCCAAGATAATTCTCCTTTGGCTCCAAATAACCTGAAAACAGGAGAAAAAACTTTGAAAAAGAGAAGTGACTTGCTAAAGGCCATTTTATGCACATTAAGGTGCAGTTCAGTTCAGTTGGTCGGTTGTGTCCAACTCTTTGGGATTGCAGCACATCAGGCTCCCTGTCCATCACCAACTCCTGGAGCTTCTTCAAACTCATGTGCATCGAGTTGGTGATGCCATCCAACCATCTCATCCTTTGTCTGTCATCCTCTTCTCCTCTTGCCTTCAACCTTTCCCAGAATCAGGATCTTTTCCAATGAGTCAGTTCTTTGCATCAGGTGGCCAAAGTATTGGAATTTCAGCTTCAGCATCAGTCCTTCCAATGAATATTCAGGACTGATTTCCTTTAGGATTGACTGGTTTGATCTCGTTGCAGTCCAAGAGACTCTCAATAAGGTGCAAAGAAGGCTTATCTTGTGTGTTTATCCTCTATCTTTGGAGGCAGATTTAAATCTGCAGCAGGCAGATTTAAGGTCAACCACCACAACCCACACCACCCTAGCAATGATTTCTGCCTCCTGGTGTTCACATTTTTGTATAAACCCTTCTCCTTGACTTAGAAGTAGGTCCTATGTCCTGCTTCTAGTCAATAAAGCATAGCCAAAGTGAGGGAATATCCCTCACATGGTTATGAAATATGTAACATCCATCTAATTATCAGGTTCACTCTATAGGCCATCCTTGATGGCTTGATAAAGGAAGTGGCCAGGCTGGGAGACATGGCATAGAATAGTGGGTTGTCCCTGAGAATCAGATGTGGTCTCTAGGAATTACAAGTAGGACTAGGACCTGAGGGTAGTCTCTAGTCAAGAAAGAAGATAGAACCTTCAGTCTTCCCACCACAAGACAGTGAATTCCACCAAAAACCTGAGCGAGCTCAGAAATGGAGTCTTTACCAGCCGGGCTTTCAGATGAGATTACATGTTGATTGATACCTTCATTACAACTTTGTGAGACCCTAAGCAGAGGAACCAGCTAAGTTGTGCCTGGTATCCTCCCTACAGAAACTGCTGCTGCTGCTGCTGCTAAGTCACTTCAGTCGTGTCCGACTCTGCGTGACCCCATAGACAGCAGCCCACCAGGCTCCCCCGTCCCTGGGATTCTCCAGGCAAGAACACTGGAGCGGGTTGCCATTTCCCTCTCCAATGCACGAAAGTGAAAGTGAAGTCGCTCAGTCATGTCCGAGATAATAAATGTGTGTTATTTAAGTCATTGAATGTGTAGTAACATATTACACAGGGATAGAAAATAAACACAGAGATCCTCTGCTAGGTAACGATGAAACTCAAGCATCTTTGGTTTTCCATGAAGGCATCTCTAATCACTTACAGGAAAACCAAGAGTTTCTCCTGGTTCTTTCTCATCTACCCTTAAAATTCTCCTAATTGACTCTTTGTATTTCCTATCTCAATATGACCATTATATCATATACACCATTGTTAGTCGCTCAGTCGTGTCTGACTCTTTGTGTTCCAATGGACTGTAGCTACATTATGACCATTACTCTAAATCAATATCTTACGAATATACCCCATTTCTACCACATATTCATTTATGATTGTATTTGGTTGTTTCATTTATTACTTCATCTCCACTTATCAACCATCAAAACACAGACACTTTCATCAAATTAGCTGGTAATTTAGAACCATTTTAACCTATCTATAACTTATGTGTGAAAACAGAAAGCCTTGGCAAAGAAACAGAACCAAATGGACATTTTAAAACTGGAAAATACAACTAATATAAGAAGTAAAGAGAAAATACAGAAAAATACTGAAATAAAAACTTCAGTCCATGGGCTCAACAGCAGAATACAAATGAGAGAGGAGCAACTCAGTGAACTGGGAGATAGAAAGACAGAAATTAATCTGAGCAACAGAGACAGAATAGAATTTTTTTAAAAAATGACCAGAGCCTCAGAGACCTGTGGGACTATAACAAACTATCCCCCATCTATTGGCATCCCAGGAAGATAGTAGAAAAAGTATTTGAAAAATAATGGTGGGAAACTTCTCAAACTTGACAAGAGATATAAAAACTCACAATTCAGGTTGTTGAACAAACTCCTTTCTAAAGATAAGCAGGTGACCTTTCCAGATAGTAGGAGTCTGGAGATTACTGATAGGTCTTACTTACCATTGCATTTAATAAGCCCCTGTAGCAGAACTCACTCAGCAGCCAATCCAAGAGCCACTGGAAGGGGTTATCTCTAATCTTCATTAATCACCCCCAGGACATTCTTCATAAACAGACAGTCTGAGTTACACTTGGAGTCTGCATGCAAACCCATCTCTAAGATAGATCCTGCAACTCAGTCCTCAAAGGGAGACTGGAGGACCAGCAAGCATGTCAGCATCACCTGGGAGCTTCCTAGAGCCCCGCCCTAGACTTGATACACCTCAGATTCACATTCAAGTTTGAAGAGCATGTCTCTGGCTGATTGCACACTCCTTTCCAAACCCCACACCCCTATACTCCTGTTACATTAAAATTCTAGAATTCCCTATGGGCTGCAGGCTTAAAGCCAACCAAAAGAGCATCAAAATTACAAACTAGGAAAAGTACTGGGCAAAGACACTGGAGTTTTGTTCTCTCCCCTGAACCTTTGTGTTCACAAATCACCTGAACTGCCAGCAGTCTCTGTTGGCAAGATTGCTGCTTTTCGTATTGACTTGTTTTCCTTATGAATTTAGCGAAGACAAACTAGAAAATCAGAGGCTTCTTCCTGTTTGAATATCCTATGATTCCATTACATGTGAATCTGATCACCCATTACTACTTAGCCAAAATCTGTATATAGAGAAGTTAATTATAAGATCCTAAACCATGCTTGGTATATAATTATAGCAGAAATATTTTTTAATCTAACTGTAATTCTATTTAGAAATGTTGATGACTTGAGCTTTGCGCCTGTAGCTTATAATATCACCAGAAACCCTTCATAGAATCATAACCTTGTAAGTCGGTTACCTGTTGATGGTCAAATATATATATATATATATATAATTTTAACAGTGCCCATTACACACAGGCTTCCATTATAACACTATTTCCACTCGGTCATGGTTTTATGAAAAATTCCCCTATTGGCTCAAATTTTCCAAGCTTAATCACACTCTTGAGGTGAACTTTTTCAATTAAACTCCACTTAAGCCAATTTTGAGCTCTTTGAATGAAGGAAAAATATATATGCCAGACTCTTAAAAATAACTGTCAAGCAGGTTCCTTTTTTAAATATTTATTTAACACACTAACATTCACACTTCACAAGAGCACTAACCTGCCTGCCTCATAATTTCCAGATGATGGAGGCAGAGGTGCTTTTTTGCTTAGAAATCCCCAGTAAGTCTTTTAATTATCTCCTTTGCCACGGGGAATTATAGATAGTCTGTAAAGCAGGTTATTTTGTTTTAAACTTGTGAGGCCACTTAACATATATGAAGCTGAATTCAGTTAATACACACCATCTCCCCTCCTTGTGAGTTTGGCAAAGTTTTCCATTTTGGGACTAATGAGAAGAAAAGTCATTTGGATTACTGATCCACTGTGAGTTATACAGAATGGGGAAGAATGGGCAATTACCACTATTTTGAATGCCCTCCATTTACTGTTTCTAAACTTTATTTTGGAACGTGCAGCCTTTGATTGTATTATTTCTATAGGGAAAAAGCCCTCTGATTTCTCTCTCAGAACAATTGGAAGGCAAAGTCTCCTGGGTTTGGGTCACGGCTCTGATCTGTTGGTTTTCTTTCCCTGCTAAATCGTTTGTATCCCCTCTGTATATCTTCACCTGGTTGATTGGGAACGGGAAGCCTGCCAGGACACACACTGCCATCCTCTGGGGCACAGCCAGCCAAGGGCAGGACACGAAAGAATTCTTCACTGGATTCCTCATGTCTAAGACTTGCTGCCAACTGCCAACTGATGGAGATGTTCTTCTTGATTCCAAAGTCTCTCCGCACAGTTATATAGACCTGATTTTTGAAAAATCCCTAATGGATTTTCGTTGCCCCTTCTCCAAGCTAACGCTTTTCACATGTTGCTTAAGGAGGAACAACATCTGCGGATTCTGATGGGTGAGAATGTTGTTGTTGTTGTTGTTCAATTTCTAACTTATGTCCAACTTTTTGTGACCCCATGGACTGCAGCATGCCAGGCTTCCCTGTCCTTCACTATCTCCCAGAGTTTGCTCAAACTCATGTCCGGTGAGTTGGTGATGTCATCCAATCATCTCATCTTCTGCCACCCCCTTCTTCTTTTGCCTTAATCTTTCCTGGCATCAGAGTCTTTTCTGATGGGTCAGCTCTTCACATCAGGTGGCCAAAGTTTTGGAGCTTCAGCTTCAGTATCAGTCCTTCCAATGAATACTCAGGGTTGATTTCCTTTAGAATTGGTGGGTTTGACCTCCCTGTAGTCCAGGGAAGTCTCAAGAGTCATCTCCAGCATCACAATTCAAAAGCATCAGTTATTTGGTGCTTGGCCTTCTTTATGATCCAATTCTCACATCCATACACGACTCCTGGAAAAACCATAACTTTGATTGTATGGACCTTTGTTGGCAAAGTGGTATCTTCTGCAATAATCTGAGATGGTCTGGCCCATTGACTTCTTTCATGCAGCTGATCTTAGCTCCCTCCTTTTCAAGGAAGTCATCCCTACCTCCTCTGGTAGGTCCCTACACTCTCTGCACAATGCTGCTCTTTGAGTCCTGGAATATGCAGTCCCAGATCCTGCCACAGGACCTTTGCACATATCATTCTCTTTGCTTGGAACACTCTAACCATTTTTCTTCTCCTAGTGAACTTCTATCTACTATTTAGGTCTTAGCTTGTCACTTTTTCAGGGACAACCTCACTAACTTGGCTAATTAAGTCAACCCCACACCAGTGTCTGTCCTCACACCACCATATACTTGCCCTTGATGGTACCTATCACGGCTGCCTTCTTACATTCTCTTCTGTGATGTTTATTAGTAACTTAATCCCTACCGGCTCCATGATCAGACCATGTACATTTTCAATGTCTGGCCTAGGCCTTCACACACGTAGGTGCTCAGTAATTATTTGTGAGATACATGGATGAATGAATGAATTCACTTAAGAAATTTTCAGGGGGTGGGAGGAGTCACAGAGTCTACGCCAGTGCTATTAAATGCCTTGGCATGGGAAGAATTTGTCTGGTTTGTTTTATGGTGTTGTTCTAACCTTGATGTGTAAGACCTATGAAATGAGAAGGTGGACAGAGAGGAAGCAGTCCAGAAGAGGACCTGGAATAAAAAACCCTCAGCTAAGTCCTACATAAAACACCTCCAGAGCCATAATACTGTAAACCTAGAAATGGACCTTGGAGATTGTTTCTGGGATTTTACAGATGAAGAAAAGCTTCCACTGTAGTTACTGGCAGACCCCACCCCTTCTAACTCCTCATCTGTTCTTGGTCCACTGCTTCCACAAGGAGACAGCCCTTAACAGGCATTTTTAAAAATTAAATAAAGAGCAAGACTCAATAGGGCTTCCCCGATGGCTCAGTGGGTCAAGAATCTGCCTACAACGCAAGAGATGAGGGCTCGATCCCTGGGTCAGGAAGATCCCCTGGAGGAAGAAATGGCAACCCACTCCAGTATTCTTGCCTGGGAAGTCCTATGGACAGAGGAGCCTGGTGGGCTACAGTCCAAAGGGTTGCAAAGACTTGGACATGACTGAGGACACATTGGACTGGACAGGACTCAACAGGAGCTGAAGCCTTGAGCTGGGAAAACGGTACAAGAGGAACACTGATGAAATCATACAAAAACCATATAGTCCCCAGGCAATGGTTAGAGCAAGAATTGAATTTCTCTGCTCGCTTCCAACATCGAACATAGGGAGCTTTGCTAGGAAGTCCCCAAAGGAACAATTACCTCTTTTCTGTAATCTCTAAATCTTATGCCCTAAACTCTAAACACAAAGGAGTCCAGGAAGAAGAAGCTACCCAAACATCACTCATCCTTTCGGCATAGCAAAGTGGCTTAGGATGTGGGTTCTGGACCAGGTTCCTGAGTATAAATCCCATTGATTGTGTGACTTTAGTCAAGTTGCTTAATCTTTCTGCATCTCGGTTTTCTCATCTACGAAATGGGAATGCCTGCCAAGTAGCTTCATTCATGTCCGACTCTTTGAGACCCCATGAACTTTAGCCCACTGAGCTCCTCTGTCCATGGGATTCTCCAGGCAAGAGTACTGGAGTGGGTGGCCATGCCCTCCTCCAGGGGATCTTCCTGACTCAGGGATCAAACCTGCATCTCTCATGTCTCCTCTATTGGCAACTGGGTTCTTTACCACTGGAGCTGCCTGGGAAGCCCATGAAGAAGGAATAATGGAATCCAACTTTTAGGGTTGCTGTGAGGATGAAGTGTAGTATGACTTATAAGGTACCTGTGATGACGCACAGGAAACTTGGTATGACCTGGTATTATTTCAACATTCAACAGATGTGTGTTGAGTGCTTACTATATGCTCATATGGAATAAAGTTGTGGGGCAAGGACTTATCATGGGGGAAAAAAGACACGTTTAAGAGAAAAGAAATATACAGATTAGGCTCAGCTCTGAAAAATTTTTTAAGGAGAACTGGAACAGGAATGCGGAGTTGGCTGCCTTTAGATGGGCTTTGTTACAGGAACTTCTGGGAGGACCTGACATTTGAACCAAAGGATCCAGCCATGTGAAGAGCAGAGAAGAGAGTATTCTCACCCAGGAAATTTCAGAAACACAAAAGGCCAGGCCTTGAGGTGAGAATGTCCTTATTTCTCGTACAGTGAGAAACCTGTGGAAGGTTTTCTGCAAAGTGAGACAGGATATGAGCTGTGTTTTTAAAAGATCCTACAGTCCCAACCCATAGAATGCACAACACAGAGAGTGGACCAAATGCTGTAAACTATGGACTCCCGGTGGCAATGAGATGTCTACAAAGAGGGGATTCCCTGGTGGCTCAGCCAGTGAAGAATCTGCCTGCAATGAAGGAGACCCGGGTTCAATTCCTGGGTTGGGAAGATCCCCTGGAGGAAGAAATGGCAACCCACTCCAGTATTCTTGCCTGAGGAATCCCATGGACAGAGAAGCCTGGTGGGCTACAGTCCATGGAGTAACAACGAGTCAGACACGACTGAGCAATTAACACACAAAGGCTTACCAATTATAGTAAATGTACCATCTAATTGGGGGGGGTGTTGATAATAAATGTACCAACTGTGACTGTGCATTTCGGGGGGGGGGGTCTTTGGGAAATTGCTGTACTTTCAATTTTGCTGTGAAATTAAAACTGCCCTGAAAGCATAAAATCTTCATGAAAAAAATTAAACTACTTAATTGAAAAAAAAGATAAAGATTCTTCTGGTTTCTGTACAGAGAATGGGTTTCAGAGGGACAAGAGTGAAGACAGCGAGGCCAGCGAGGGAGCTAGTGGAGAAGCTGAGAGATGGCAGAGGGTGGTGCGGGCTGGGACGGATGGGAGGAAAGACGGAAGCGACAGGGTGAGCCGTGGGGAAGGGTAGGTGGTAGGACAAAGGGAGGCATCGAGGATGAGTCCTAGGATTTTGTGTTGAACAACCAGAAACAGTGATTCCATTTATCAAGACGGAGAAAAACAAGGAGACCTGGAGCTCATGGTGTTTGCTTTGGTTTCATGATGAAGGAGGCAGATCTGAGATTCTAGGACCCTGAGTTGTTGAATAGAATATCCCCCTCTCTGAAGAGCTCTAAGAACAAAGAAAGTACTAATTTACCTGGAATGGTGACAAGGAAGGCTCTTTAGGAGAAAAGAAGTGGATTAGTTCCCTTCTAGCAACCCATCCACCCTTCTTTTTAAAATTTATTTCTTTTAATTGGAGGTTAATTGCTTTACAATATTGTGGTGGTTTTTGCTATATATCGACATGAATCAGCCACGGGTATACATGTGTCCCCCCCATCCTGAACNACATGTGTCCCCCCATCCTGAACCCCCCTCCCACCTCCCTCCCCACCCCATCCCTCTGGGTTGTCCCAGAGCACTAGCTTTGGACGCCCTGTTTCATGCATCAAATTTGCACTGGTCATCTATTTCACATAAGGTAATATACATGTTTCAATGTTATTCTCTCATATCGTCCACCCTCTCCTTCTCCCACATATACACAATGGAATATTACTCAGCTACAAAAAAGAACACATTTGAGTTAGTTCTAATGAGGTGGATGAAACTGGAGCCTATTAAACAGAGTGAATAAGTCAGAAAGAAAAACATCAGTACAATATATTAACCCATCAACTCTTTAGGAATTGTGGTTACTTTGTTCTGGTGAGAAATTCCTCTTCAGTTCAGTTCAGTCGCTCAGTTGTGTCCAGCTGTTTGTGACCCCATGAACTATAGCACGCCAGGCCTCCCTGTCCATCACCAACTCCCGGAGTTTACCCAAACTCATGTCCATTGAGTTGGTGATGCCATCCAGCCATCTCATCCTCTGTCATCCCCTTCTTCTCCTGCCCTCAATCCTTCCCAGCATCAGGGTCTTTTCAAATGAGTCAGCTCTTCGCATCAGGTGGCCAAAGTATTGGAGTTTCAGCTTCAACATCAGCCCATCCAATGAACACTCAGGACTGATCTCCTTTAGAATGGACTGGTTGGATCTCCTTGCAGCCCAAGGAACTCTCAAGAGTCTTCTCCAACACCACAGTTTAAAAGCATCAATTCTTCGGCGCTCAGCTTTCTTCACAGTCCAACTCTCACATCCATACATGACTACTGGAAAAACCATAGCCTTGACTAGACGGACCTTTGTTGGCAAAGTAATGTCTCTGCTTTTTAATATGCTGTCTAGGTATGATGTCATTTTCTCCTATTTTTCTTAAGGTGGAGAAATAATGATGGTGCCGAGTGATATAGTTCTTTGTTTCCCAGGAATGCATTTGAACAGGAATGTGTTTTCTTTCTTTCTTTCTTCCTTTTTGATACTTAAAGGCAAATGAAAATTCTTGAAAACATCAGACCATCCTAGTATATGCCTTTGTTCAGAGAATTGAGCAATGTTAGAGTCACGCTCTGTTTAGAAGAAATCTGGGAGTTTAAAGGAGTGGATTCCAAGGTTTTTAAGAATATTATTTTCTTAAAGTTTGGACAACTTGATGCCACTTTATGTAAGCTTTTATTTTTAACTCACACTAAAAACAACACTAGACCAGGGGTCTTAGAAAAGATGTCACCCCACTCAGTCCCTGGACATCACCCACCCTCTCTGGGCTGTTGTTGGTTTGTCTACAAAGAAAGAGGAGCTGGGCATCACATCCTTTTTAGTTTCCATGGCCCACCAAATACTGGCCAGAGTGAGATAAACGTTTTCACACTGATCAAGGTGCTGAACGTCATTCATTTGCATTTCATGGTTTTTTTCAATTTCCCAGATGCTCTGAATGCAGCTCAACGCTTTGATAGTCTGCCAACTTGATCACTCTTCCTGTAAATTCATCTAAACTGGTGATGAGTTTTGGAGAAAAGAAACATTCTTCGTGTTTCAGAATCAACCCTCACCATAAACTTCGTCTGGGGGCCACATGTCCCAGAGTGAAGACGATTCTGACGGAGTTCCTCGAGTGACAAGTCTTTCCAGCTTTTATTCACTTTGGGTGGCTCCCCTGAGTGCCAGACTCCATGGACCCACCCTACAAGGGATTGTACCAAGTGTAACACAGTGTAATCAGCCTTGTAAACTTGCAACAAATGCGTGGCTTTGATTTGAAACAAATGCAGAAACCACAGCTACAGAGTGATACCCAGTAAGACAGGCTTAGAACAGGACGGCAGGAACAGCAGACTGGGGCCTGTCTCTGTTCTCCTCCCATCTCTGACACCGTCCAGTGTGTGTCCTTGGGCAACTCATTCTTCAGGACTCATCTCATCTGCAAGATGCTGGTTGGACCACAGTCTCTTGGGTCTCAGCTTGGAGATTCCGTGAGTAGTCACGGGGCCTCATTGATGGCTGTGAGCACAGGACAAGAGAGCAATATCATTTGGCTCAATTACTGGGCTTGACATATCACACTCTTGCAGAGAAAGGAATCTCATGAAAGCAGTGAAGGACCAGGGAGTGAGGCTCACAGAGGCACTAATGAAGGGTTTCACCTTCCCTAAAGGTTTCTACTGGGGTCTTTGGGTGGGAGCCAGGGCAGGTGGCAGCTGGAGGGGAGAGATGATTAGTACAGTGTGATCAGGTGGCACCTACGGGGGAAGGTATTCACCTCGTCCTTCTCTGGAGCAGGAGAATGAACAGATGGAGCCTGAGACTTCCACAAACACTATTAACTTAACCTTGAATGTGCAGAGAGGCAGAAGCCTAACCCCTGTAACTACAAGCATCATTTATTATTGATGATCTGCCTTAAAAAAAAAAAAAAAGAGGTAAATTCCACATTATTTTCCTTTGTTGATAATCCCCATAGTCTCTTAAAACGTGCAACTAGAGCTGGAGAACAGGATTCAGAGAGCAAACTTTTCCCCTCGGGCTTTTAAAAAAGTTTATTTACTTTTTCACTGGAGGATAATTGCTGTACAACGTTGTGTTAGTTTCTGCTGTACAGTAACACGAATCAGTCATAGGTATACATATAACCCCTCCCTCTTGAGCCGCCCTCCCGCTGCCCCACCCCCAGCCCCCTCCAGGTCTTCACGGAGTACAGAGCTGAGCTCCCTGTGCTACACAGCAGCTTCCCGCTAGCTGTCTGTTTTACACCTAGCAGTGGATATATGTCAGTGCTGCTTTCTCGGTCATCCCACCCTCTCCCTCCCACTCCTCTTGGGCTTTTTAAACCGCAGATTAATGACCAGGGTTTACCCAATGCTGATGTTCCTGCTCTGCTCTTTGCACACATACACACACATCCCCATCAGCATGCAAACAAATGCAGTGCTCATCTCCACATCTCTTGATTTTCTCATGTCTGTCTACACTAGCAATAACTCTGCCCTCCTCCCATTCACTTCTCTAAATCCTACAGAGCTTGCAAGGTTCAGCACGAACCCTCTTCTCTGGGAGGTGGTGGGCTAACACAGGAGTCCAACCCAGTGCCTCTTCTCTTCAGTGTTCTTGACCACATATTGAATCAACGTTTTCCTGGCACCCATGTTTTTCCTTCTCTTTTTGTGTGTGCTGATTTGATCATCACATGTAAGTGCTAAAATCCCTGGAAAGGTGAACCACATTTTGTATCTTTAGTAGCCCCTCCCCCCACCCCGATATTTGAACAGTGTGAGTCTCGAAGGGAGTTTTCAAGCATTTGCTCAGCTGGACTTGAACGGTTTGTCTGAGCTCCTACAGAGGTGGCAGATCCCTCAACCTTACATATAAACATCGACTACGTCTGCCTGAACCTCGAAATCTCAGATCTTTCCCTTACCTGTATCGCTATTAAAACCACAACGCATCAGAAGATATCATACATTAAAATGACACATATCTAAATTATCCAAGAATAATTTATTGCACTTCTAATTTCAATTCTTACACTTCACCAAAATTAAGGTATTTGTAAAGACTGTCCCTTCACTACTGCTCTGCAATTCACCTTCCTCATAAATTGAATGGCCACGTATGTGTGTCTATTTCTTTCTTTTTAAAATATTTATTTATTTGTTTGACTGCTTCAAGTCTCGGCTGAGGTACATGGGATCTTCCATCTTTGTTGTGACATGTGAGATCTTTAGTTGCAGCATATGGGATCTAGTGCCTTGACCAAGGATTGAACCCTGGCCCCCTGCGTTGGGAACATGGAGTCTTAGCAACTAGACCACAGGGAAGTCCTTGTGTGTCTACTTTTGAACTTTTTTTTTTTTAATTCCACTGGTCTGTTTGCCTGCCTTTGGTCCATACTGCCTGGTCTTCATTACCATACTTTCACAATAAATCTTGATATCCAGTAGAATACATCTTACTAGGTTGTTTTTCTCTAAGGATGACTTACTTATCTGGGGCCTGATAAATTTTCAAAAGAATAGAGATCAGGTTCCCAATTTCCACAAAGACACCTTCTGGTCTTTTGACTGGGATTGCACTAAATGTACAGATCCTCTATTTTTTTTCCCTACTAATTAATATCTTATTTACATTTCATATTTACTGCATTGGGTGGAAATTCCAGAATAAGGTTGATAATATCTATGCATGTGTATTTTTGCTTTGTTCTTTGTCAGAGGTCAGCATTCTGTTTCTATAGAGTCAAATGTTAAATATTTTCAGCTTAGGGGACCACACCATCTCTGTCACAACTACTCAGCTCTGTAACTGTAGCATGAAAACAGCCATGGGTGATAAATAAACAATGAACATTGCTCGATTTGACTCATGAACCTTGGTTTACTGAAGCCTGTGCTATTTTAATAATAAGACTTAATAATAAGGCTTTAATTTTTGCCATTACTATGATTTAGGTTTTTGGTTTCTTTGTCATTTATGGATTATCTCTTTCAATTATACGTTGCCAAAGTTTGGGTTTTTGTGTGTTTTTATCGTGTTTTTAGTTCTATGAGGTTTTTTGCAATTCCTTTCTTTTTGACATCTACAAATATCATCACATTTAAAAAATCTTTCGTCTATGAATTGCCTCTGGATATTCTACATATCCTCTAAAGTTGAGCCATTGTTACATCTCTGTAACAATCTTAGTCCTAATAAATTACTTTTATTTACTTCTGGGTTCTACCATTGTTTTAGTCACTAAGTTGTGTCTGACATTTTTGTGACCCCATGGACTACAACCCTTTAGGCTCCTCTGTCCATGGGATTTCCCAGGCAAGAATACTGGTGTGGGTTGCCATTTCCTTCTCCAAGGGATCTTCCCAACCAACAGATCGAACCCATGTCTCCTGCATCTCTGACATTAGCAGGCATATTCTTTACCACTGGAGCCACCAGAGAAGCCCCTGGATTTTATTAATTACGTATTAATTGAATACCTCCAATGTACCAGACACTCTTTCAGAATGAGTGCACAGTGGATGCTTCATTGAACAAAACAGACCAAATTCTGGCTTACCTGGAGCTTAGATTCTAGAAGAAGGACACTGATACTAATAAAGACACACAGATATGTCAGTGAAGGATGATAATTAGAGATGGAAGGTGAGAGGGTAAGATGCTCTTTCAGAATGGTATCCAGGGAAAGCCTCTCTGATCAGGTGTCACTCAAGAAGAGAACTAAAGGAAGTGAGGGCACAGTCCAGTCAGCTAACTAAGCCAACGGAGGTGGTACCCAAGGGTCAGGGCAGGGGATGAACAGGATGTTGTGGGGCACATAGCAGGAGCCCGTGGCATCATCTTGGGAGGGGCCAGCAAGGAATCCTGCAGGAAGCAACATGTCATTTGAGATCTAGAAGGAAAGTTACATAAGCGATGGTGTATTTTTGGTGTCGCTTTGCCTGGGCCACAGGGTGCCAAGACACGGGGCCAAACACTCTTGTGGTGTGTCTGTGTGGGTGTTTCTGGGTGAGATAAACTGCTGAGTGTGTAGACTGAACAAAGCAGATGACCCTCCCCAGGGAGTGTGGGCCTCACCCAATCAGCTGAAGACCTGAACAGAACAAACAGGCTGAACAAGAGGGGACTACTTTTCTTGTCTCTCCTGGCTGCTTTGAACTGGAACACCAGTCTTTTCCAACCTTTGGACTCAGAATGAAGCATAGGCTTTTCTTGATTCTCAAGCCTGCTGGTCATCTAATTGGAACTCATGCCATTGGCTGTCCTGGTTCTCAGGCCTTCAGACTCAGACTGGAGCTACTCGCTGGCTTTGCTGGGTCCCCATCCTGCTGATTTCAGATCTTGGGGTGGCTCCACCTCTGTAATCACATGAGCCCATTCCTTAACTCTGTATATATACACACACACATGCATTCTGTTGGTTCTTTTCCTCTGAAGGACCCCGACGAACACAATGAGTAGGAGAGGAAAGAGTCTCCCATAGCAGCAGGACTCACAGCCCCCAAAATTAGATGAAAAAGGTGGTTTCGAGCAAAAGAAAGAAGTTCAGTGGGGCTAATGCATGTAAATACATGCACTGGAGCCTGTTAAGTTGGGCAACGTGGAGTCACTGAATTTCATCATCACTAGACCATAATAAAACTAACATGGATTTTTAAGAAGGAGAAATTTGGGCTACACTCTCTGGGCTTAAAGCAAAAAGAAATTAAAACATAACAAGAGGATAGTCCAACAAAATCTAACCGCATAGGGACATTTAAAATTTTTTTTTGTAAATTAGTGTTAGGCCAAAAAGTACATGGAAATGGCAATTATAAATTATTTAGAAATTAAGCATCATATAAAGGACATGACCAAGACAATACACAGACCAAAAAGCATGGCCTTAAGTTCATTAAAAAAATGAGCAATACTGACAATAAATTACTAACTCAAGAAATTTAAGAAGAGTTGAGGCAAAAGAGACACAAATAAGGCACCTGTATTCGTTCTATATTCTCTGCCTAGAACTCTCTTTCTCTCCCATCTCTACGCCTCAGGCCCTCACTTGCTTCAGGAGGCTTCTGCTCCTCTGTCACCTGAAAGACCCTGAGAGTTTCCCCCTGAAGTTCAAGTCCTTTTTTTTTTTTAAATTGGCATATAGCTGATTGACAGTGTTGCATTAGTTTCTGGTGTACAGCAAAGTGATTCAGCTATACGTGTGTGTGTGTCTGTGTGTGTCTGTGTGTGTGTGTGTGCACGCACGTGTGTTAGTCACTCAGTCGTGTCTGACTCTCTGCGACCCCATGGACTATATAGCCTGCCAGGTTCCTCTGTCCATGGGATTCTCTAGGTAAGAATACTGGAGTAGGCAGCCATTTCCCTTCTATGGAGCATCTTCCCTACCCAGGGATCGAACTCTGCATTGCAGGTAGATTCTTTACCATTTTGAGCCACCAAGGAAGCCCACATATACATATATATGCATATATTCTTCTCCAGATTATTTTCCATTGTACATTATTACAAAATATTGAATTATAGTTCCCTATGCTATACGGTAGGGGCTTCCCTGGTGGCTCAGGGGTTAAGAATCTGCCTGCAACTCAGGAGACCTGGGTTCAATTCCTGGGTCAGAAAGGTCACCTAGATGAGGGAATGGTAACCCATTCCAGTATTCTTGTCTGGGAAATCCATGGACAGAGGAGCCTGGTGGGCTACGATCCATGGGATCACAAAGAGTCAGTCACTACTGAGTGACTAACACTTTTTCAGTAATTTCACTTGGTGCCTAAGTGTAGGGTGTGGATGATGACTGACCTCAAGTCACCATCTATTTCAAAAGTCCTTGTGACCTGTCTTCATCCCAATATCCATGCAAAATGTGGACAGAATTACACAGGTCCCTATTTGCTGTTTTAATTAACAGTGCTCAGCCAAACAGCACTTCCTTTGCCACTAATGATGCTAATCTAAACTGGGAATTGATGTTGACAAAACACAAGCTGTTTAGTTTTTGCAAAGCCTGATCAAATCTGCTATGGGAAAAAAAGAGGCTTTGGTGAAAATCCAAAATCAAAGCTCCATTGATTGGGGGGAAATTCCAGCTAATAGGCTGCTGCTGCTGCTGCTGCTGCTGCTAAGTCACTTCAGTCATGTCCGACTCTGTGTGACCCCATAGACGGCAGCCCACCAGGCTCCCCTGTCCCTGGGATTCTCCAGGCAATAACACTGGGAGTGGGTTGCCATTGCCTTCTCCAATGCATGAAAATGAAAAGTGAAAGTGAAGTCATTCAGTTGTGTCCAACTCCTAGCGACCCCATGGATTGCAGCCTACCAGGCTCCTCCATCCATGGGATTTTCCAGGCAAGAGTACTGGAGTGGGTTGCCATTGCCTTTTCCAAGCTAATAGGCAGGGAGATCAAAATACCGGAGAATGGAAGGAGAGGTTTTCAAGATGGTGGAAATAGAGCTGGGGTAAAATCTGACCAAGTTATCAGGTTGCCCCTTGTGAAAATATGACAAGATAATAGTTAAACGCCCATGCCCTGAGGACGCTTCTGTGGCTCATTTAGGGCAGCTTGTCAAGTGAACTGAGTGTGTTTTAGAGCTTAGAATGGAATACAGTTGGTGTGTGAGGCAGAACCAGAGAGATGATAACAATTTTGTAAATCAAGAAGACTTTATAGTAGGAAGTAGGGAGCCATTGCAGGTTTTAAGCAGGAAAACAATGCAATAAAAGTTGTAATTAAGGAAGATTAGTCTGGCAGTATTAGGGAAAGATCTATCTTAAGACACTTATATGGAAACAGAGGTAAAATCAGTAATGAGTTAAATTTAAAGAAAAAGATAGAGAGGGGAAAAAATCATTAAATTTTTTCTACTTTCAGTAGGCGGTTAAGGTAAGTCACAAGCTGGGAGGAACTCAAAGATTCTCGCGAGGCGTTCTCGGTTCATTAAGTTAAATTACCTCTTTGCTCTAATCGAGCGTTCACAGATGCCCAAACTGGTCCTGTGATGCAGGGCGGCTCCAAGCAGCCCAGGGACCTCTTGAAGACTTCTTTTCACATCTTTTCCTTATTTCAGGAAATGAGCACTCTTAGCCAACAGCCCACATATAGTGCAAGCCTCATTGTCCTTTCTGGAACCATTAAAATATCATCCCTTCTTTCAGGAATAAAGGAACCCAAGCCTGTTAACGCTCACTCAAGAGTGATTAGATTAAAACCCAGTGATTTGTAAAAATGCAACCAAGGATCCCAAGCTGACCCGGGGCTCTTGCAGCCTTGCCAAGTGAAAGATCCAGAACTCCATGTAACCGTCAGAACTCATCCTTGGGACAGACAGGACCTACGAGTCTCCAGCCAACCTGCCAATCCTCTAAAGCCAATGCTCCTGACTGGAATGGATGTCCCACCTTGCAGCATCATGTGAGTCCCAGCCAAGGTCCCACAAAGTCTGCCCTCCTTTGTGAATCCTTCTCGGCTCCTCTAGCTCACTGCGGCCCTTGACTTGAATTGTAGTAGATGCTGCCTGGACCACAAAGTGGAATTTAGCTTGTGTTTCGTGGGTGGTTATTCACCCTTTCATGTCTGAATTTTCTCTCCAGCTAGATTACAAACTCCTTGGAGATGGAAACCATAATTTATATGTCACCCAAGGATGGAGACAAGGATGCTGAAGACAAGCTCACCCTCAACAATCCTCCTTTTTTTTTTTAACTGGGCTCACTTTGATGAGCTGGGTTTTTTTGTTTGTTTGTTTTGTTTCTGTCTCCCAAGGCCCAAACTGAACTATGTATTCTCTGTTTTCAACAGCTGTCCACGATTTCTCTTCTATAAAAACTGAGGTCACATAAATTGTTGGTGTTCTATCACTAAGTCATGTCTGACTCTTTGCAACTCCATGGACTGCAGTATGCCAGGCTTCCCTGTCCTTCACTATCTCCCAGAGTTTCCTCAAACTCATGTCCATTGAGTCTATGATGCTATCTAACCATCTCATCCTCTGCTGCCCCCTTCTCCTCCTGCCCTCAATCTTCCCCAGCATCAGGAGCTTTTCCAATGAATCACCTTTTTGTATCAGGTGGCCAAAGTATTAGAGTTTCAGCATCAGTCCTTCCAATGAATATTCACAGTTGATTTCCTTTAAGGTTGACTGATTTGATCTCCTTGCTGTCCAAGGGACTCTCAAGAGTCTTCTCCACACCACAATTTGAAGGCATCAATTCTTTGGCACTCAGCCTTCTTTATGGTCCAGCTCTCACATCCGTATATGACTACTAGAAAACCCAAAGCTTTGACTAGACAGACCTTTGTTGGGAAAGTGATGTCTCTGGTTTTTAATATACTGTCTAGGTTTGTCAAAGCTTTTCTTCCAAGAAGCAAGCGTCTTTTTTTTTTTTAACTTTATTTTACTTTACAATACTGTATTGGTTTTGTCATACATTGACATGAATCAGCCACGGGTGTACATGAGTTCCCGATCCTGAACCGCCCTCCCATATCATCTCCCACCCCATATCATCTCTCTGGATCATCCCCGTGCACCAGCCCCAAGCATCCTGTATACTGCATCGAACATAGACTGGCGATTCATTTCTTACGTGATAGTATACATGTTTCAATGCCATTCTCCCAAATCATCCCACCCTCTCCCTCTCCTTCAGAGTCCAAAAGTCCGCTCTACACATCTGTGTCTCTTTTGCTGTCTCGCATACAGGGTCATCATTACCATCTTTCTAAATTCCATATATATGTCTTAGTATTCTGTATTGGTGTTTCTGTTTCTGGCTTACTTCACTCTGTATAATCGGTTCCAGTTTCATCCATCTCATTAGAACTGATTCAGAAGCAAGCGTCTTTTAATTCATGACTGCAGTTACCCTTCACAGTGATTTTGGAGCCCAGTGCAAACTCTGCCACTTACTCACGGTGTGTGTGACATTTAGGGAAGCAATTTACCTATTTGTGCATCAGTTTCCTTCTCCACTGAATGGAAACAGCAACATGACCTCTCAAGACTGTTGTGAAGGTAAAATGAGAAAGTACATATCAACACTGAGCACGATAATTGCTCCAAATGTTGTTGACGATGATGGTGATCAGCATTTGGGAGAGTAAAGCACATCAAGAAAGATATTTCGTTGTGAGGTGAACAGCATCTCTGTGCAGCAAATAGAAAATAGAAGCTCTTGGATTTGGAAAATGTTTATTACATTTGCTAACGTTACTCCCTGGGACAACTCATGTTATTACCATGGTTTTCAATTATTCCAGACAGCTAGTCCTGCTTCGTGATAGTATGTAAATTTCCCAGCTTGGTGCCTTTGCTAAGATTCTAAATTTCATTTTGCAATGACAGCTTTTCTGAAAACTCTGCCACTCAAAGACCCCTGTGTCCTAAATGCAGCTTTTTTGTGGAATATGACATTTTTTAATCGAGTAAAGCAGTGATGAAGAGCATGTCAGATACCCGTGCGGGAGAGAAACATTTGTGAAACTTGAAATCCTGCTGTTAAGACGCCAGTGAACCAAGAGAGCAACAAGCTATTTCTCTCTAGCTGGCTGAGAGTATCAGCACCTCCGGATCAAAAATGAGATCTATTTTAAATGTAATTCATTTTCTGAAGGATAAATAACAAAAGCCTCTTTTGTGTGCAACTGAGTCGGAACACCGAATGCTGGGTGGATACCATTACCTTTGTAAGCGAAGGTGGGGGCTCACCCCACAGCTTCTGCAGGGTCTTTCTGTCTGCTGTCTCTCCAGGCAAGATAGCCATGCTGTTTTTTAAGCCCACTTGAAGAATCAGAGACTTTAAAAAATAGTGATTCCATGTGAGCTTAGAATGTATGTGTGATTTCTTTTCTCTCCTTTATCATCAACCTCTCTCTGCTAGGGGGAAGCTTTCCATCAGCATGAATAATTCAAGCCCCTCTTATCCTCAACAATAAAAGACCTCCCTTGATATCACTTCCTTCTCCAGATCCCATTCTATTTCCTCCTTCCCTTCAACAGCATTGAACTTCCCCATCCACACATCTCAGGCCTCACGCATGCCTCATTCCATCCCATCAAGGCTTCCCAATCCTCATCCTCCAACTTCATGGAGATCACCTCGAGGTCACTGTTGACTTCCAGGGACCGAAATCCATTCCTCAGCTTGTGGGACACAATTCATCAAAGCCACAGTCTCAGGTCACTCCTTTCTCAGCTTTTCTGATTTCTCCTTCTCTGAGCCTTCCTCTACCACCTTGCCCTCTCTTTCTCTTCATCCTTTCTAGCAGGCATGTCCTCCTGACCCAGCCACTAAAGGCGGTTGTGCCCCTAGGCTGGGTCTCAGGCTCTAGGTTCTCTCTTTATCCCTCTGCCCAGGAGATCTCCAGCAGAGCCACAGGCTCGGCCACTGAGGGCTGCTGACTACGTGTCTTCATCCATCTGGACTTCCCCTCTGAATATCCAAATGTTTACTAGTATCCTCTACTGGATTTTCAAAAGCTCTTCAAAAGCCAATGTATTCCAAACTTGCTGTCACCTCTTCCACCTAAGTCATCACATCAGAAACCAAGAGATACCCCCTAGCCCTGGTCCACCCTGACATTTGCAGAGCACATGATGAGACTTAGCTAAGCTCCTCCATAGTCTTGCTGCCCCAGCCTCCATTATGTGGCCAAGCAGCCTACAGCTACCACAGACCGACACCAGCCATTCAGGCAAATACACACCCTGGACAGGAGTCTGCAGAGTCACAGGTAAAGGTAAGCTCCTGATACGAATCTCCAAGAGCACCTGGGGTCAAGTCTCTTTCATTTTCCAGGGCCTCCCAGTTATGCACCCTTTAGATAAGACTCCCATGAGGCTTACCAAAACTCCACTCTTTTTGGTTTGCATTGACCCATCCAGCTTTATCCCAAGAAGCCCAAAGCACTCTGCCCCCAAGCCCTAATAAAGGCTTGTGCCTCTGCCTCTCTGCATCTGCCGTGCATTCCCCAGGCAGCCCTCTAGGCCCAGGACCCACGAGTCATCAGCTTCTCTATTTAAACTTCTCCTTGGTCTTGTTCGACCTCAGCTCGCCATCTGGCACCCTGTGTGCTACTTCAGTTCAGTTCAGTTCATTTCAGTCTCTCAGTCGTGTCCAACTCTTTGCGACCCCATGAATCGCAGCACACCAGGCCTGCCGTCCATCACCAACTCCCGGAGTTCACTCAAACTCATGTCCATCAAGTCGGTGATGCCATCCAGCCATCTCATCCTCCGTCGTCCCCTTCTCCTCCTGCCCCCAATCTCTCCCAGCATTAGGGTCTTTTCCAATGAGTCAACTCTTTGCACGACATGGCCAAAGTATTGGAGTTTCAGCTTCAGCATCAGTCCTTCCAATGAACACCCAGGACTGATTTCCTTTAGGATGAACTGGTTGGACCTCCCTGCAGTCCAAGGGACTCTCAAGAGTCTTCTCCAACACCACAGTTCAAAAGCATCAATTCTTCGGCGCTCAGCTTTCTTTATAGCCCAACTCTCACATCCATACATGACTAATGGAAAAACCATACTCTTGACTAGATGGACCTTTGTTGGCAAAGTAATATCTCTGCTTTTGAATATGCTATCTAGGTTGGTCATAACTTTCCTTCCAAGGAGTAAGCGTCTTTTAATTCCATGGCTGCAATCACCATCTGCAGTGATTTTGCAGCCCAAAAAAATAAAGTCTGACACTGTATCCACTGTTTCCCCATCTATTTGCCATGAAGTGATGGGACCAGATGCCATGATCTTCGTTTTCTGAATGTTGAGCTTTAGGCCAACTTTTTCACTCTCCTCTTTCACTTTCATCAAGAAGCTTTTTAGTTCCTCTTCACTTTCTGCCATAAGGGTGGTGTCATCTGCATATCTGAGGAGATTAATATTTCTCTCGGCAATCTTGATTCCAGCTTGTGCTTCTTCCAGTCCAGCGTTTCTCTTGATGTACTCTGCATATAAATTAAATAAGGAGGCTGACAATATACAGCCTTGACGTACTCCTTTTCCTATTTGGAACCAGTCTGTTGTTCCATGTCCAGTTCTAACTGTTGCTTCCTGCCCTGCATATAGGTTTCTCAAGAGGCAGGTCAGGTGGTCTGGTATTCCCATCTCTTTCAGAATTTTCCACAGTTTCTTGTGATCCACATAGTCAAAGGCTTTGGCATAGTCAATAAAGCAGAAATAGATGTTTTTCTGGAACTCTCTTGCTTTTTCCATGATCCAGCAGATGTTGGCAATTTGATCTCTGGTTCCTCTGCCTTTTCTAAAACCAGCTTGAACATCAGAAAGTTCACGGTTCACGTATTGCTGAAGCCTGGCTTGGAGAATTTTGAGCATTACTTTACTAGCGTGTGAGATGAGTGCAATTGTGCGGTAGTTTGAACATTCTTTGGCATTGCCTTTCTTTGGAATTGGAATGAAAACGGACCTTTTCCAGTCCTGTGGCCGCTGCTGAGTTTTCCAAATTTGCTGGCATATGGAGTGCAGCACTGTCACAGCATCATCTTCCAGGATTGGGAATAGCTCAACTGGAATTCCATCACCTCCACTAGCTTTGTTCATAGTGATGCTTTCTAAGGCCCACTTGACTTCACATTCCAGGATGTCTGGCTCTAGGTGAGTGATCACACCATCGTGATTATCTGGGTCATGAAGATCTTTTTTGTACAGTTCTTCTGTGTATTCTTGCCACCTCTTCTTAATATCTTCTGCTTCTGTTAGGTCCACACCATTTCTGTCCTTTATCGAGCCCATCTTTGCATGAAATGTTCCCTTGGTATCTCTAATTTTCTTGAAGAGATCTCTAGTCTTTCCCATTCTGTTGTTTTCCTCTATTTCTTTGCATTGATCCCTGAGGAAGGCTTTCTTATCTCTTCTTGCTATTATTTGGAACTCTGCATTCAGATGCTTCAGTTCAGTTCAGTTCAGTCACTCAGTCATGTCCGACTCTTTGCGACCCCATGACTTGCAGCACTCCAGGCCTCCCTGTCCATCACCAACTCCCAGATTTCACCCAGACTCGCGTCCATTGAGTCAGTGATGCCATCCAGCCATCTCATCCTCTGTCGTCCCCTTTTCCTTTTCTCTTTTGCTTTCTGCTTCTCTTCTTTTCAGAGCTATTCGTAAGGCCTCCTCAGACAGTCATTTTGCTTTTTTGTATTTCTTTTCCATGGGGACGGTCTTGATCCCTGTCTTCTGTACAATGTCATGAGGAGGAATTACCCCACATTCAAGGGGAGGTGGCTGCGCGGGCACAGGAGGGCTGAGAGGAGCTGCTCCACATTCAAGGTCAGGAGGGGTGGCCGTGAGGTGATACCCCTCAACCAAGGTAAAGAGCAGTGGATGCACTTTGCTGGGGCAGCCGTGAAGAGATACCCCACGTCCAAGGTAAGAGAAACCCAAGTAAGACGGTAGGTGTTGTGAGAGAGCATCAGAAGGCAGACACACTGAAACCATAATCACAGAAAACTAGCCAATCTGATCACATGGACCACAGCCTTGTCTAACTCAATGAAACTAAGCCATGCCCTGTGGGGCTACCCAAGACGGGAGGGTGATGGTGTGTGCTACTTAACAAATGTTAAATTCACAATGTCACAACAACCCAGAATAAGGGTTAAAATGGAACTCATATGCATATGTATTGGACTTCCCTCGTGGCTTAGCTGGTAAAGAATCTGCCTGCAATGTGGGATACCTGGGTTTGATCCCTGGGTTGGGAAGATCCCCTGGAGAAGAAAATGGCTGCCCACTCCAGCATTCCAGCCTGGAGAATTCCGTGGACTATATAGTCCATGGGGTCGCAAGGAGTCGGACATGACTGAGCGACTTTCCCTTTCACTTTCATACTTATGTATCATTTCTATGTTTACGTGAAGAATCAGGATTGCACTTCGTTCATGTTTGATCTACAGCAGAATAACAGGAGTTGTATATGATGGCAAATTACACCTCAGACAACATGTGCAACTACCACAAAGACCACACTTATTTATGAATCTCCCAGAACAAAGCAGAACAAGATCGGTGCTGAGTACTATTGAGAAATGCGTTCATTATGAAGAAATCATTTCATTCATGCTATAGATCAGACAGAGATGCTGACAAGTTAATAATCTTGTATTTTACTTTGCTCAAATCCTCCCTGCCCTGGGAAGCAGTGTTGGCAACAGCAAAAATCAGGAGTCTCTGTGACGTTCAAACGCTTCCACTTACAGATGAGGGGTTTGCTAGTGGCTCAGTGGAAAACAATCTGCCTGCTAATGCAGGAGGCATGGGTTCAATCCCTGGGTCGGGAAGATCCCCTGGAGAGGAAAATGACAGCCCGCTACAGTATTCTTGCCTGGAAAATCCCACGGACAGAGGAGACGGGCAGGCTACAGTCAACGGGGTCACAAAAGAGTCAGACATGACTTGGCGACTAAACAATGAGAGATTCAGATGAAGGGATGGCCAGAAGCAAATCCCTGGGACCGGAACCATCCCTTAGTCCTGAAATAGATGCTTAGAGGTATGGTCAAGGGATTTGCCTGGGCTGAGGGGGATCCACCCTTAGACTTGGGCAAAGGGTTCCCTATTATGGGCCATATACTTTAGACCAAGGATTGGCGAACTCCAGCCCATGGACCAGGACCAGAGACTGTCCTTTAAAAAAAAAAAATTAATAAAGTTTTATTGAAACATAGCTATATTCATTTGTTTATGAATGAGTAGCCTGTAGCAACCCACTCCAGTACTCTTGCCTGGAAAATCCCATGGACAGAGGGGCCTGGTAGGCTGCAGTCCATGAGGTCGCTAAGAGCTGGACAGGACTGAGCGACTTCACTTTCATGCTTTGGAGAAGGAAACGGCAACCCACTCCAGTGTTCTTGCCTGGAGAATCCCAGGGACGGGGGAGCCTGGTGGGCTGCTGTCTATGGGGTCACACAGAGTCGGACACGACTGAAGCGACTTAGCAGCAGCAGCAGCTGTCTGTGACTACTCTGGTGTTACAATGGCAGAGTTGAGTAGATGTGACAGAGGCTATCTAAAATATTTACTATCTGGCCTCTCACAGAAAAAATAAATGTCAACCCATGCTTTAGAAGACCCCACAAATCACACAGGTCTGCTCCATGGCTCAGTGTTTGCAGGGGCCAGCTTCCCAGCATGAGCTTGAATCTGAACAGGTTGAATTTCGTCATTTCTGTAAAGCGCTGTCAGTCAAGGTCACTGCAAAGCAGATACATGCCTTCCTTTCTCAATCTTCTCTGGGCTGTGATCTTTATGGAGGAGCACTGATACCAAAGAGCAAAGCCAGGAAACACCCAAAAGCATGAAAAGACAACACTTATGTAGAGGTTTCTTGAAATGATAAAATTCTTTTGCCTTTTTTTTTTTTTTTTGGTTAATGGCAGACTTAATTATGGGAAAATCTACCTTTTACAGGGAGGCTGAGCTTTTAAACCTGCCCTTTCGAAAAATTTCCACTTTCAAAGGTGAGATTGCACAGTGGTGAGGTTAATACCGTTGTTATTCCTCCTCTGTCTTGAAATAGATAATTGACTGCCTCTGAAGTTTCCAAGAAGGTTATCACAGCAAGAAATAAATGTAGTGTGAATTTTCCAAGGGTACTGGACAAACGCAAGTGAGTCTGGAAGCAAGTAGAAGGTCAGGGCTTAAATCACTCTAGATGTGTACATGCCTAAGTGTTAGTATCCATGAGGGTCAGTTGATTCACTCAGAATTCAGAGGAAATGGGTCATATATTTTGTCATAGTTGTTCAGTTGCTAAGTTGTGTCTGGCTCTTTGTGACCCCATGGACTGCAGCACACTAGGCTTCTCCAGCATCTCCTGGAGTTTACTCAAACTCATGTCCATTGAGTCAGTGATGGCATCCTACCATCTCATCCTCTGTCATCCCTTTCTCTTCCTGCCTTCAGTGTCTCCCAGCATCGGAGTCTTTTCCAATGAGTTGGCTCTTTGCAAGAAGTAGCCGAAGTATTGGAGTTTCAGCTTCAGTATCAGTCCCTCCAATGAATATTCAGGACCAATTTCCTTTCGGATTGACTGGTTTGATCACCTCGCAGTTCAAGGGACTCTTAAGAATCTTCTCCAGCACCACAGTTCCAAAGCACCAATTCTTTGGTGTTCAGCCTTCTTTGTGGTCCAACACTCACATATTCTTAGCAGTCCCTATATTTGGTCTTGCAAGACCTGGGAGTTTTCCTCTTCGTCGGGAAGAGTTGGGAACAGTGGCGTTCGATGGGTTGATGGTCTAGGGGGTGTTTGCTGATGGCAGTGAGAAGCAGAGTGGGGAACAAGGTGGTCCATTTTCAACAACTTTGAGGTGGTATGTCAGCATGACAGCTCTCAAAGTGTAAGGTAAGACATCACGGGGCAAGAATGTGTGTGGAGGCGGGTGGGGTGGGTCAATGAGCTTGTATCACAGGGGTCAGACGAGGAGATAGAGAGGTGAGGACAGCTGAGCATTTGAGGATGGCTCACTCCAGCCAAACCTCGCACAAGCCCAGGGGTCATCCCCCTTCAAGAGCTGAGTGTCACCTCTTTACAAGGGCTTGGAACTCTTGATGTGAAAGCCTTCTTCGACTGCTGGCTAAGGATCTGGATATAGACCACAAAGAGGAAGGAGAGGTCAGATATTCTAAAAATAATTAAGCTCCCTGTCATTAACATTTTAAGCAGAAGGTGAAACAATATTTTAGATGGCTGCAATAGAAAAGGACTCCTGTCCTCGGTGGAAAATTCAAAGGTGTTTGCATTGGACATTTCATCAGCTCCCTTCACATTTAAAACTCTGTCTACACTGGTAAGTGCCTGTAGACCGTCTCTCCCTCTTGTATGCTCCACTTGAATCTCATTCTGGTCTCCATCCTGCCCCGTATTGGGAGAGGAAGGCAGTGGTGGTGGCTTCATGTCAGCAAAGAGAACTTGAGAAAGACCACAGAAGTGACAGCTATGGGCTGTGGAGATCTACAAAGAATACCTGGACAAAACATGGGTCAAATGGAAGCTTCGGGCTCCAAATAGCAGAAGACTCACAGTGGCCTAAGCGTTAGTTATTACACTGAAAAGCCAAGAGGCACACTTGTGAATGTAAACACAGAGTAAACCGAGAACAAGTAAAATTCACCACCTGGATTCAACCTGCTGCATGGAGCCATGCCTGAAGAGTCCACATTAGGGCACCTCACCCCTGGCTCATCTTCAGTGCATCTCAGAGCTTGAGTCTTCCTGGGTGATGGTGAGTTTGGGATGTTAAGCTGGCTGATGGACCGACTTGACATTGTCCTTGAGAAACTGGCAATGTAACCAGATTTAAAAAACAGTAAGAACGGCACATATTGGAAAGGAAGAAAGAAAACTATTAGATATAATAAGATTATCCCCTGGAAAACTCAAGAGACACATATGAATAGCTATTAGAAAAGCGAGACAGAATATTAATTTAAAATATATTAATGTTTATATGTACAAGCAATGAAGCAATTAGAATATAATAGAAGAAACATTAATATATAAATATATTGGATTGGCAAAAAGTTCACTTGGGTTTTTTGTTAACATCTTACTGAAAACTCTAAACGAACTTTTTTTTTTAGTCAACTCAATAAAATACTTAGGAATTTCAAGATTAGTGCATAATATATATGGGTTTAACTGAATAAATGAAGCGGTATGCTGTGGCCTTGATTGGAATACTCAGCATGGACATGATTTTCAAATTATACTGTAAGATAATGTAATTCTCAGTTTCCCTGGTGGTTCAGCCGTAAAGAATCCTCTGGCAATACAGAAGATGCAGGAGATGCAGGTTTGACCCCTGGGTCCGGAAGATCCCCTAGAGGGATGACAACCCACTCCAACATTCTTGCTTAGAAAATCCCATAGACAGAGGAGCCTGGTGGGCTACAGTCCATGGGGTCACAGAGAGTTGGACATGACTGAAGTAATTGAGTACACACAATGCGATTCCAACCAAAGTGGCAGAAGATTTTTTAACAAATTAATGATTTCATTGTTTTGTTTTAATTTAATATAAATTATTTAAATTGGAGGTTAATTACTTTACAACATTATATTTGTTTTCCCATACATCGACATGAATCCAGAATTTATTCTAAAAATAGAACACAAACCAAACCAAAAGAAATTTAGCATGAGAAGATTTCCATAATAGGAATTAACTTGTATACTTATGACACATTAGTGTATATTACATTCAGATTCAGATCAGTCACTCTGTCGTATCTGACTCTTTCTGACCCCATGAGTCGCAGCACGTCAGGCCTCCCTGTCCATCACCATCTCCCAGAGATCACTCAAACTCACGCCCATTGAGTCGGTGATGCCATCCAGCCATCTCGTCCTCTGTCGTCCCCTTTTCCTCCTGCCCCCAATCCCTCCAGCATCAGAGTCTTTTCCAGTGAGTCAACACTTCGCATGAGGTGGCCAAAGTACTGGAGCTTCANTTATATTTGTTTTCCCATACATCGACATGAATCCAGAATTTATTCTAAAAATAGAACACAAACCAAACCAAAAGAAATTTAGCATGAGAAGATTTCCATAATAGGAATTAACTTGTATACTTATGACACATTAGTGTATATTACATTCAGATTCAGATCAGTCACTCTGTCGTATCTGACTCTTTCTGACCCCATGAGTCGCAGCACGCCAGGCCTCCCTGTCCATCACCATCTCCCAGAGATCACTCAAACTCACGCCCATTGAGTCGGTGATGCCATTCAGCCATCTCGTCCTCTGTCGTCCCATTTTCCTCCTGCCCCCAATCCCTCCAGCATCAGAGTCTTTTCCAGTGAGTCAACAGTTCGCATGAGGTGGCCAAAGTACTGGAGCTTCAGCTTTAGCATCATTCCTTCCAATGAACACCTAGGACTGATCTCCTTCAGAATGGACTGGTTGGATCTCCTTGCAGTCCAAGGGACTCTCAAGAGTCTTCTCCAACACCACACTTCAAAAGCATCAATTCTTCAGCCCTCAGCTTTCTTCACAGTCTAACTCTCGCATCCATACATGACCACAGGAAAAACAATAGCCTTGACTAGATGGACCTTCGTTGGCAAAGTAATGTCTCTGCTTTTCAATATACTGTCTAGGTTGGTCATAACTTTTCTTTTAAGGAGTAAGCGTCTTTTAATTCCTTGGCTGCAGTCACCATCTGCAGTGATTTTGGAGCCCCCAAAAATAAAGTCTGACACTGTTTCCACTGTTTCCCCATCTGTTTCCCATGAAGTGATGGGACTTCTATAATCTTACAATGCGCTGAATGTTGCACTGTACTTTATATGCAACTAACATTAACAGGAGTGAATGTGTATGTGTGTTTGCGTGTGTGTGTGTGCATGCACTCCGTTACTCAGTCATGCCCATTTTTTTGTGACTCCATGGACTGTAGCCTGCCAGGTCCTCTGTACATGGGGTTCTACAGGCAAGAATACTGGAGTGGGTTGCCATTTCCCTCTTCAAGGGGTCTTCCTGACCCAGGGATGATCCAACTCATGGCTTCTGCATTGGAGGCATATTCTTTACCATCTGAGCCACCAGAGAAACATGAATAGTGACATAGGGTACCAGAAATGGACCAATGAACAGGAGAATGAGAGAATATCTTTGGGAGAACGAAAGGGCAAGGCTCCATTCGGTGTGCAGAAATCGAGTCTCTTCCAGAAGACACAGGCTGTTCATCATCTTCTAAAGGAGACTAACAAGGAACTTCCTTGTCCTTTTGGGGGCCTGAGTTGAAGGCACAGAATTTCCAGGAGCTTCTCAACAAGGAGGAGATTAGAAGGTGCGTGACTAAGGGGCTCTGGAGTCTGGCAGCCTGGATTCAGATCCCACTGCATTTGCTGTGTGCCCTTGGGGAAGTTACTGAATCTTGCCTTAGTTTAATATCTTAGTTTCCCCATCCATAAAGTGGGGATAATAGCATACTTCTCAGAGTTGCTGTGGAGATGAGTGGACTAACACACACGAAATGCTTAAAATAGAGCCTGGCCCCTGAGAAACACCCCATAACTGTCAGCTGTTGCTTGTGCAGCATGGAACAAACAGGGCAAGCTGGAAGTGATCTTAGTGAGTAGCCGTCAATGAATCATACCTCCATCTAAGTCCTGTCTTTGGAGGAAAGACCTTTCTGTATCACCACTCCCCACCTGAAGGCCAGGTGGTGGCAGTGTGGTCACCAGCAGCAGGCAGCCTTGACCTCGAGGTGCCCAGCAGCATCACCGTGTGATACCCTGCATCTTGTCAAAGTGTCTGGGGCACACTTTCAGGAGGCCCAAGAGGTGGTTGGATGGCATCACCAATTCGACGGACATGAGTTTGAGCAAACTCCAGGAGGTGGTGAAGGACAGGGAAGCCTGGCATGCTGCGGTCCATGGGGTCTCAAAATCAGACACAACACAGCGACTGAACAACAGCAACAATTTCCTGGGATCAAGTGCATGGGGGGTGATCTTTTCATCCAAAGTTAGATATTAGAAGGAAACCAGACCTTGGACATAAAGTAGGGGGGCTTCAACATTTGGATCATTCTCGCGCAGGTATGGCAACAGCCTAGGTACTCCAGACAGGGAAGCGGCAGAGATCAAACAGCTGGGCGTGCCTGCTCAGTGGTCCTGCAGCTGCTGGGATGCAGAGGACAGCTCTGCCCACCTTCTCACTGCCTCCCAGCTGCGGAGGTGCGAGACACCAACAGACCAGATGCCAGCAGCATTTAAACGCCTTCAACTGGTCTCCGAGGACAATCACGGCTGCAGGACCAATGATGATGTGAGTAGAATGAGTGATTATTCATCACGGAAATTTTGGAATACTCTCCAGCCAGTGAGAAAACGATGAAACCACAGCAGAAGGAACCTTCCCTCAGCCAGACAAGCCCCCAGTAACCTTTGCCTCTGAACTAAAAGCTTTCCAAGGGTGAACAGAAGTGCTATAAATCTCAGAGGCGACATTAAATATTTGTCACTGAAACACTTAAGACTTGTTTCAAACCCATTCCTCTCTGAAAGTTTATAACAAATAACCTAGTGACTTAACCTCTACAAGAGCATCTCCTTTTTCACTGCAAATGGAAACAAATGGGCTGTAAAGAGAGGGACCCTGCTGATGGGCAATTCTCAGCCACCGTGTGGTCTCTTGGCCCAGCCCAAATGGGTGAGCCACCCCTTTTGTTTAGATTAAACTGGCTCTTGCTTCCATGACATGAGGGCGGCAGAGGTTTTAACTGGACTTTCTTTAAAACCACCCATTAATCTTCCCTCCCATCTCGGTGCTGAATGAGTGAGTAAAGTAAATTATTTACATTCTGATGTTGCGAGAACTCTCCCTACATTAAGCCTTGATTTGAGCCTCCAATACATCTCTAGATGGTGTTTACCTTACACACCTTTATCAGGACCACATAGCTTCTCCGGCAAGATCACCTGTTGGACTAAAACAAGACCCAGATATAGATCTCTTCTGATGACTTGTGTGAGCCCAAAAACACACATCAGGAACTCAACTGCTTTCAACCAAGTTCCAGTTTTACTGAATTTCAAATACATACGAGCATCCCAGCATTCTAGAATTAGTTTGCTCTTCAATAATCTAAAATCAATGTTCACCTTTCCGGGAGGAAAATGAAAGCACATCAGGCACTTCGCAAGAGCTATCCATCATGCAGCTTGTCAGCGTCAGGGGTGAAGGCCTTTGTTGGAAAGAATGTTATTCTCCGTATCAGCTCTGTCTCAATCCAGACGGACAAGTAGCCACCTACAGGGTGGGCTTCCAAGCACAGCTCTGGTTGATGGCTGGGTAGAAAGGCAAACACCTGCACTGATTCAGCCCTGAAGTCTCACTTCTTTTGTGTGAGGGAGAGAAAGAGTGAAATATGGTTTTTAAGGAATCAGAGGAGAAAGACCCAGGAAAGGCTATAGAAGAGGAATCAATACAGAAAAGATCAAAGCCAGAGAAAAGACTCAGAAGCAGCATATTGTGGGCATCAGGAAGACATTTATGCCTGTTGTTAGAATAACAATTTCCTATTAAGTTAAAAATTAACAAAGTAACTTTTAATTAGGGTAGATAAATAAAGCCATATCTATTTGGACAAACATGAGTCCATGAAGCATCTGTTCTTTCCCTGTTTAATATGCTGCCTCATTAATTTCTCCAGGCCTTTCTTTCGGCCTTCTTTACAAGTTCTTGCCTTTTGCCAACAAGCAAATGGAATTTAAACTCAACACCCTAAAGGAGTCATATTTTGCTGACTCTAGTCCAAACTTTGCCGCTCATGGAAGGCACTCATCCCCTGAAAATCATCCTCACCATCAGTTATTTCAGGATGCTCCAGGAGAATAATGTTAATTCTGGCAGTGCAACTGGATAGTGGCCACCATTTTCCTCTTCTAATACTTGGGCTTCACTGATGTTCCAAGGCATCTCAGTCCCCTCTGAGCATCACTACCGCCTTCCTTGGAAATTTCCATCTCCTACCTGGTACCACATGTCCTGAGGCCAAATAACCAAAATGTAAAACAGACACAGTGTTGCAACAAATTCAGTAAAGACTTTAAAAATGATCCATGTCTCCTAGAAAGTGTCATACTGAGTGAAATATGTTTGATAGAAAAGGAGATCTGTCATATGACATCCCTTACATGTGGAATCTAACAAAAAAAATGATACAAATGATCTTACTTACAAAACAGATCAGTTCAGTTCAGTTCATTTGCTCAGTCATCCGACTCTTTGAGACACCATGAATCGCAGCACGACAGGCCTCCCTGTCCATCACCAGCTCCCGGAGTTCACTCAGAATCATGTCCATCGAGTCAGTGATGCCATCCAGCCATCTCATCCTCTGTCGTCCCCTTCTCCTCCTGCCCCCAATCCCTCCCAGCATCAGAGTCTTTTCCAATGAGTCAACTCTTCGCATGAGGTGGCCAAAGTACTGGAGTTTCAGCTTTAGCATCAGTCCTTCCAAAGAAATCCCAGGGCTGATCTCCTTCAGAATGGACTGGCTGGATCTCCTTGCAGTCCAAGGGACTCTCAAGAGTTCTCCAACACCACAGTTCAAAAGCATCAATTCTTCAGTGCTCAGCTTTCTTCACAGTCCAACTCTCACATCCACACATGACCATAGGAAAAACCACAGCTTTGACTAGACGGACCTTAGTCAGCAAAGTAATGTCNCTGCAATCACCATCTGCAGTGATTTTGGAGCCCAAAAAAATAAAGTCTGACACTGTTTCCACTGTTTTCCCATCTATTTCCCATGAAGTGATGGGACCGGATGCCATGATCTTTGTTTTCTGAATGTTGAGCTTTAGGCCTACTTTTTCACTCTCCTCTTTCACTTTCATCAAGAGGCTCTTTAGTTCTTCTTTACTTTCTGCCATAAGGGTGGTGTCATCTGCATATCTGAGGTTACTGATATTTCTCCTGGCAATCTTGATTCATGGCAAATAGATGGGGAAAAAGTGGAAACAGTGGCTGACTTTATTTTTCTGGGCTCCAAAATCACTGCAGATGGTCGTTGCAGCCATGAAATTAAAAGATGCTTGCTCTTTGGAAAGAAAGTTATGACCAACCTAGACAGTATATTAAAAAGCAGAGACATTGCTTTGCCAACAAAGGTCTGTCTAGTCAAGGCTATGGTTTTTCCAGTGGTCATGTATGGATGTGAGAGTTGGACTATAAAGAAAGCTGAGCACAGAAGAATTGATGCTTTTGAACTGTGGTGTTGGAGAAGACTCTTAAAAGTCCCTTGGACTGCAAGGAGATCCAACCAGTCCATCCTAAAGGAGATTGGTCCTGGGTGTTCTTTGGAAGGAATGATGCTGAAGCTGAAACTCCAATACTTTGGCCACCTGATGCGAAGGACTGACTCATTTGGAAAGACCCTGATGCTGGGAAAGATTGAGGGCAGGAGAAGAAGGGGATGACAGAGGATAAGATGGCTGGATGACATCATGGACTCAATGGACATGGGTTTGGGTTGACTCTGGGAGTTGGTGATGGACAGGGAGGCCTGGCGTGCTGTAGTTCATGGGGTTGCAAAGAGTTGGACATGACTGAGCGACTGAACTTACTGAACTGACTGACTATGGTTGGGGGATGGAGAATGAAGGGAATGGACAGTTAGGGAGTTTGGGATGGACATCTTCACACTGCTATATTTAAAATGAATAATGAACAAGAACCTCCTATACAGCACAGGGAACTCTGCTTAATGTTATGTGGCAGCCTGGATGGGAGGGGAGTTTGGGTAAGAATGGATACATGTATGGCTGAGTCCCTTCACTGTTCACCTCAAACTATCACAACACTGTTTATTGGCTATACTCCAATATAAAATAAAAAAAAGTTTTTAATGGTCCACATCAAAAAACCTTTAAAAAGATTAAAATGAAATGTAAGACATAGACTGCAAGAAAATATTTGCAAGTAACATCTGATAAAAGATGTGTATCTATAATATACAAAAAACACTCAAAAATCAAATACGAAAACAGAAGCCCAACAGACGTTTCACCAAAAAAAGACACACAGATGACAAATAAGCAAAGAGAAAGATGTTCAACATCATTAGTCATTCAGTTCAGTTCAGTCACTCAGTCATGTCCGACTCTTTGTGACCCCATGAATTGCAGCACGACAGGCCTCCCTGTCCATCACCAGCTCCCGGAGTTCACTCAGAATCATGTCCATCGAGTCAGTGATGCCATCCAGCCATCTCATCCTCTGTCGTCCCCTTTTCCTCCTGCCCCCAATCCCTTCAAGCATCAGAGTCTTTTCCAGTGAGTCAACACTTCGCATGAGGTGGCCAAAGTACTGGAGTTTCAGCTTTAGCATCATTCCTTCCAAAGAAATCCCAGGGCTGATCTTCTTCAGAATGGACTGGTTGGATCTCCTTGCAGTCCAAGGGACTCTCAAGAGTCTTCTCCAACACCACACTTCAAAAGCATCAATTCTTCAGCCCTCGGCTTTCTTCAGAGTCCAACTCTCACATCCATACATGACCACTGGAAAAGCCATAGCCTTGACTAGACGGACCTTTGTTGGCAAAGTTATGTCTCTGCTTTTCAATATGGTATCCAGGTTGGTCATAACTTTCCTTCCAAGGAGTAAGTGTCTTTTAATTTCATGGCTGCAATCACCATCTGCAGTGATTTTGGAGCCCAGGAAAATAAAGTCTGACACCATTTCCACTGTTTCCTCACTATGTCCCATGAAGTGATGGGACCAGATGCCATGATCTTTGTTTTCTGAATGTCGAGCTATAACCCAACTTTTTCACTCTCCTCTTTCATTTTCATCAAGAGGCTTTTTAGTTCCTCTTCACTTTCTGCCATAAGGGTGGCGTCATCTGCATATCTGAAGTGATTGATATTTCTCCCGGCAATCTTGATTCCAGCTTGTGCTTCTTCCAGCCAAGCATTTCTCATGATGTACTCTGCATGGAAGTTAAATAAGCAGGGTAACAATACACAGCCTTGACATACTCCTTTTCCTATTTGGAACCAGTCTGTTGTTCCATGTCCAGTTCTAACTGTTGCTTCCTGACCTGCATATAGGTTTCTCAAGAGGCAGGTCAGGTGGTCTGGTATTCCCATCTCTCTCAGAATTTTCCACAGTTTCTTGTGATCCACATAGTCAAAGGCTTTGGCATAGTCAATAAAGCAGAAATAGATGTTTTTCTGGAACTCTCTTGCTTTTTCCATGATCCAGCAGATGTTGGCAATTTGATCTCTGGTTCCTCTGCCTTTTCTAAAACCAGCTTGAACATCTGGAAATTGACGGTTCACATATTGCTGAAGCCTGGCTTGAAGAATTTTGAGCATTGCTTTACTAGCATGGGAGATGAGTGCAATTGTGTGGTAGTTCGACCATTCTTTGGCATTGCCTTTCTTTGGAATTGGAATGAAAACGGACCTTTTCCAGTCCTGTGGCCACTGCTGAGTTTTCCAAATTTGCTGGCATATTGAGTGCAGCACTTTCACAGCATCATCTTTCAGGATTTGAAA
>SJYQ01095298.1:984012-1085083 GCA_006410935.1 Redunca redunca | reverse complement strand
TTAAAAACCACAAAACTTTTTTTCAGGGAAAATAAAGAAGACATAATATATGAATACATATAATAATATAAATATGTTTGAATATATATTCAAGTAAATAAACAAAAATAGTGTACATACATAATATATATTTCCTCAAATTATTTCCCACCAAATATTTATTAATAAAACAGGGGAAAACAGTACCTTTACAGTGGACCACATTACAGGCACCGTGTTAACCAAGTGATCAAAGTTAACATTGCCAGTTATAGGACATGCCAATATATGTATCTCCTAAATAGGTGGACATTCTACAAAATATTTGATCAATAAACTTCAGAAAGACACTTCCCTGGTGGCTCAGTGGTAGAGAAGCTGTCTGCCAATGCAGGAGATGCAGGAAACCTGGGTTCAGTTCCTGGGTTGGGAAGATCCCCTGCAGAAGAGAATGGTAATCCACTCCAGTATTCTTGCCTGGGAAATCCCATGGAGAGGGGCCTGGCCGGCTACAGTTCATGGGGTCACAAAGAGACAGGCATGACTTACCGACTGAAAACAACAAAGCTTCAGAAATGTCAAGGTCACAAAATACAAAGATGGAGAAGTTCTCAAGAAGAGAGAAGATTTAGGACATAGGGCAAATAAAGAAAATGTGGAATCCTGAACTGGTACCTGAAATGGAAAAAGGACGTTACTTGGAATACTGGAAATTCTATGAAAGCCTGTAGTTTAATTAACAGTATTGTACCAATGTTAAACTTAGAGCTTTGCTAATGGTACCACAGTTCTATAAAATGTTAACACTGAGAAAGCTGGATGAAGGCAGCATTGAAAGTCACTTTTCTATCTTTGCAAATCTTCTGTAAGTTTAAAATCATTTCAAAATAAACATTTCTTTAAATAACACTAATAGCACTAAAAGAGACCATGGAAACTTTTAAAATCATCTCACAGTTGGAAAATATGATCCAAAACTGAAAAGAAAACAAAGAAGGTCTACCACATAAATACTTTCAAATTTGTTATTTCAATAGATAAGTAAGAATAAAATCCAGACTCAACGAATGGGGGAAAGTGTTTGCATGTGATGCACGAAGGAATGCTTTTCTTAACATGCAACAACCTCTTACAAATCATAAGAAAAAAGGAAACAGTCCTATGGGAAAATGGTCAACGTGGAAGAGAGTCCAACTTTTTAAAAGAATTACAAATAACTCTTAAAACCATGTAAAGATGTTCAGCCTCACTAAGAAGAAAAGAAATGAAAAGTAAAATTCCAAATAACATTTTCAATAAAAAATTGACAGAGGCCAAAATTTTATAATCCATTGTATGTTAGGGACCACCTGGGAAAATAGACTTTTATGAGGAGTGAAAATTGAAATGACTACTGTGCAGGAAAATTTTAAATGTCTAAAAAATTATAGATATTAATTCCTGGTGGCCCAACAGTTCTCTTTCTAGGAATCCATCCTATAAATATGTCTAAATGAGAAAGGAGGATATTCACTGAAGCATTCATTGTAACAGTGAAAAATTAGGAGCTAGTTAAATGTCTATCAATAGTGGCCTGACTAAATAAACAAAAGCATATTCACAATGGGATACCTTTAAAAAGAACAAGCATGAATGATAGGAGACTATATCCAAGATGATACATAAGGTAGAGAACAAGGTGTACCATGTGCTACTATTTATGATTTTTTTTAAAAAGCAAAGGAAAACTGGCACATGTTTGCAGCTGCATAAAATGTCTTTGAAATGATGCTCAAGGAATTGGGTCATAGTATTTGCCACTGGCAAGAGAAAATGGGTGACTGGGGCCAGGGACAGACGAGAATTTTTTCCTCACCACTACCCTTTGTGTAACTTTTAAAACGTTGTACCAACAGCATCTATTAATTATTCAAAAAATTGATCGAGCACTGAAACATTCCTTTCCTGGATTAAAAGGGCAGATAAAGAGTATTTTGTAGGAGCAAACTCAAATAATAGGAAAAGTATGTGACAGGTGCATCTGAGTCGCCCCAACAGGAGCCACAGCAGAAATGATGGGGAAGCAAAGTTGGAAGCCAAGGATCTGTGGGTATCTCGAGTCCGTGGGATCACACAGAGTTGGACATGACTTAGTAACTAAACAACAAAACTGAAGTCTGCAGGGCTTTCTAGGTGGTTCAGTGGTAAAGAATCTGCCTGCCTATGCAGGAGCCGCAGGAGATGTGGGTTCGATCCCTGGGTCGGGAAGATCTTCTGGAGAAGGAAATGGCAACCCACTCCAGTATTCTTGCCTGGAGAATCCCATGGACAGAGGAGCCTGGTGGGCTACAGTCCATGGGGTCACAAAGAGTCGGACACAACTAAGCCACTGAGAATGCACACACATGCTGAAGTCTGTAGCCGACCTCCAGACTGAAGCAGCGAGTTGCATCTGTTAATAGAATTCCTGTCTCAAAGGTGCAGTGCTGCCATCCAACCGGCACTTGGAGTCTGGCTTTATTGATAGATGAATAAGATTGAACGTGGCACCTGTGTCCAGTGAATCCCCTGGCACTATTTAACTAACACTTAGAGCAGCTGCTTTTGAAAAATTACCTTCAGACCAGGCCCACCCTAGCAGAACAAAAGCATCACCGTAAGTACTTTTCCAGTTCCCAATAAATGGGGATCCTCGCCCTGCAAGAGGAGAACCGAGCCATATTTTATTTGAAGTCACATCTGTCGCTTTCTTTTTATGTCCTCCACTGCCTACCTGAGATCACAGTTCCTGGGCTCAGCTGTGTCTGACTCTTGGCGACCCCATGGACCGAAGCTCACCAGGCTCCTCTCTCCATGGGATTTTCCCAGCAAGAATACTGGAGTGGGTTGCTAGTTCCTCCGCCAGGGGATCTTCCCAACCCAGGGATCGAACCCATGTCTTCTGCATCTCCTGCATTGGCAGGTGGATTCTTTACCACCGTGCCACCTGGGAAACCCCACTATGCCAGTGTTTTCACAGTATCCTCTCTCTGTTGAGCTGTGACGACTGATCCCTGCCCGCAGCACAAAGTACATGGTCAGTTGTATTTCTAAGATCCTTCACCATCTGGCTTTCAAAATACCCTTTCTGTGTGCTCTCACCTATCCCCCAGCATCTACACAGAACTACTGGACCACACCTCCATAGTCTTCTACTGATAACGTGTCCAAACTGTCACTCACGCTTCCCTCTCCCTCACCTTCTTAACGACCATCCACTAATTAACCAAGACCAGGATCCAGCGTCACCTCCTAGTGAGGGATTCCCCAACCCCACCAGACCAGATTGATGGATACCCTCTTCTTGCTTCCAGAGCATAGACGCGGCTTATACAAGTCTCTACCATAGAGACGTTCATCACAATGCCTTATTATCCATCTTATTCATCTCTCCTCAATATTTGTGGTCTCTGGAAGAGAAGGAACTGACTACTCCCTTTATATCCACGTGCCCAGGTCAGTTTCCAGCACATTTTGAAATCTCAAGAATTACATTCCCTCACATTCTTCCATACTCTTCTATACTTAGTCTCTTGCTTCAGACATTGCTTGTACCCGACTCACACCTGGAGATAACACTGATGGCTTGACACACTTAACCTCCTTCTGAAACATTCAGTTGCATTTCTCATTGACAGAAACACTTCTCCCTAGGTAAGCTGCCCTAAATGTGGCTTATTCTTCTGCACTTTCAGATTCAAGTTTATTCTATTTTCCTTGACAAATATTTTCCACCTGGACACATTAAAATCACAATGTAATACGGCTACACAATATCTAGAATGGATAAAGTGAAAAGGACAGCTTGGTTCTACATGTTGACAAGGACACAGAGCTGGTGCACATGTAAACTGGCATGACCACTTCAGATATCTATTTGGCTAAATACAATTGCTCATGACCCACCGATTCTATCCTGGGTATAAATCCAACAGTACATACGGACCATGTATAAGAATGCTCACAGGTCCAGGAGCTAAGACTCCAAGCTCCCAGTGAAGGGGGTGGGGTTTGATCCCTGTTCAGGGAAATAGATCCTTCATGGCACAATAAAGATTGAGGATCCCATGTACTGCAACTAAGACCCAGCATAGCCAAATACATTTTAAAAAAAATTAAAAGAAAAAGAATATTTACAGCTGTGCTCCAAATTAGAAACACTCCATGTGTGCATCTCAAAGAGACTGGATAAGTGAAAGTCGTTCAGTCATGTCTGACTTTTTGTGACCCCATGAACTATTCAGTCCATGGAATTCTACAGGCCTGAGCCAGGGATTGAAACCTTACCTCTTGCGTCTCCTGCATTGGCAGGCAGTTTCTTTATTCCTGTGCCACCTGGGAAGCCCCGTGGTTGTGTTATGCTTGAACAAAATTAAATGTAAAATGTCCATGGTACTTGGACTGTTGCTTCACATTGAGGCAGTTCTCTTAGATGATAGATGATCAGTTAATTGATGGAGTTAGACTGTCGTTTAGGTGCCCATACGCCTCTGGGAGGGCTGGCTCAGTGATCTGGGGATACACCGGGGCTGTCGACCTGTTCAGTTTGTCCTCAGTGTTTCTCCATTTAAAGAACTGGAAGTAAGGTCTGTGGAGCCCAGACTATTTAACCAGGACTCTGTGGGCAGCTGGGCAGCTGGGAAGCTGGAGGATCCGCTTCTCTCTGCTGAGCCCAGTTATGATGGGAGCTGTGTGAGAACAGATTTCTGCTCAGACTGTTTTCTGGGATTCTCTCATCCACTCAGCTTCCCTGGTGACTAAGATGGTAAAGAATCCATGTGCCAATGCAGGAGATGCTGGTTTGCTTCTTGGGTCAGAAAGATTCCTGGCGAAGGAAATGGCAACCCTTTCCCATATTCTTACCTGGAGAATTCCATGGACAGAGAAGCCTGATGGGGGTGGGCTGCAGTCTATGGGGTCACAAGAGTTGGACACAACTGAGCAACTAAACACACACACACACACACACACAGATAGTAAGAAGCTCATTCCCAGGAAAGCTTTTCAGTGACAAACCAGCCCATCCAGAGCCACACCCCAATCACCTCCTTTAAAGGCTCTCAAGTTCCAGGCTACTTCCCACCTCTCCTAATAACTCTATAGGGGGTAGGAGTAGGAAATAGACAATTAGGACAGCCTCTGTGCCCCAGAGTCCACTGAAATTATTTAAACTTGTGGCCTCAAGACTTCTTACCCTGCTTTGCCCATTCCTTTCTGTGGAAACAACGAAGGGCCTTGGCCACAGCTCCCCCTTCTCCATCTGCCCTGAGACTGACCCTGGCGTTTCTCTGGCTGACCCCCAATAGCATGGCATCTCTCTCCTCTTGGAAACTGTGCTTAACAAACTCTTCCTTTTTAAAAATTTTATTATCATTATTTTAACTAATTTACTTATTTTTTAATTGGCGTATAGTTGCTTTACAATGTTGTGTTAGTTTCTGCTGCACAATGAAGTGAATCAGCTATATGCATATATGCATTCTCTCCCTCTTGGATCTCCACCCCTCCAGATCATCACAGAGCACCGTGCTCAATTCCCTGTCCTGTGCAGCAGCTTCTCATTAGCTACCTATTTCACACACAGTAGTATATACATGTCAATGCTATTCTCTCAGTTGGTCTCACCTTCTCCTTCCCTCACTGGGTCCACAAGCCCATTCTCTACATGTGCAACAAACTGTCTTTTCAATGGCAGTCATTTCTTGATCCGCTGGCCTTACTATACCCCAAATTTTTAATTAATGCCCAGAATTTTAAATATCGGGATATACATATGCACATTGATTTTGAGGGCCAGTGCTTTAGGAATGCTCTCCTATCTTTTGCCAAAAAAAAAAAAAAAAGCTACCCAGACACAGTTGACTCCAGAACAGATGAATCCTACCCTAGAAAGAATTATCTTTGACTCAAGACCAGACTCTGAATTTCAATGTGGTGGCAGCAAAACCACGCCTCTACCATCCCCATCCATGACCCCACCTCCAACCCCCCCAATGGCAGGTCAGGTTCAAGCAGCTTTCTGGATTCATAGAGATGGAGCACAGATGAGGCATCCTCTCCAAGGCATCCCAAAGTAGATATGGCTTCTGAGATTGCTCCACCTTGGAAGGACTTGCTCCAGGTTTTCCCCACTCAGTTGGATAGTGATAACATAGGAAATTATTGCTAGACACCCGAATTCTCTCACTCTTAGCACCTGGACTTCTTGATCAACGTGGGGACTCCATTCTCCCCATCTTTCTGTGGAGCCTCCTTCCCCATTTTTCCTCTTTTCAGCAATTCTATTTCAGTGGTTCTAAAATAGCTTTATAGAACAGTTTTTCTTCTTCTGGCCACTCTCCTATCTCCAATTTATGTCTCATATTTATCGTATATTCTCTGTCAAAGAAGAGCTTATGAGATTACATATAATATGCCACATTTAATTTATACAAACTGACCAATAAAGAAGACTTCTTATTTCATTACCTTCTTCCACAACCATCTATACTCATCAACAAGATTGCCCCTTGCCTCCTGAGCGTGAAGTGCAGTCATTTGTCATTTTAAAATGTTGCAGGTAGAAAAGTGGAGGTGAAGGGGGACTTTTATAAGGAGGGACTTTTCCCAAACTCCTGTCCCATCGTTGGCTGAGCCCAAGGGACCACATTCATGACCCCAAGCCAAGCACCAAAAAAGAAATAATGAATTACCAGCTGCTGAATGCTAAGTGCCAGGTAATGAGCTAAGTGCTTTTTAGAGATATATTATCCAACTAACCCCATGATAACCCTAGGAGGTAGGTGTCTCCATTTCCAAAGGAGACATCTGAAACTCAAAAATATTAAGTAACTTTTGTTTGTATACCTTGTAAGAAGGACAGTCATTATTCAAACTAGGTCATTCTGATTCGAAAGACACAATTCTTAATGACTACAAGATGGATATAAAATCTGAAGGTGCTTTCATCAGAATAGCTTGGAAATTAGATATGGGATTCTAATGTACCATTGCAGATTCTGAAATATGATAGTCATGAATTTTCCCTCCACTCTCAAAGTGAAAAAATGCAGTATTCCTTAATTTTCATAAATCATATTAAAATCTGGCTTATAGCCTCGACACACCAAAGTCAACTTCGAGTTCAAGATCAGTTACAATCGAGGCTTTCTCCTCTCTCTTCCACTCGACTTACCTGGGTCTGTAAAAATGGGGGAGGGGAAGTCTGGTCCCTAGAGTATTCTACTCGGAGAAGGCGATGGCACCCCACTCCAGTACTCTTGCCTGGAAAATCCCATGGATGGAGGAGCCTGGTGGGCTACAGTCCATGGGGTCACTGAGTTGGACACGACTGAGCAACTTTACTTTCACTTTTCACTTTCATGCGTTGGAGAAGGAAATGGCAACCCACTCCAGGGTTCTTGCCTGGAGAATCCCAGGGATGGGGGAGCCTGGTGGGCTGCCGTCTATGGGGTCGCACAGAGTCGGACACAACTGAAGCGACTCAGCAGCAGCAGCAGAGTATTCTGCTATCTGAAACACCTGCGGGTCTCTATTCCTTCACTATCAGTGATCTTTGTGTCTCCTGGCTTGCATCCCTGTTTTTCACCTGTACCCAATTTTCCGCTCTACCATGAAACCATTCTCAGATGAGATCCTGCTATCACTGGGCTGCAGTTTCTTTTTTTTTAACTGGAGGATAATTGCTCTATATGTGGTGTTGGTTTCTGCTGCACGACAACATGACTCAGCCAAATGTATACATATGTCCCCTCCCTCTTGAGCCTCCCTCCCACCCCAAACCCCCATCTGCCCCCCGTAGGTCATCCCAGAGCACCAGGCTGAGCTCCCTGTGCTAGACAGCAGCTTCCCACTAGCTATCTGTTTTATACATGGTAGTGTGTATATGTCAGTCCCAAACTCTTGATTCATCCCCCTCCCCATGTCTACACATCCATTCTCTACATCTGTGTCTCGATTCCTGCTCTGCATATATATATATGACATTTTTATATAAATATAATTTTTTTCTTTCTGACTTGCTTCACTCTGTAAGACAGACTCTAGGTCCATCCATTACTCTACAAAGACCCAATTTCATTCCTTTGTATGGCTGAGTAGTATTCCATTCTATATATGTACCACATCCTCTTTATCCATTACAACACTTTCCCCAAAACTTTATCTGGCAGAGTGACTTTCTCTGGCTTTGGACTGCTGACAGTGATTCAGGATCATTTTGACAGCAAGTTCTCTTACTTCAAAGCTTAACTTGGATGCCAACCAAGTCTACATAGCTCCATTCTTAGACTGCCAGAGCACCTCATCTCCTCTGGGAGAGCAGTCTCTCCCTAGGAAAAGAGGCAGAACAACCTGAATAGGAGGATGATTACCCCTCATGGGTGTCAGAGGCTGCATATCCATGACTCAGGCTGCAAAGTGCATCCTGGGATGCCAGCCAGCTTAGAGATCCAATCCATGGGGCACAGACCGCACTCGGCGGGGGATCAGAAGTCTGGGACACAATCAGGAGAAGTAACTCAGGAGGTTTGTGTGTATTCTGGCTTTTGAATCCTGTGAAGACAGAAATCTTGGGCGTTTAGGGTTGGTTTTCTGTGCTTCTCCCCCTCACTTTCGAACACATCAAACTTTAGAAGAAGCTATTTTGTTTGATCTCTCTTTAACGATAAGTACAGTTTGACTGATGTTTGCCAGGTCATACAAAATGTCTCCACAGCCTGCTAATGTCCCAAATTAATCCTCAGTGCTTTCTTTAACAAGATAGAGGAAACCATTATGTATAAGACATTGTGTTCTTGTTTTGTTGTTTAATCCATCTGGCAGTTTTATGAATCAGATATGATCATTGTCTTTCCTAGAGAAAGAAACTGTCAGGGGAATGAAAAGACAAGCCACAGTCTGGGAGAAAACAAATTTCAAAGGACATATCTGATACAGGATTGTTCACCGGAATCAACAAAGAATTCTTAAAACTTAATGATAAAAAAGCAAACAACCCAATTAAAAATGGGTCAACGACTTTAACCTCACCAAAGAAGAGACTCAGATGGCAAATAAGCTTTTTAAAAGGTGCTGAACATCATGTGTAATTAGGGAAATGCAAACATTAAAATGATAGTGAGATACCACTACACTCATATTAGAACGGCCAAAACACTGAGAACACCAAGTGCTGGTGAGCATGCAGAGCAACAGGAACTCACACTTTGCTGGTGGGAGTGCAAGCTGGTACCAATCTAGAAGACAGTTTGGCTGTTTCTTACAAAACTAAAAATGTTCTTACCATATGATTCAGCACTTGTGTTCCTTGGTTATTTACTCAAAGGAGTTGAAAACTTATGTCCACATAAAAAACTGCGCAGAGATATTTACAGCAGCTTTATTCATAATTATTGGAACTTGGAAGCAACCAAGATGCCCTTCAGCAGGTGAAAGGATACACTGTGGTCCATCTAGATGATGGAATATTAGTCAGCACTAAAAAGAAATGAGCTATCAAGCCATGAAAAGACATGGAGGAATCTTAAGTGCATATCATCGAGTGAAAGTAGCCAGTCTGAAAAGATTACATACTGTATGATTCCATCTATATGACATTCTTGAAAAGATAAAATTATGGAGACAATAAAAAGATCAATGATTCCTAGGAGTTCGTGAGGGGAGGGAGGGAAGGATTGATAGATGGAGCACAGAGGATTTTTAGAGCAGTGAAATTACTCATAATGATGGATATATGTCATTAGACATTCATCCAAACCCTTACGATGTATAGCACCAAGAGTGAGCCGTGATGCAAATGATGGACTCTAGGTCATAACGATGTGTCAGTTTGGGTTCATCAGCTTTAACAAATGGATCATTCTGGTGTAGGGTCTTGATAAAGGAGAAACCTGTGCACGTGTGGACGCAGGAACTATATGGGACATCTCCATGCCTTCTGCTCAGTTTTGCTGTGACCTGAAACTTCTCAGGGAAGCTTGGAGTGCTGCAGTTCATGGGGTCGCAAAGAGCCAGACACGACTAGGAGATTGAACTGAACTGAAACTGCTCTAAAAAAGAAAGTCTGTTTTAAAAAGAAAGGAAACAAAGGCTTCCCTGGTGGTCCAGTGGTTAAGACTGCACTTCCAATGCAGGGGCATGGGTTCAATCCCTGACTGGGGAACTAGATCGCACATGTATGACCCCAGAGAAAATATACTTACTCTGAGTTAGTGGACAAAGCCTGGAATGGCCAGAATATGGAGAGAGAGCTGGGTCTGGTGTTCATCACCTTAAGAGGTTTAGGGATCAGTTAAGGGAGGAGAATGTGTTGGCCTGAAGGACAATCAGTCCGGAAAGAAAGAATCGAGCAATCCTGGGGTAAGATATGAGAATATTATACAGATCAGAGAAGCTACTTTGAGGATGACATAGGGGGCGCTGAGAAGATGGAGAAAATGGAACAGTTGCTCAGCAATTGGAGAGAATAAAGGGAGAGACTGATGTGGGAGTCGAGGTAGAGAGAGGTGATCGTTTAAGAGACTTGGGGCTGAATGGGAGGACATGTCAGGGAGAGGACTCAGGAAGGTGCACTTGGGAAGTTAAGGGCATAGGTGAGCTGACAGATGGAAGAGAGGCTGCCCAGGAGCCCTGGTAGGTGGACTGCGATATCAGAAGGACCACAGAAGAGCAAGTATGTTTAATAGTCAGATGCAGAATTTTGCCCAGGAGCTATATCAAGACAAACATTTTAGAATGTCCTGTGTCTTTTCTATTCCCCTAAATTGAGATCATCTGAACTTTGCTGATTGCTGGTCTAGTTCTCAATACACACACACACATACACACCCACCCATGTCCCATTTACTGAGAAAGGCATATATGAGAATGAATTAGTCCAAAAATGGGACTAATTAATTTAAAACAGTAAAGAAGAAAGAGGTAAAGTAAAGAGCAAGGGACCAGAGAAAGATAATCACCAGTGTCAATCAGATCATAATCTCAGATGGCCTGTCTGCAATTGATTCAGTTATTATTATATGTTACAGTTGATCAACCCCTGCTTTACAGCAGTTCCTCTGCACCCACTTTTTCCAGTCCTGACAGCACTAAATACTATGCATTATCCTCTTTCTGAATATCAAATAGCTGAAGCTCAAAGAGGTGAATCAAGAGTTCACGTTCAGTAAGTGGTCTATTTAAGATTCAAATCCAGGAGTAGCACTTGAGGCAAACTGAATCCTGTGTGTGTTGACCTTGAGTCGATTTGGGGCTGATTAAAGGATTCCCTTAACTGTTGTGAAGAAACCAAACTTTAAAAAGTAGTGGTCCACCCTGCAGAGTAAAGACGAATAGTTTTATTTGGTATAAGAGGCACCTAGAAACGTGCAGCATTTCCTAACTCTTTAAAACTGCCACTTCTGGAGCATTTCAAGTGTAGTTCTGGGCTAGCTAAGAATAGATTTTTTTAATTAATGTAGTTTTTTCTTGCTAAGTATTTTTACAATTTGAAAATAAAAATCCCTTAATATGCAATTGGGGATTTTAATGCTCTGTGCTCCGAGAATATATCTGTGGAGCAACCTGCTCAGAGACGGTTCCTCTAGCGGTGTTCTGGGAGTGATGAGTATCGTTAACACGGTGTGACTGTGTTAAAACGAGAGAGTCTTTCTCCCAGGGAATCTAACATGCAGTTAATGTCTCGATAATTAACCCATTGCCCTTGAAAAAGAAGGTGATTAGAAGCAAAGGTGATTAACTCCTTCCAGGTGATTACCCCTGAATCCCACTTCCATCTCAGAAAGGGGATTCCAGAAGGGTTTGAAGGAAACAGGAAGACAGAAGCAGGGAGATTGTGCCAGGAGTGCTAACAGGGACACAGTGCCAGGGAGGGCTGGATGGTGCAGCAGGAAGTGGGAGGTTCTTTCTTCGTGACTTGCATCTTGTTTCTTTGACACCCCAGGAACACAGAGAGCCCCAGGTCTCAGGTGCAGGTCTAAAGCTAGATTTGTGTTCGAGCCCTGGTTGGGGTACTAAGATCCCACATGCTACAGGATGACTGAGCCCGAACGACACAGCTAGTGAAGCCTGTACACTGCAATGAAGACCCAGCACACCCCCCCCCACCCAAAAAAAGCAAACATCTAGAAAAAGGTAAACCACATAAACAGGAAACAAAAGAAATCAATAGTGGATATGTCAGGCTATGTAAACCTCAGAACAAAGAAAATTACCAAGGACAAAGAATAAGATTACATAATGACAAAAGGGTCAGTTCATCGTAAGACATAACAATCTTGAATATAAATGCACATAACAACAGATTAAAAATACATGAAGCAAAAACTGACAGAGCTAAAAGGAAAAGTGGACAGATTCATAATGTAGCTGGAGATCCTCTTAAGTAATTGATCAACCTAATAGATTAAGGGAAAAAAAAAAGAAACCAGCAAGGACATAGAAGGAATGAATAACAGCATCAGCTAACTGTGTCTAATTGACATTTATAAAACCCTCCACCCAACAACAGCTGAATATACATTCTTTTCAAGTACACATGTCACTGTCTCCAGGACAGAGCATATCTGGATTTATACAACAAACCTGAACAAATTTAACAGAATTAAAATCACACCAAGTATGGTCTCTGTTCATAATAGAATTAATCTAGAAATCAATAACAGAAGTAGTAAAAGGAAATCTCTTAATACTTGGAAATTAACCACACATCTAAATAATCAAAGGGTCAAAGAAAAAGCCTCAAGAGAAATTATAAAATATTCTGAAATGATATGAACATGAAAAAGTTGAAAGTTATAGGTGTAACCCATCAGTATTTAGAGGAAAATTTTATAGAATTAAATGTGCACACTGAAAAAGAAAAGAAACTATCATCAGATCTTCCTTTATACTGAAACTTCAAAATAAACCCTAATTTCTATCACTTCTTGCTGCCTTGACTCTAGACAGCAGTCCACACTATCCTGACCCTTCATACATCGTTATTTTTTATCTGTCAAACAGAACTTAACAGTTTCTAGACCAAAGATTAGCAGTATTTCCTCTAAAGGGCTAGATAGTAAAAATTTTAGACTTTGCAAACCATACAGTCCCTGTAGCAATTACTCAGCTCTGTTATAACACAGAAGTAATCACAGACGTAATACGTAATACGTAAACAAATAAAACTGCCAATAAAACCTTATTTATGAGAGCCAGTTGTGGGCCAGATTTGTCCCCCAGGCTGTAGTTTGCCAGCCCTGGTCTAGAACCCTAATGTGGGAAATTCTAAAGCATAATTTTCTTTTTGTGCTGTGTCTTCCCTGAGGCATATGGGATCTTTAGTTGCAGCGTGTGGGATCTAGTTCTCTGACCAGGGACTGAACCCAGGCCCCTTCATTGGAAATGTGGAGTCTTCCCTGGAGTCCAGGGAAGTTCTCCTAAAACATAATTTTCAATCTTCATCTTTATTCATTATAAGCCAAACCACGTATTTACATGATATTATATACCATCTTTTTCTGTCTTGTGTTTTATTTACACCATTTAAAAAATATGGTCTTATATGCTCTTTCACTTGACCACAGATCTGTAAACAGCAACAGAGAAACTTTCTACCCAGGGCTGCAATAGAATTATCCTAAACACCTGAAATCAATATTTCTTCATGTCTGACCTTTCTAGATAATCATCCACGTGACAGAACTGGTCCACAGACACTCATTTTATCCTCATAGGAAAACTCAACACTCTAATTAATGAATCCTCTAATTAAACCTTTTCCTTCACCCTGAACTTTAGCGAAAAATATAAGGACAGGCAAGATGAAGATGAATCAAGCTTGAATTTTTCTTTCTGCTGGAGAACAAATAAGGATACACCCATGCAGTTTGTTTCTAAAAGTTCTCCAGGATGGAAAGAAGTCATCCACCCTTCCACACAGCAGGTGTGGCATACCCATTCATCGGGAAAGGAGGGAGGAGCTTGCGATAAGGCGGACAGTACAGCCGAATGGTTCATAGGCTCAATCCAGCCCAGAGACGTGGTGCCTGGAATTCACATTGGTTTTAAACAGTGTGGTCTAAAAAGACCGGAACATTCTACATTAAAAAATTCAGATTTCCACCTTATCTTTAAAAAAAAATTTTTTTTTGATTGGACCATTTTTAAACTCTTTATCCATTTTGTTATAATATCGCTTGCTTTATACTTTGGTTTCCTGGCCCTGAGGCATGTGGGATCTTTAGCTGCAGCATTCAAACTCTTAGTTGCAACATGTAGGATCTAGTTCCCTAATCAGGGATTGAACCCACTCTCCTGCATTGAAAAATGAAATCTTAACCACTGAACTACCAGGGAAGTCCTTCCACATTATCTTTCAGATAGTTATTTGGGACAATTTGGGGACCAAATTATTCCAGGGCAATAACAAACCAAGCTGAACAGAGGCTGATTACTTTTACGTATAGAGTATTCACTAGTTTTCCACAATCTCCACTAATCCCTATTGTGCTAAATATTGGAATAAAGTGTCAGCTGTCAATTATTATTGTCATCACAGTCTTTTATAATAAAGAAATATATTTCTGTGACCCATTCTCATCAAAGGCAAGAAAATAAAGGATTGTGAAGGCCATGCAATTTAAGAAAAATGACATCAAGAACACATCTCTGTTGCTGTCTGTTTGCTGTAGGCATTTGAACTTATCCCTGGTGCAGGAGAAAGAGCTTAGTCAGGAAGCTGAATTCAGGTGCTAATCTTAGTCCAAATTTAGTATAGTGGGATTTCTGAAGGAGGTACAGACCTGGTCTTGGCCTCAGTTATTTTCCCTATAAATTAAAAGCTTTCATATAGGGACTTCCCTGGTAGCCTAGTGGTTAAGAATCTGCCTTGCAGGGCAGGGGACGCAGGTTCAAGCCTGGTCAGGGGACTAAGATCATATGCCACAGAGCAACTGAGCCCACTCGCCACAACTAGAGAGTCCGTGCACCACAACGAAAGATCCCACAACTAAGACTCAGCACAGCCAAATAAATTTTTTCAACTGTTTTTTTAAAAATTCAAGTTTTAGAAGAAGTAATTAATTAAAATATCAGATGTCATGGAATTGAGTTGAAAGCTGAAGATCCAAGTTCAAGAAATAATGAAGAACCAATACACTGGAAGGCACTTGGTGGCAGAAATAGATGTCCAATAGAGCAAACCACGCAACACTGCCAGTGTGGATGCAGTCCCCGGCCTTGCATGGGCCTTTGCCCCCTGTTCACTACGCACGGGTCTAGCGGGTGATTGGCCATGCCTGGAGTCAGTGGCCTTTTCACCAGTTGCAGAAGCCAGAAAGCAGGCAGATCTGGGAGAAGGAGCCTCTGAGACTCCTTTTATTTCCCACCACAGAGTGGCTCTAGTGGTAAAGAATCTGCCTGCTAATGCAGGAGACAGAATAAGACTTGTGTTCAATCCCTGGGTCAGGAAGCTTCCCTGGGGAAGGGCAGGGCAACCCACTCCAGTATTCTTGCCTGGAGAGTCCTGTGGACAGGAGTCTGGCTGGCTACAGTCCATGGGATCTCAAAGAGTCGGACACGACTGGAGTGGCAGCACACGTGCAGAGTAGACATCTGGATGTCCCGTCCCACCAAGACTAGACATAGTGTGGGAGAGGCAATTCCTCAAAAGGAATCATCACTTCCCTTCCGACCGTTGCTTTGTGTTGGAAACTTCTGCTGACCCAAGAGCCCCCTGAAACCCAGCATCAGAACCCCAGGGTGGAATAAACCATCGGAGCCCTCGAAGCGGCAGTGATGTGACGGGCAGAAGAATTAGTTGCGTTTCCACTGGTCGACTCGGCCCAGAGACTAAGTAGACAATAAATCTTGACAGCCCACTGAACCATGAGAATGGGCCCCCTGGGAAGTTCAAGGACACCAGTAAATCATTCTCACTGTCTGCTGATGAGAGGGACTGGCTTCCGGGTGACCACTGCCAGAGGCGGAATCAGAAACAGTGACCTCGGTGTCAACAGCCAAAGGGCTGATCCTTGACCCTGGCACCACTGCATCCTCAGCACCCACAGATGCGCTGCTGTTGGCTTCCCGAGAACATCTCTGCGACTCAGCTCTGTCCTGTGCCCTCATGTCTCTTTGTTCAGCTCAGGAATGCAAGAGGGGAGGAGAGCAGCGCCCCCATGGCCTCTTAGCATGAGCCATCAGCAGGAAAGAAATGAAGAATGTAAGAAAAAACATCATATTTACCAAAGATTTGTTTTGAATCACCAGCCATCTGGGGTAGCAAGCAGCTGGAAGCACATTATAAAACTATCGAAGTATTGAAACAGGGCTGTACGAACAGGGCATACACAACAGAGCAGAATGCCCCAGATGCAAAAACCATGAAACCTTTGGAGATTTCAGAATTTTTTTTTTTTTTTGGCCACTCTGGAAATATCCTAACCTCCCACCATTCTGTTTACTAAGTGTCTTGGGGCTTGTTGTTGTTGTCTGACTCTTTGTGACCCCATAAACGAAAGCACTCCAGGCCACCCTATCCTTCACCATCCCCGGGAGTTTGCCCAAGTTCATGTTCATTGCATCGGTGATGCCATCCAGCCATCTCATCTTCTGATGCTCTCTTCTCCTTCTGCCCTTGATCTTTCCCAGCATCAGGGACTTTTCCAAGGAGTCGTTTGTTTACATCAGAGCTTCCACTTCGCAACTGGAGCTTCAGCTTCAGCATTGGTCCTTCCAGTGAATACTCAGGGTCAATCTCTCTTAGGACTGAGTGGTTTGATCTCCTTGCTGTCCAAAGGACTTTCAGGAGTCTGAAACTTGAGGCTTAACTGGTGTTTATATGAAAGGACATGGAAAGCCTGGTTGGCAGATCAAAGTCTTCCCCTTGCAGAAGGGTCTTGTTTATTGTCTCATCTTAACTTGTTCTTTATTTGGGCCTGTGAATTATCAGTAAGAAACATCATCATCTCAGAGGGAACTGAGGCACTGGAGGAGCTCAGGTGTGAAGTTACAAGAAACGCTGTCTTGGATTACAAGTAGAAATGTGTATATCTGGTATTTTTTACAGGCCACGATGATGGTGATGATGATGATGACGATGGCCTTTGCCAGAAGGAAGCGGAGGCTGTAAAGGAGAGAGCCGACCTGGCTTCATGGACCACGGCTTCCACCCACTGGTCCCACACATGAGGAGTAGGGATTACGCTTCCAGCTTTGTGTTTAATCTGAACCCTGAAGTCATCAGATTCTGTAAGGCCAAGTTAACAGGCGTCACATAAACTATTCAATTTATAGTTCCATTCTAGAGTTCAGAAACAAGAGTCGTTTCCAGGTTGCTCCCTTGCTTTTCCTTCCTGTGATTCTCAGAAATGAAAGAAAGGATGTAATGGGTGCTTTTCTTCCCCCATGGAGATGACGGTCAGTTATTGAGCTCCACCTTATGAAGAACCACAGAGAGATTTATATACAGATGCTAATGATAGGGCGATATCTGGTATTGAATGGGTTGAAAACCACGACAACCCTAAAGGGATAAAACATCGTTCGGAATATGAAGTTCTGCCCGCGTGAAGAATCAAGCAGGCCTGGATCACCCATCACTTAACGGGAGCGTCCTGAGTCCATTTTACGGCTGTGTCCACAGTGGCCAGGATAAAAGGCAAAAATTGGTCATGCAGAGGAGTTCTGAAGGATATGATTCTTATCATCCCATTCAGATTTGATGCCACGAAGACACGTCTGAAAAGCATGACATCCGACTGTCTGGGTGAGCATCTTTGTAGACTGCACCGAAATTTCCTTTGAACTCCCCCGTGCCTCATTTAACTATGATGAAAGTCAAATTAAGCTGACTAAAGCCCCACACACTCTACAGGGGGCCTCACCCTTGGTGTTAAGGATGCAGTACCGTTCGCTCCCATGAAAGCGATTTCTAATAATCAACCCGGATGCTCATCAGCAAAATAGGCTGGTCTCTCTGTGAGTCATCAATTAACAACGACGGAAGCCTGGCTCTGGCAGGAGTCTCTCTCCATCACATAAACCTGTGCTTTGAAGCGGCACAGGGTTGCCAGGAGCTGGCATTCAGAGGCTTCTGTTTGAACGGGTAACCTCTCATCTCAGGAAGACATTCCAGGGGACGTCAGGGCTGTCATTGGAGGATCCAGCTGCCAGTGCAGCTCCGAGGTAAAGAGCTTCCTCGTCCTCTTTAGAACTGCCCATCATCCACTCCTGGCAAGGTTTGCTCGCCAGTTAGTAAAACTACCCCAAGCAGCAGTGACAGGGATAATTACAGCAAAAAGGCACTCCTGACACAATGTTTTTAAATAAAAAAAGAGAGGAAACAGGGAGAAGAAAGCTTGCTTCAAAGGTCTGACTTCAAATAGATTCAAAGAGGACGACTTTAATTCCCTGCGTGAGTTTATTTAGTGTCCATCTCCTGGTCTAATGGAGTTACCGGGATAAGATAAATCCCTGGGAGGCGGCCCTGTCTGATTGCCGCAATTCCATAAACTCTGCATGGTTCCAGGGAGGCTGAAGGCCTGGTGGTCCAGGACGTGGGCTGTGGACCTCCCTCTTCTTCACGGAATCATGGTCTTCAGCACCAGGAGTGCATTCGAGGCCACACCGCACCAACTTCTCCCCAGCCCGACCTCCTTGTCGCTTGCTCTTGCTTTCACTTGAGTATTTTCAGAGATGATGAGCTGTGTGTGCCCTAAAGGATCACGATCTTTTTTGAACGGCTCCATTTGCTCAAAAGTTCTCTACGGGAGGCTGAATAAAGCCTGTTTCCTTGTGGCACTCACATGTTGGTTCCAAAATCAGGTAAAGTCATCCTTCAACCAGAGATGGGTCAGCACCAACAGTGGTTCCTTGCAGGGGTCACCCTCCAAACTGTTCTTCATCAGGGTTACTTCCCCTGAGAAGACTAGGGCAAGCGTCTGTCTCCTTCTCAACCCCGAGTGCTGTTTTCAGCCATGCGTCCTCAGGGGCTTTGCAAGCATTGTCCAAGTCTTGTTCGCTGTGCACAGGTTCTGTTATTATGAAGTGCAGGCATGTGTGTGTGCTCAGTCATGTCCGACTCTTTGCAACCCCGTGGGCTAGGCTCCTCTCTCCATGGGTTTTTCCAGGCAAGAATACTAGAGTGGGTTGCCGTTCTCTCCTCCGGGGGGTCTTCCTGATCTGGGGATTGAACTTGTTTCTCTTGTGTCTCCTGCATTGGCAGGCGGATTCTTTATCACTGAGTCACCTGGGAAGCCCCATTATTATAGAGGATGGTGACCAGCTTGGTTCCTTCTCCAATAAACTCTAAGAAATAGGGGAAGGGTGACAGTGTTCACAGCAGCACTATTTACAATAACCAGGACATGGAAGCAACGTAGATGTCCACTGACAGATGAACGGATAAAGAAGATAGGTACATATCTACAATGGAATACTACTCAGCCATAAAAAGGAAGGAAACTGGGTCATCTGGAGAGATGTGGATGAACCTGGAGTCGGTCATACAGAGTGAAATAAGTCAGAAATAGGAAAATAAATATCATGTATTAACACATATATATGAAATCTAAGCAAATGGTACCAATGAACCTATTTTCAGGGCAAGAATAAAAACGCAAATGTAGAGATCAAACTTATGGACAAAGCAGGAGAAGGAGAGGGTGGGATAAACTGAGAGAGTGGCACTGACATGTATCCACCACCACATATAAAACAGACAGACAGTGCGAAGCTGCCGTACAGCACCGGGAGCTCAGCTCCGTGTTCGGTGATGACCTGGAGCGGTGGGAGAGAGGTCCAAGAGGAAAGGGACATATGTATACTTAAAGCTGATTCACATTGTACACAGAAACTAACACAACATTGTAAAGCAATTATACTCCAATAAAAAATAAAAAAAAGTGGAAGAAGGGCAAGCGGTGGGGAAGTTAAAAGAAAGAGCAAACAATATCTCACAGAGTGCTTGGTCATTTCTTCATTCATGCCAACAGAAATTGCTCATTCAGTCAGCAAACTCATACCAATTAGAGAATAGCTGTTGGGAAACAGAAGCTACCTGGCACCATGCTGGGCGCTGCTGGCTGTTCTTGGGAATTCTACCATTTCCAAGGAAGTCCCGAGGCACAGGGACTTCCAGGGAGGAAGGCTCCCTTGCAGCTTTCTCTTCTTGCATTGTGTAATAGCACAAACGATGCTCTCCATGGGTCTTAAATGTCCACCTGTCTTTTCATGCCCATGACCTACCTCCAGAGGCACCCACTGCCTGGATGTCCATGTCCCAGGGATCCAACGCTTTGAAACCAAGTTGACTTGTCCAAGAGGTTAAAAGTCAGTCAAACCGCTGTTGACATGGGCTTTGACTTTGTTCACTCCACAGACTGATCCAACCAGCTAGACTTCTGTTGATCCCCACCCCCTCCTTTGCCAATATTGACACTGGAAGACAAACAGGAATAGATCTGTCCATTTGCCTGGAGCCCCAGGTCAGTCATCCTAAAGCCAGAGACACTAGCAGAGGTAACACAGCGAGCTGTTTGTTGTTTTGACAGAGCAGAGAGGGTAAGGAAGCCGAGGATAGTTCATTTAACCTGCCAGTGTCCTTGCAGGAGACAGATGTTTTCAGGAACAAGAGCCAGAGAAGCAAGAACCTCGGCACAAGGCCGGACTGTCCTGACCACATCAGTAGTTAAGAGACTCGACCCCCAGCACTCAGGATCCTGAGGCTGACAGATGAGGGGCTGCCATCAGCAACACAGAGCATCGGGACTGCTGGACCCCCGCCTGGTCTCGGTGAAGCACCAAAGTCAGCCGTCCTGTGATTCATCCAAAGGAAGCCCGGACAGTCGGGGAGCCTGTGACACACAGTATCCTTGTGAGAAGTGGGGCCCGGACACAGTACTACCTGGCGGACTCAGCCTAGGCGAGTGATGCCCACTGCTTCTTGAAGATGTCACCGATTTCCTCACACTGTGTCTCTTTTCTGTGCAGCACACCAGCTTCGAACAATCTCACAGTTTCCAGAGAAGGAGGGAAATGAATGCAAAGTTCCCACATGGATATTTAACACTATTTTAAATTTATATACATGCACTAAGTCTCCTACACATGAACCTTCAAGTTGCGAACTTTCAAAGATGCGGACATGCGTTCTATCAGCATCAGGGGTAGCGACATTGCAGCTTGCCCTCCGTCTCCTGTTGCTGACAATCCTTCAGCTCTACCATCTCCCACCTCGTCTTCCTCCTCCATCAGTAACTCTTCCCACCTGTTCATTCAATGCAGCCCCTGTATGCAGGCTGTTGTACTATATTACTGTACTTTTCAAGGTGCGGTACTGTAAGATTTAAACTGTTTATTTTTGTGTTTGTTTTTATGTATTATTTGTGTGAAAGGTATTATAAACCTACTACAGTAGAGTACTATATAACTGATTGTATTAGTTGGGTATCTAGACTAACTTTGCTGGACTCACAAGCATGCTCTCAGAATGGAACTCATTTGTATGTAGGGAACTTACTATATATATATATCAAATCATATACATATATGTCTTATTTTTATTGTACATAATAACATATCTTATGTATTTTTATTAGCATGGACCAGAGTTGGCTTTGTATTAAAATGATTCATGAAATAACTTTTAAAAATAAAATGATCCATGAATGTCCTTCCCTTCCCTATTTATCATCAGCATCTCAGGGGTGGGGACGGTGCCCCGCCCACCTTGACATCTCTTGAGTATTCCAGGATGCTTTCTCATGCACTGAAGATGTTCCATCAGTGCTAGTTGAGATGTCGTCTTAGTTCCGTGGGTCCATCCCCACCATGCTCTGTGCGATCTTCTTATAGCACTGTTTATTATCCTAATTTCCTGCCTATTATCCAGGTTAGCCTGTTTGTCTTCCTTATCCTGTCTCTTCTGTCCAACCCCGCATCCCAGGAGAGGAAGGCAATTCTCTTCCTCCCCATAGTGGCCACCTTCCCTAAAAGAGGGATCTTACAAAGCTCCCTCTTATGTCAGCATTGACTCCACAGCACTCCAGGAAATTACTTTAAACATCGTCTGTCAAACATTCCCCTTTGGGGGGTTGAAAGTGGTCATTCAGTTTTATGAACAAAGGATGCAATTTGCTTCCTCCCCTACCTAAAACTTTAAACAGTAAATATTAACTGATAACAAATTGTAGTTTTCACATGAGCTTGGAAGGCTCAGATTTATATATCTGAATGCATATCTTCTCCAAACTGCTCATCACTACACTGAATCTGTACTTTTTGCCAGTTTGGTTTACTTCTCCCATTTGTCGTGACAAATAAAGAAGAAATGTCTTTCTGCTATCTCTGTCTACTTCTTCTCTAGTTACTGTTGATGTCTCCTGGAGAAATGCAGTGACTTGTAGCCAGTAAATAGTTTCTTTAGAGTAATTCACCAAAGGTGTGTTCCTCCGTGAAATGGATGCTCTTACAAATACAACTTATGCATTGAGTTTCCAGATCCTTCTGCCTATTAGCCTTATAAAATGTGCAATTGACATGCACAGTGTCCTATATTAGTAGATACTAAATTTCTGTTGGTTTAATGAATGAAAGCCCTATTCTAAGTGTCCTTCATCATGTAGTCCAGCCCCTGACATCCACCAGTCTGTCAGTGTTTTTTCTTACTGCCAGAGTAGAGTGTCCCTGGGATGTCTTTACAACAGCTATAATCAGATTTTTGCTTAGTAATTTGACATAATTTGATTCCTGTTCTATATAGCACTTATTAGGTTGCACAGATGGTTGTTGAATAAATAGCAGAGCCTGCAGAGATCTAAATACTATGTCCTATAAGAGAGACTTGAAGGACAGCAAGATATTAATCCAGAAACAGAGTCTCTCAGGATATAGGGATACCTGTCTAAAAGAAACTGAGGGACTTCCTTGGTGGTCCACGGGCTAAGACTCTGCACTCCAAATGCAGAGGGCCCAGGTTCAATCCCTGGTCAGGGAACTGGATCCCACACGTAACAAGTAAGTGTTCGAAAGCTGCAACTAAGACCCGCCATGGCCAAAAAACACAAATAAATACTAAAAAATGAAAAAGACCAGAAGAGATCTAAGTGTGAGTTCTGGAACATTTCAGCACATGAGGTGGAAAAATGACAGGGACTGAGTCGGTGGAGAAAGCAACATCCAGTGAGTCAGGAGGAAAATGAAGAGAGGGTGGTGTTTGTTTTGAAAGCAAGAGGGAAAATGCTGCCGATGGTTTAAGTTAAGATGAGGGATGAGAAAGGGCTGGTGAACTTGGAGAACACTGACGGCCTTGACAAAGAGGACGATGAGAGACAGTGGAGCTCGGCCTTATCACCACGCTTATACTGGGCTCGAAGAAGCGGGACGGGGAAGGCAGTAGGTTGAGGATGGGAGGGCTCGTGGAGAAGACAGCACAGGAAACGGTCGGCCCTCACATTTGCCTTCCAGATCTTGTTCATAGAGCTCTTCACAGACGTTGTCCGGGAGGACATTCACAGGATTAGAGCTTGATGACAAGGACACCCTCAACAAGAGTCAAGCACCATCTATGAAGGATGCTGGAGAGGCCATGTTTACCATGGAAATGCCTGGAGTTTTGATTTTTACAAAATTATCATAAGATCCTGGACTCTGATCAGTGCCCAGAGGATGAGCCCCTCCTATACATTTTCTTTGTTTTTATCTTTTAAATTTTATTTTTAATTGGAGGATAATTCCTTTACAATATTGTGTTGGTTTCTGCCATACATCAGTGTGAATCAGCCTTAGGTATCCATCTGTCCCCTCCCTCCCGCCTCCCCGCTCCTTCCCTCCCCATCCCTCCCCTCTAGGGTGTCCCAGCACTGGCTTTGAGTTCTGCGCATCATACAGCAAATTCCCGCTGGCTGTCTATTTCATCTATGGTAATTAATGTGTTTCAGTGCTGCTCCTTCAAATAGCCCCAGCTTCTCCTTCCCCCCATTGTGTCCAAAAGTCTGTTCTTTATGTCTGGGTCTTCTTTGTTGCCCTGCAAATAGGTTCATCCGAACCATCTCTCTAGATTACATATATATGTGTTAATATACAATATTTCTTTTTCTCCATCTAACTTACTTCACTCTGTATAATAGGCTCTAAGTTCATTCACCTCATTAGAGGTGACAGACCAGAGGCTGATGTCATTTTGAGTGAAAAGTTATACTGAGCTGATGAAGGCTTTTTGCTGGCGATACTTGGAACTCTTTCATTTCTTAAATTAAAAGAAAATACTGTAGCAAACTATTATATACAGGATGGATAAACAAGGTCCTACTGTACAGCACAGGGGACTATGTTCAATATCCTGTGATAAACCAGAATGGAACAGTTATATGTATAACTGAGTCCCGGTTGGACAGCAGACATTAGCACAACACTTTAACTCAACTCCCCTTCAGTACAATTGTTAATGCTGTATAATACTGATGTATGTGACTGTCGCAGCTAAAGACAGAGAAGTCAAGAGAGCAGGCTCTGCTCACCTGACCTCCTTACCCACTCCAACCTCCAGCACACAAACATACCCTAACCAGCCAGTAGTCATCCCATCTTCTCTTGCAAAGCAGTTTGTTTGATTTTTTTCTTTTCACTTATTGAAAGTTTTGCATGGGAGTCCAAGATACAAATCTATTTTTCCACCTAGAAGGGGCTTCCTTAGTAACTCAGCTGGTAAAGAATCCACCTGCAATGCAGGAGACCCCAGTTCAATTCCTGGGTCAGGAAGATTTGCTAGAGGATAGGTTCCCTACTCCAGTATTCCTGGGCTTCCCTAGTGGCTCAGACAGTAAAGAATCCACCTGTAACGCAGGAGACCTGTGTTTTGATTCCTGGGTTTGGAAGATCCCCTGGAGGAGGGCATGGCAACCCACTCTAGTATTCTTGCCTGGAGAATTCCCATGGACGGTGGAGCCTGGTGGGCTACAGTCCATGGGGTCACAAAGAGTTGGACATGACTGAGCAACTAAGCACAGCACAGGGGAGTCCTTCAGGACTGTCAGAATTCTATTTCCAGTGCTCAACTTCCTACAGGTGAAACTTCATAGCACTGTGCACATAACTCAAAAACAATCAGAAAACAGTGGAGAAAGCACACTGAAAACCTTTCTCTTCTTTGTTCTGGCCACTTACAGAATAGACCAAGAGCAAACAACTTTTTTAAGAATCATCAGTTGTCTGGATTAAGGCTATATCAATGTAATTTTTGTGCTAAATTGTGTGCTAAAAATCCTTTCTATAGAATATGATATGTCTGAGATGAACAATAGCCAGAATTTTCAGCTAGTTGACTTTTTTTAATTCCTCAGCATTTATAATTAATTTTTTTTAATCGTCTAGCAAGAAACTCCCTTTTAAGATATGTATCAGTCATGTAAGTAAAACTAAACAGGTTTCTCATCTCCTCTCTGGGCCTGTTGCCAGAATTAGTCATTTTATTAAAAAGCTATTTTCATAGTGCTTCTGGTTGACTCCTCTGTTTGTTCAGGGTATAGGGATGTGATGTTGTTATGAGAGGGGTTAAGAGCCAGGCTCTGGATTCAGACTGCCTAAGTTCAAATCCTGGCTTTGATTCTAGCTGTGTCATTCTAGGCAAATTGCTCAACTTCTCTGGGCTCCAGCCCTTCTCCTGTTTAAAAAAAATGAATTAAATGTCGATCAGATAATATGTTTCCCTCAGTCATCAGGACCTTGTGTGTCTTTCTGTGCCTTTTTTGCCCACTTGGAAAATAGAAAACGGTTGCTAAGATCTTCCCCATGATGTCTTCTCCTACAGAAATATCACGGTAAGTTGTTGTTGAAGTTCACATTTATAACAAAGGTTAAAATACAGTCTTAAGTAGTATAGGGGGGCTTCCCTAGTGGCTCAGACGGTAAAGCGTCTGCCTGCAGTGAGGGAGACCCGGGTTCAATCCCTGGGTTGGAAAGATCCCCTGGAGAAGGAAATGGCAACCCACTCCAGTATTATTGCCTAGAAAATTCCATGGACTGAGGAGCCTGGTAGGCTACAGTCCATAGGGTTGCAAAGAGTCAGACACAACTGAGTGACTTCACTTTCTTTCACTTTAAGTAGTGTAGTGAGCCTGAATAGTAAACACAGTTATTAGAATCATCTTAGAGCCAGGGGGGAAAAATTGATTCCACATTTGAAAGGCTTTTCTAAAACCCAAATTTGTACTAATTTAGTAAAAAGTCAGCTATCCCAATGTATATATTTATTGCAAACCATTACAATATTTCAACTGAAAAGTGTATTTTCTATTAAAAGCAAAAAAAGAAAAAAAAAGCCAAGGCAATTAAAATAAGGCTTTGTCAGCCTGTACAAATGTAAGGGTTGAATGCATAATTTTCCTGACATTTTCATGCACATAAAGTAGTTTAGAGAGCTTACCACCTTTGTGCTCTTCTTGCGGTTAGGGAACCCCAAGTTGAGAGCCATTTGCCTATTAAAACCCTGAGTCAGTGCTGATAAAGCAATAGTAGGTTGGCCCGCAAATGTATAAGCAATAATGATATTACTAATCATTTACAACAGCCCACAAGGGACTTCGGAAATAACCTCAAAGCCATTAACTAATGACCTGCCTTTGATAATATCTCCGGTTCTGAAAGCTAAAGGTTAGAGTTCATATGCCACTCATGTTGAGAGAACGACGCAGCCTGGCAGCCAACTCCCTTCCTGAGCAGGGCCCTTGACGCCTACCTGCTTATCCGTCTGTGCCTGCACTTCCAGAAGATGGTAATCTTTATAGCCTTTTAACATGTTTGTAACATCTTTTTTCATTTTCCTTACAACTATTGCTCAAAGCAGAAAACTTGGAAACTACACAGGAAGGCACAAAGACAAGATGTTATCCACAATCCCACCATCCATCCCCAGATTATTTTACATTTCTGGGTTTGTTTCTACCTATCGAAGTATAACATTTTACTTGAATATCAGCAAAATGTTAACACCATTGTTTCACCTGTCTTCTTGAATCACAGCCTGTCATAAGCAGGTTTCCATATAATAGATATTTTTACACGGTTGCATATACTTTATTTAACTAATTCCTTTCTGTTGGACATTTAGGCCATTCTGAATGTTTCATTTGCTTCCCTGGTGGCTCAGTGGCAAAGAAATCACTTGCCAATGGAGGAGGCAGGGGTTCCCTCTCTGCGTCAGGAAGATCCCCTGGAGGAGGAAATGGCAACCCACTCCAGTATTCTTGCCTGGAGAATCCCATGGACAGAGGAGCCTGGTGGGCTACAGTCCATGGGGTCGCAAAGAGTCAGACTCGACTTAGTGACTTAACAACAACAACAAAAATCCAATAAAACATCAATCCTGCCATTTCATTCATTTAGCAATGTGCTTTGAAAGGCATCCTTTCATAGACAAAGAGTCATTTTCCTCTTGTGTGCTTTTTTAACAGGATGAAATTTTAGAAGAAAAATCAAAATTACTGCTATCTACAGGTTTCGAAGCATATTACAGATACAGCATTTCCCTCCAAACTTTAATTTTTATTCTGTCTGGAAGTATGCTTGAGAGCGCTATCCTCACCCCAAGGTTTACCAGTTTCAATAACACTTCAAATGCTGACATGGGACAAAATCATCTCATAGGATTTTCCCTTGCATTTATTTATTTGATTATTGCACATTTTTCAAATGGTAACTGGTAATTTGTACTTATCTTTTACTGAATTGCTGTATAGGTCCTTTGAACAATTTTCTATCAAGATATTAACCTTTTCCTTATTGATTTCCTGATGGATTTTTTTTATTGACTTATTTTGTTGTCATTGTATCATGATCATTTCTACAAGGCAGTACTTACAAAGCTAACTCACCCTTTGTAAAGATTGTGTTAAAAATGTTTTATGCATATACACAAAATGGACACTTTTCCATAAATTGAATCCTCCCACGCACTGATGGGATTTATTAACATAATGCTGTCTTTGCTTTTTCTTGCCTCTCTGACTCTTACCTATACCCTCCACATCTTCACCAGCCCTTCCCACAATAACCCATCTTAACAACCTAGTTTGTACATTTTTAAAATTTTTCTACATTTTTCATAAGTATGTTGCAATATACATACAGATGTAAAAACACATAGAGTATTTTTCCATTTATTATTTCATTAAAATGAGATCATATTAAAAATGTTCTGCATATTATTTTTCTCACTCAGGGATACCTCATAAAATTCCTGCCAAGGTAATCGGTATAATTCTAACTTGTCCTTTTTTAATAGCCACATAAGATTCCCTGGGGTGGATGGGTTATAACTTCTTCAGCCATTCCCTTATTACTGATATGCACTTTGTTTCTGGTTTTTTGCCACTACAAAAGAGACTGCCATAAACATCTTTGAACAGATACACTTACTTATGGGTGCTTTTGTTTTGATGAGATAGGTTCCTACAACTATTGCTGAGTCAAGAAGTATGTTCAATTTATTTTTATATGTATGGAGGTTGGCAAGTTTGTTTCCTGAGAAGGGGGTACCAAGTTACAGTTCCACAGCAATGTGTAATAATTTCTCCATACCTGCAGTAGCAATTGGTATTATGGCTCTTTCCAATTTTTGTAAGTCTGAAGAGTAAAACATAAGCCTGATCACGCATGAATACAAGTGATATAGGATTTTACTGAATGTCAACAGTTTACTTCTCTGAATTACAGCTAATCCCTAGGTCCTTTTTTTTTTCATTTTTTCATGTCAATTTGTATAATTCATATATACTTGGCTCAGACGGTAAAGCGTCTGTCTACAATGCGGGAGACCTGGGTTCCATCCCTCCGTCAGGAAGATCCGATGGAAAAGGAAATGGCAATCCACTCCAGTACTATTGCCTGGAAAATCCCATGGACAGAGGAGCCTGGTGGGCTACAGTCCACAGTGTCACCAAGAGTTGGACACGACTGAGCGAGACACACATCAGTTCAGTTCAGTTCAGTCGCTCAGTCATGTCTGACTCTTTCCGACTCCATAAATCTCAGCACACCAGGCCTCCCTGTCCATCACCATCTCCCGGAGTTCACTCAGAATCATGTCCATCGAGTTGGTGACACCATCCAACCATCTCATCCTCTGTTGTCCCCTTCTCCTCCTGCCCCCAATCCCTCCCACCATCAGGGTCTTTTCCAATGAGTCAACTCTTCGCATGAGGTGGCCAAAGTACTGGAGTTTCAGCTTTTGCATCAGTCCTTCCAAAGAACACCCAGGGCTGATCTCCTTTAGAATGGACTGGTTGGATCTCCTCACAGTCCAAGGGACTCTCAAGAGTCTTCTCCAACACCATAGTTCAAAAGCATCAATTCTTTGGCCCTCAGCTTTCTTCACAGTCCAACTCTCACATCCATACATGACCACAGGAAAAACCATAGCCTTGACTAGATGGACCTTTGTTGATAAAGTAATGTCTCTGCTTTTTAACATGTTGTCTAGGTTGATCATAACTTTCCTTCCAAGGAGTAAGCGTCTTTTAATTTCATGGCTGCAGTCACCATCTGCAGTGATTTTGGAGCCCCCAAAAATAAAGTCTGACACTGTTTCCACTGTTTCCCCATCTATTTCCCATGAAGTGGTGGGACCAAATGCCATGATCTTCATTTNCTTGAACATCTGGAAGTTCACAGTTCACGTATTGCTGAAGCCTGGTTTGAGCATTACTTTACTAGCGTCTGAGATGAGTACAATTGTGCGGTAGTTTGAGCATTCTTTGGCATTGCCTTTCTTTGGGATTGGAATGAAAACTGACCTTTTCCAGTCCTGTGGCCACTGCTGAGTTTTCCAAATTTGCTGGCATATTGAGTGCAGCACTTTCACAGCATCATCTTTCAAGATTTGAAAGAGCTCAACTGGAATTCCATCACCTCCACTAGCTTTGTTCATAGTGATGCTTTCTAAGACCCACTTGACTTCATATTCCAGGATGTCTGGCTCTAGTTGAGTGATCACACCATCATGATTATCTTGGCCGTGAAGATCTCTTTTGTACAGTTCTTCTGTGTATTCATTTTAGTATTTTGTCAGCTGCCTTGGAAATAACTTTCCAGAGCTCATACACGTATGTGTCCTTTGTTGATTGCAGTCTACCTCAAAGGCTCTGTGGCAAAGGACCACAGAGGACCACAGTATTTTAAAATTTTGAACTAAAAGTAGATAAGTGTTTCATAAAATAAAAAAAAAATCATGGGACTCTCCTGGTGGTCCAGCGGCTAAGACTTTACACTCCCACCTCAGGGGGCCAGAGTTCGATCTCTGGTCAGGGAACTAGATCCCACAAACCACAACTAAGAGTTCACATGCCACATCTAAAGATCCCACATTCTGTGACAAAGATCTGACACAGCCAGATAAATAAATGAATAAATATTTTTAAAAATATGAAGTCACACACTTGGATGTGATAGCAAAGTTGAATTACTGTAAAAGTTTACTCTCAGCCTGTGTGCTTACCAAGACATAGTGAAATGATGTCGCTCAGTCGTGTCCGACTCTTTGTGACCCCGCAGACTGTAGCCTACAAGGCTCTTCCATCCATGGTATTCTCCAGGCAAGAATACTGGAGTGGGTTGCCATTTCCTTCTCCAAGGGATCTTCCCAACCCAGGGATTGAACCTGAGTCTCCCACATTGGAGGCAGACGCTTTAACCTCTGAGCCACCAGGGAAGCTGTACCAAGATGTAGGTTGGTAGTAAATTGTAGATTGGCACTGGCCCAACCAAAACACTGGGATTAACAATGACTTGTGCTATCTTTTTTTGCAATCAACATTTCACTTATACTTAGTCAGAATACTTCCTTCTCTGGACTTTTGCTTAAGGAGGTAGTTTAAGATTTATTTATAAGAATTCCCTTGGTAATCTTATTCCATTTTAGTCTCTGGTCCTTGTAGATTTTTTTCAGGTTTTATTATGCCCTCCCTTTTTTGTCTGGATTTTTTAGTATTGCAGGATAGGGATCCAAGCTATATTTTCCTCCCGATGTGCTATCACATTGCCTTTGTCATTGTGGGAGATATTATGATCTGGCTTTACCTTCTTGTAGATACTGAGTCTGGAAGGCTAAAATCCTACTTCCTTAGATCAGTTGTCCTGTGGCTTCATCTATCATGTGCATTGCACTGAGCAGACATACCCAAGTCAGTCTTGGAGCTGAGAGAGCAGTCCAAAATTGAGCTGCTCACAGGGGTCCTCATTTCCCTGGTAAACGCAGTAGAGCAGGTATTTTGTTATCTTAGGGTGGCTGTGAAAGGTTTCTCGAGGTCTTATATTGTAAATGCCAAGCAGAAAGAGCAGCAGCAGCAATGACCCTTCTGCTTAAAAAGTCTTGAGTATGATTTGACCTTCTGCCTGGCTGCATAACACTCAGCCTTCTATCTTCCCAGATGGTTTTTAGAAGTTTCTTGGCCTTCCCTGGTGGCACAGACGGTAAAGAATCTGCTTGTCATGCAGGAAACCCGAGTTCAACCCCTGAGTTATGAAGGAAGATCCCCTAACGATGGGAATAGCTACCCATTCCAGTATTCTTGCCTGGAGAATTCCATGGACAGAGGAACCTGGTGGGCTATAGTCTATGGGCTCACAAAGAGTTGGACATGATGGAGTGATGAACCCTTGCATATTTCACTGAACCATCTCAATAAACGTTTTCATTTAAACTACCTAGAGGGAATTCTGTTGTCTGCAACAAAAATCTTCACAAAACAGTCAGTATTAAATTATTTTATACACTGAGATCCTTTATTGTATTTACTCTTTTGATTCATTGATTCATTTTGAATGGATCAATATCAATACATTCAAGCCAATTTCATGTCAGTCTTATCACAGTGGATTTATATTGTCCAATATTACTGTTTAATTTGTTCGTTTAGTATAGTATATGGATTAGCTTCCTAATATATTCTAGAATAAGCTTTACTTGATCATTCTTTTGATTTCAAGCTTTTATTTCTAGTGTATATTTGACATTTTTGCATCTATATTCACTAGTGAGATTAAGCTTATGTTTCTTTTTCTTGTGCTATCTTTCCAGGTTTTTATTTTGTATTTATTTGGCTGCATGCAATGAGTTGAGGTGGTTTCTACTATTTTCCGGGATCTGGAATTATTTAATTTCTAGTGTAACTACCTCTTTTTCGGACATGAGGGAGAATTCAGCTATGTTACATTCTCCTCTCAATGCCTTTTCCAATGGTGCCTCTTTAACTACTTTTCTAATCTCATTTATTGGAAATTTTCCTATTCAAATTTTCTACCTCTGGAGTCAAATTTGGTGAACTATATTATTATATAATAGGAAATCACCCCCTCCTCTTAGGGTTTTAAATCTATTACCATAGGAGTTGGATGTAGACAATTTTAGAAAATTTTTCATTTCTTCTGTATCAGTGACATTTCCTTTCTTCTTTCTAATCTTGGGTGTCTTTACTCTTCCTCTTTTTTTTTACAATCAAGCTCAAAAAGAGTTGACTTATTTTGTTGGCCTTTACAAAGATCCAGCTTTTGAATGTGTTTATCTTTCATGCTATTTGTCTCTAACTCATTATTTATTTGTTAAACACATAAATGCCAGTTATCAACAAATAGGTGGGTTGAAGACCACTGGGGAGAATATGTGTTGAGTGAGAATGGTGAAGCCCTCTTAAGAACACCAATATCTTAAGAGCTGAACAGAAAAAAAGCACAAAGGTTTCAAAGACTCAATCTGATAAGTGGGAGAAAAACCAGACACCAGAGAACACAAGGTCACAGAAACCAAGATAAAAGTGCTTCACAATGGAGAACATTGTCAACAGTTCCAAATGTTGCCCAGGGGGGGGATCTCTTGCCAGAGGACTTAGACATGTCCATTTCTAATGCCTGCAAGTAGGTTGCAGATGGTCCTTGCAAAAGTAGTTTAATGGTTTTATAGACTGACAAGAAAAAAAAGTCAGATTTCAGTGGGTAAAAGAGTAAGAAGAAAGTGAGGAAGTGAAGATAATAGTCACAGATAACTTAAAAGACCTCTGGCTGGGTGCTTAAGGAGACCAGGGACAGGACATGGAAGAAATTAGGGTTAGGGTGGAGAGGCATTTTTATAAAGATGTAAAAAGGCTCAAGCACATTTAAATGTTGACAGGAAGCAGCCAGTAAAGAGTTAGGCGGGAGATAAACAGGGGGAAAGTAATACAGAGCACAGAGGCAGTAATGGACTCGTTTAGGAGGGAATCATATTTTCCTGTGTTATAAGGCAGGGGGCTAGGCTACCTGGGGGTGAATGTGGGTAAACACTCTTTTGTTGACCTGATGAAATGAAGTCATGGAACTTGGACTCTAGTTCCTCTAAGAAGTACCTTGACGGAGTCTTTTGCTGAAAGTAAGTAGGAAAGTGGAGGTTGCAGGCATCCGAAAATAGAGAAACATTGACACAGTCTCAGGAATTCCTGGGAGAAAGCCCCAGCTTGGGAACTGTGGAAGAATTTATTGATTGTGTCAAGCACCTAGTTGAGTTGAAAGTCACATAGTGTGGAGACACCATGAACAGGAATGAGGCAAACAGATGGATCTAGGTGATAACTAGTGTTTGTGGGGGATCCTCAAGCCCTGCTCTGTGTCACTCAAATACGCCTCTTCCAGCTTTGCTGTGGGAAGAAAGGAAACAAGCCTGTGTTAGACTTACTGGAGAAGGGAATGGCAAACCACTTCAGTGTTCTTGCCTTGAGAACCCCATGAACAACATGCAAAGGCAAAATGGTAGGATACTGAAAGAGGTACTCCCCAGGCCGGTAGGTGCCCAATATGCTTCTAGAGGTCAGTGGAGAAATAACTCCAGAAAGAATGAAGGGATGGAGCCAAAGAGAGCATCACGGACTCGATGGACGCGAGTCTGAGTGAACTCCGGGAGTTGGTGATGGACAGGAAGGCCTGGCGTGCTGCGATTCATGGGGTCGCAAAGAGTTGGACACGACTGAGCGACTGAATGGAACTGAGACTTACTGGAACAAACTCTCTTTCCATCTCTCAGAGCCTACTTCCACATTAGATAGTAAAGGAGTGAATAGGCCTGGGGTCTGCTTCCTCTTACTCAGAAGCAAGTCCTCCCAGACAGCAGAGATAAGCACCTGCTATCAGAACTACCAAGACCAGAGTGATTAGAGATAAGAGAGACTACGGCCTGATGTGGGTCTTATAACACAAAAACCACAAGCTACTTTTAGATCCCAACTAAGAGACCCTGGAGAAGGGAATGGTTATCAATTCCAGTGTTCTTGCCTGGAGAATTCCATGGACAGAGGAGCCCAGCAGGCTACAGTCCACAGGGTCGCAAAAAATCAGACAAGATGGAAAGACTAGCAACTACACATTTCAAGAAACTCAAAGCAGAATAAACTCAGGCATTCTAGTTTCTTAAAGCGTATCTCAAATACATGCATCCCTATGTTCACAGCAGCACTATTTATAATAGCCAAGACAGGAAGCAGCCTAACTATCCATCGACAGAGGAATGAATAAAGAAGGTGTACGTACATGCAGTGGAATATTACTCAGCCATAAAAAAGAATGGAATAATACCATTTGCAACAAGATGAATGGACCTAGGGGTCATTGTACTAAGTGAAGTCAATCAGAAAAAGACAAATACCATACAAGATCACTTATATGTGGACTCTAAAATATAACACAAATGAACTTATTTATGAAACAGAAACAGACTCACAGACACAGAGAACAAACTAGTGGTTGCCAAGCGGGAGGAGGGGTGGGGGAGGGATGGAGTAGGAGTTTGGGATGAGCAGATACAAACTATTATACATAAGATGGACAAACAACAAGGTCCTACTGTATCACACAGGGAACTCTATTCAATGTCTTCGGATAAACTGTAATGGAAAAAATGTGTAAAGAGTATCTCAGTAAGAAAGTAGTTATATCTATTTATCATCTATCTGTCTACCCACACATCTAATGTCTTTCATTAGCTCCTAACTTCCCTCAGAACAAGAATCACATGATCCTCAACCAGCCAACCTCTTGAGCGGTATTTTAAAAACTGTGGCGTTTTCAAATCCCATGAGAATGTCTCTCAAAACATGGTCTTGGACTGACTGAATTAGATCCCTGGAATTTTTTAAAAATTCATTTAAAATCCTCCATAAGAATCTCCAGGGATGCTCCAAAGGCAGATAACAGGACTGGATCTCAAATCTTCTAATTCTGAATCTGGGTCATACACAGAATACTCTAAGGAGTATCCTGAGGCATTTTTAATGTGTTATTCAGGAGTAATTCATTTGCGATTCTGACGCACATTGAGGTCAAGCAGGCTTTTCTATCTACACTGGTTTACCTGTTGAGCTTCTGCATAAATTTTATTTTGTATAAGGACTGCTTAAAGGAAACTGTTAGTTACTCAGTCATGTCACTCTTGGCAACCCCTATGGCCAGTAGCCCGCCAGGCTCCTCTGTCCATGGGATTCTCCAGGCAAGAGTACTAGAGTGGATAGCCATTTCTTTCTCCAGGGAATCTTCCCAACCCAGGACTGAACCCGCATCTCCTACACTGCAGGCAGATTCTTTACCACTGAGCTACAAGGGAAGCCCTGCTTAAAAGACAAGGGATGTTAATTGCTCTGAAGCACCCAACAGAATTCAGTGTGAGATGGGGTAGAAATGAGGAGAAATCACCAAACCTTCAGAAGAGTAAAGCCAAACAGACACGGAGGCCAGCAGAGTCAGCACATGGTGCTCACAGACACCTGACGAAGTCTAAGCGGGGACCAAGAGTTATTTTACAGCCCTTAGGGTCAACGCCCAAAGGTTTTAGCCAAGCAGCAAGTTCGGAGCCTTTTGGAAGCCTTTAATGAGCTGTCCAGACAGAGCTGAAAAGATGGCATTAGGGTCCCGCCGGGCCCCTCTGAGGGTCTGTGCTGCTGTGCCATTCGCTCAGTTGTGCCTGACTCTTTTCAACCCCATGGACACAGCCCACCAACCTGCTCTGTCTATGGGATTCTCCAGGCAAGAATACTGGAGTGGCTTGCCTTGCCCTCCTCCAGGGGAGCTTTCAGACCCAGGGATCAAACCCGGGTCTCTTGCATTTCAGGCAGATTCTTCACCAACTGAGCCACAAGGGAAGGCCTTGAAGGTATGTATTTGTGTCCGTGACATACCTAGGCTGCCCTTAAGAATTTCTGCGTGATCCTCACCAGAGTCCCACTGAGCTGAGGAAAGAGCACAGAGGGAAACCTGAAGCTGGTGTTTGTCCTGCTCTAAGTCTCATATCCTCATCTCTAAAGCAAGGGGGTGGGCCGAGTGTCTCCCTGTGCTGCTGCCTGGAGCGGCTTTCTGAGCCTGTGCAAAAGCTGCCTGCCCATCCTAGACCTGAGCATCCATGGATCCCATGTGGGTTTAAGAGCAAAGACCTTTCTGAGTTCATGGAAATCAGAGTAATAACTAGTTAGCTACCTTTTGGAAGTGGAGTAGAGGGACTTCCCTGGTGGTCCAGTGGTTAAGAGTCTGACTTGCAAAGCAGGGGACGCAGGTTCCATCCCAATCAGGGAACTAAGAGCCCACGTGCTGCGGAGCAACCAAGCCTGTGAGCCACAATTACTGAGCTTGTGCTTGCCAGAGCCCACGACACAACAAAAGGTCCCGCATGACGCAGCAAGGATCCTGCATGCAGTAACTAAGACCATATGCAGCAAATAAATAAGTAAATAGTTAAAAAATAAGATACGTCTTAAAGAGAACAAAACTAAAAAAAGAAGAAGTACTATAACAACCTGGAAGTGAAAGTCTCAGTCGTGTCCAACTCTTAGTGACCCCATGGACTACACAGTCCACGGAATTCTCCAGGCCAGAATAGTTGCATAAGTAGCCTTTCCCTTCTCCAGGGGATCTATCGAACCCAGGTCTCCCACATTGCAGGCAGATTCTTTACCAGCTGAGCCATAAGGGAAGCCCAGGAATACTGGAGTGGGTAGCCTATCCCTTCTCCAGCAGATCTTCCCAACCCAGGAATTGAACCAGGGTCTCCTGCATTGCAGGCGGATTCTTTACCAACTGAGCCATGAGGGAAGCCCTAGAAGGGTGGGAAAGGGAGGGAGGTGCAAGAGGGAGGGGACATATGTACACCTATGGCCAATGCATGCTGATGTATGGCAGAAATCAAACCAATATTGTAAAGCAATTATCCTTCCATTAAAAATAAAAAAGAAGATGAGTAGAGTATCAAGGATGAAACAATGTTTGTAGTCTTGCCTCCATGCATGATTCATTTAGGAAAAGATGGCTGCTTTCAAAGACATGGGGAGATTCCTTGCATGTCATAAAAGCTTCCTGTCCACAGCAGGGGGATGGTGAAGGTGGCTGTGGGCCTTGCCAGCCCTGGGCCAGCTCTGTGAGCCCGAGACGCTGCCGTGCAGGAGTTGGCTCCCTGACAGACACAGCCTGCTCCAGGAAGAGCCAGGGGTCTGTGTAGCAGCCTCGGCTTGCTTGGAGAAACCATTTTTGCCCACTTCTCAGGAGCCAGATCTGGATTCCAGGGCGATTTTATGAGGTGCTACTATAAGGTAGGGAGTAGATTTTAACCAAATGTTCCAGAACTTAACGAAGTGAGTGTTGAAAATACCCCTTTGGTAGAATCCCCAGAGCCTGAGGCAGAAATGAAGCCTTTGAGTGGGATGTAAAGTCAGTTAACAGGCGACAGACAGTTGGAGCCAAGCAAGGTGAATTGGGTCAGGGCCTAGGCCAGTTCTTAGGGTCGTGGAAAAGGGAAATTTCCCTGTAATGACGACATATCACTTTTATGATATAGCAAAGAAAATTCAAAAGCATCAGCCGAACTTGGTATGTGATTCAAAGTGTTAGTTGCTCAGTCGTGCTGGACTCTGTGACCCCATGGACCATGCTCCGTGGGATTCTCTAGGCAAGAATACTGGAGTGGGTTGCCCTGCCCTCCTCCAGGAGATCTTCCCCACACAGGGACTGAAACTGCATCTCTTGTGTCAGCCCATATAATGTAGGATGATGGAAATATTGTCTGTCTTGATTATGATGGTGGCCATACTTGTGTATTTATTTCTCAGAACTCATTGAATTGGATTATGTCAATTATTGACAATTAATAAATTGAAGAAAAAAAAAGTCTTAAAAACTAAGGAAGAGGAATAGGTGAGGAAGTTTTGTTCTTTTTAAGATTCTTTTGATGTATACTATTTTTAAAGCCTTTATTGAATTTGTTACAATATTGCTTCTGCTTTATGTGTTGGTTTTCTGACCAGGAGGCATGTGAGGTCTTAATTCCCTGACCAGGGATCGAACCCACACCCTCTGCATTGGAAGGCAAAGTCTTAACCATAGGACCGCCAGGGAAGTCCCCAGTGAGGAAGCTTTGAATAAGTGTGTGACCGACTCTTTGTGACCCCATAGACTAGCCCACCAGGCTCCTCTGTCCATGAGATTCTCCAGGTAATAATACTGGAGTGGGTTGCCATTCCCATCTCCAGGGGATCTTCCTGACCCAGGGATCAAACCGGGGTCTCTCACATCAAAGGCAGATTCTTTACCACCTGAGTCACCAGGGAAACCCTTGAAAAAGTGAGAAGGCCAGAACTCTGGCCAAGAACTGAGCTGAGCTAACCTGAGGGCCACCTCTCCAGGAGCCATGAGGGCCTCTGGCCAAAGTCGAAGGCAGAGAAGAAACACACATCGCTGCTCCTTCCCCCCTTCACAATATCACAAAATCATGTATTAGAGCTGGATCACTTTCCTCAAGTATATTCCACGGAGCACTGACTCCATGAGCTCCTTCTTGAATAAAAAGAATCTAAAGTCAAATAAATTCTGGAGACACTTATATTGCATTCACCTCTCGCATGAGCACAGGATACATAAGACCAGCACCAGCCACCAGGACTACGATATCAGTTACATTTGTAATTTAAGATTTTTTTAGAGGAGTCACATTTTGAAAAAATAAATTTAAGTTTAATAATATTTTTATGTAACCCAATATATTTAAAATATTAGCAATCCAACATGCAATATATATAAAAATTATTAATGAGATATTTTAACATTCTTTCTCATAATACTAACCTTTTGAAATCCACTGTGTACTTTAAGGTACAGCACGTCATCTCAACACAGACAAGCCATGTTTCAAGTCCTTAAGAGCCACGTGTATCAAGAGGCTGCTGTATCAGACAGTGCAGCCTTAGAATATTTAGGGCTCCAAGAAGCCCTACAGTAAAGAAGTGTCTTTAAATTTGTTTAATCCAGTGTTTCCAAAATTTATTTGATCACAATACCCTTTTGGGAGGGTCAGTTCCATTTATTAGCATCTACTCTAAACGAAGACACTTCAAAAATATCATTCAGTTCAAAGATTGTAAAGTTGAGGTCCAAAAATTAGGTATAATCTAAAGACATGTTGGGGGTGGGCGGAGGTATTCCCTGGATGTCCAGCGGTTAAGGAAGCTTGAGCTTCCATCGCAAGAGGCATGGTTTCAGTCCCTGCTCAGGGGACTAAGATACCACATGCCATATGATACAGCCAAAACCTAAAGAGAAAGAAGGAAGGCAGAAAGGAAGGAAAGATAAGCTTTGAATCTAAGCTGGCTTTTAAAAACTGGTTGCTGTTGTTCAGTTGCTCAGTCGTGTCCAACTCTTTGCAGCCCCATGGACTGCAGCATGCCAGGCTTCCCTGTCCTTCACCATCTCCCAGAGTTTGCTCAAACTCATGTCCATTGAGTCAGTGGTGCCATGCCACCATCTCATCCTCTGTCGCCCCCTTTCTCTCCTGCCCTCAATGTTTCCCAGCATCAGGAAAGAGTACTGGAGTGGGTTGCCATGCCCTACTCCAGGGGATCTTCCAGACCCAAGGATCAAACCCTTGTCTCTTACATCCCCTGCATTGGTGAATGGGTTCTTTACCACTAGCACCAGTGAGGGAGACAGTCCCACATTCCTTAGGTAACCATTCACTCTTCTTGGTTGGACTTAATCAAAACAGCATGTCCACTGTAGAGAACGGACGCTGAGAATCTCGGAACAGAATCCGCGTACACGGCACTGGGAGACAGTGCCTCTGGGCAGGAGGCCAGAGCTGCCAGGGTTTTACTGCTCCCATGGGGAAATGCATTCCTCCGAGCATGACTCAAATCTCCTGTGGCTGATGCTTATCTCGGGGCCAAGGCCAACAGCATCCCTTTTTCTTTATAGCAACAATTAATTTCCCTGGAGAGTTTCAGCTACTTCTCATAAGAGAAAATTTACCCAAGAATGTGGAGAGGCATGTGTCTGTGTGTTTGAGAATGTGTGAGTGCTCTTATACCTGTCTGAGGGTGACATCAAGTAGCCTTGAATGTTGCAAACTGTTTTCTCGTGTCCCTTGGGACTCCTGCTTAGTGGAAAGCTAGGAAGTATCTGCAGAATAGAATGAAGAGCTGAGAGCTTTATAAAAAGGTACACTCAAAGCAGGCTTTCCAGATGGCTCTAGTGGTAAAGAACCTGCCTCCCAACACAGGAAACTTAAGAGACACCGGTTCGATCCCTGGGTTGGGAAGATCTCCTGGAGGAGGGCATGGCAACCTACTGGAGCCTGGTGAGCTAGGGCCCATAGGGTCACAAAGATTCTGACACAACTGAAGCAACTTAGTATGCACTCATGCAAACTCATAGCGCCCTTCCTTTGCCTGAAAAGACAAAGAGCAGTATGCACACAGAGAACGAGTCATCTGCAGTGGCCTTGCCTGGTCATCTCATGGACTTGTTAGCTCACTGTGTGCAGGGAGGGAGGGGGTCTAACAGAAAGATTCAAAAGTAGGGGCTTCCCTGGTGGTCCAGTAGTGAAGACTTCATCTTCCAATGCAGGAGGTAAGGGTTTGATCCCTGGTCGGGGAGCTAAGATTTCACACGCCTCATGGCCAAATCACCAGATCGTAAACAACAGAAGCAATATTGTAAGAAGTTCAATAAAGACTTTTAAAATGGTCCAAGTCAAAAAAAAAAAATATATATATATCTTTAAAAAGGAAAAGAGAAAAAGAGACACCATTGTTGATGATCAAGGAAGATTTAAGACGCCTTCGAACAGGACACCTCTCCTCCCAGACCCAACACCTAGCTGAGGCTGTCACTGTCAGCAGGGGGGGGTGAGGGGAACTTAGACAAAGAACTTGGAAGGGACCCAGTTAAGGATCATGAGATCAGAGGCACAGAACAGACTGGATCAAATCATGTGCAGGTCGTGAGCGTTGGACCAAAGCAGAGATCAGAGGAGTCAGAGGAACAGAGTCACATTTCTAGGATGCAGGCTTTGTCTCGTGGATGCTGGGAATTTACCAGACATCCAGAGAGCAGTCTCGCTTTATCCTTCTCCCTTGTGAAAGAGGAAGGAAAGCACAGGGGTGTGGGATGGACGTGTCCTGGCTTTTTCAGTATGATCTCCTCCTACTTCTTCCTTCCCTCATTACAACAGCAAAGAGACAAAACACAGATGAAGCTACTTAAAATATATTTCTCTATGGTCTGTCTAGTCCTGTCTGTTTTTCCCCATTCAGGTAGAACGTTCTCCACCCCATTTCCAGCTTTCATATAACTTCCTAAATATTAAGTTTTGCTTAACATTGTACAGCACAGCTATCTCTGGTAGAATCTATATTCCAACCAGGGTCATGCCTTCCTTTTTCTGCATATTGAAGCAGAATATAAAACTATTTAGAAATAAAAACACACAATGGGCTTAAAATTCCTGCCTTATGAAATTGAGGTTGTCAGTTCCAACTCCCCTTTATCTGAAGAAACATTCGGGCTACGCCAACATGGAAATGAAGCATCTTGACAGCTCCTCGGGGGTAATGGTGCAGAACTACTTGTATTTAACATTCCCACTTCGATTCCATTAGCGCACCAAACTCAGTTTTCTCGATCTGCCAGGGAGAAGTGGAACGAAAAATCAATATCCCACCAAAAGCATTGATGAGATTTTTATCTCCTCTCAAATCACAAAGGAATGTCAGGTCCTTTTACAGAGAGACTTCCCTGAACAAATTGCGGGTTGTCGCCACGTAAACCGATGTCGTATGAAATCCAGAGTTGAAACAGGTGCCCCCTCATTATATTTCTTTTTCCTTCCTTGCAGCATGTATTTTATGTTTGCATTGGTGCGTTCAGATGCCAAAAAGATAAGCGCTTTAACAACCCTGAGGCAGAAGTCTGCGGAGGCGCTTGTTAATATTAATAATAGCTTCAGTACATTTCCTCATGTTGTAAATTCCAGCTTTCATATCTTTCCAAGAAGTTCCTCCCTCGATCTCAGCAGTGAATGATCTTGCCAGGAGGCCCGCCCCCAGCCCCAACTCTGGCCCGGCTTTACCAAAGTGCAGGTTCCGCTGTAGGAATGAATGAGATGCTGGTTCCTCGGCTCCCTTGGCAACACTGATCCTCTGCTTCTCCCAGCAGAAGCCTTGTTTTCTTGGACCCTTCCTGGCCTCCAGGGCCATTCCTGCTTCAGCTGCCTTCTTGGACTCGAGCTTGTACTTGCTTCACTCTCCCACTCCCGCCCAGTCATCTGTCTGATTCACAGGATCTGCAGACCCCAGCCTCGCTTGGAGACACAGCCAGCCCTGCTCCGTCCCTCCTTGCCTTTCACCCTCACCACTCAGAGCCAGGGCCTCTGGAGACATGTGCTCTGGGTTTTGAGTGTGTGCTTTTTGTGTCAGAACAGGAGGCAGCAAGCGTTTCCTACAAAGGGCCAGAGAGTAAATATCTTAGGCATTCCTCTACAGATAGATAGAGATAGATTAGATAGATAGATGGATAGATGGGTGGATGGATGGATGGGAATTGATAAATAGATATAGATAGAGAGAAAGAGATCATATATAGGTAGATACAGATATATAGAGATAGATGATAGATATATAGATGGATGGGTGGATGGATGGAGGGAGGGATGGAGGGATGGAGGGATGGATGGAGGGATGGATGGATGGGCAGAGATAGCTAGCTAGAGATAGACACAGGTAATGAGGTTTATTGTGAAAACTGGCTCGCATGTTTATGGAGGTAGAGAAGTCCCACAATCCACCATCTGCAGACTGGAGAACCAGAAAGTTTGTCATTCTGTCCAAGTTAGAAGGCCTGAGAACCAGGAGATCTCATATCCAAAGCCAGGAAAAGATGGATGTCCCAGCTCAAGAAGACAGAGGGAAGTTGCCCTTCTTTCTCCTTTTTGTCCCTTTTGGGCTCCAATGAACTGGATGATGTTCACTCCATTGCTGAAGGCGACCTTCTGAATCAAATGCTAACCCCCTCCAGGACACCTCACAGACACACTCAGAAGGAGCATTTCACCAACTCTCTGGGCCTCATCCATCCAGTCCAGTTGACACATAAAATTGACTCTCACATCCCATGGAAGCAGCCCTAGGCAAAGTGGGTGATGCTCCAGCAAAACCGCACACACTGCTGAAACTTTTATCTCCCCTGAATTTCATGAGTCACCACACGTCGCTTCCCTTTTGACTTTTTAAAATAGTTTTAAGATATAAAAGCCATTCCTGTCTCAGAGGTCTGTATGAAAACACACAGGGGGGCCAATTTGGCCTGTAAGTCTCTGTTCACTGAGCCTTGTGTTAGAAATTTCAGGTAAGCATCTCCTATAGTCACCAGTGGGGAGAAGCTGAGCCCGAGGACCCTAAAGCTCGTGCTCCACAACAAGAGAAGCCACTGCAATGCTAACCCTCACCCTAACCCTCACACCACAACTGGAGAAACGCCCAAGCAGCATCGAAGACCCAGCACAGCCAAAATTACATAAAGTGTTTTTAAAGTGCAATTAAAAAAAACAAAGGATGAGGAACAAATGATGGAGTGAAGGACTGAGTGAAGCAATGAAGAAATGGGTATAAAAAATATCTAACCAATCCTAAGGGATCACTTCTCTTTTTAATTCCAGCCTGAAGTTTCACCTCTGGACTGCCCTGCATCCTGTTTCTAACTTCATAAATCCCCCTATCACTCACTCTTCCCACAAAGGCCTTCTGAACACCTGCTGTGGGACAACCAGACTTGGCACCAGCCACTGAGGACAGACCAATGGATGAGAAAGGCCCCATGGGACTCAAACTCCAGAAGGGGCTCTAAGATATGGACAAGGAATTATATTACATGTGAATGCCTATGAGACAGTCGAGGGCTCTGGTACCAGTCGAGGTGGAATCAGGCTTCAGTACAAGCAAGGAAAGTTGAGTAAGATGGGGCAAGTGGACTCCCCAGCTCCATCAAGACAGGACCAACCCCTTGCCTTCTGATCAGATCCAGCCCGTGTTACACAGAAGTAAATTCTGAAATCCTCGATGGGGTTGAGCCCACAGTGTTTTTTACGGACTGAATGTTTGATATCTGCCAAAATGCCTATGTGAGAATACTAACCTCTAATGTGATGGTATTTAGAGGTGGGGTTTTTGGGAGGTGGGTGACTCATGAGGGCAGAGCCTGCATGGATGCCCTTTTTAGAAGAGGCAGGAGAAGAATATTCTTCTCTCACTACATGGAGATACAAGGAGAAGATGGCATCTATGAACCAGGAACTGGGCTCTTACCAGACACCATGTCTGCCGGTACATTGACCTTGGACTGCCCAGGCTCCAGAACTGTGAGAATTAAATGATTGTTGCTGAAGCCACCCAGCCTGTGGTGCTCTGTTCGAGCAGCCCAGACTGACCAGAACCTGCTGAGTATTCAAAGCACCTCTCCGAAGTTCTCGGAGAAACCCTCTCATTGTTCATTTGCATGTGCCTCGGTTATAAATTCCAAGGAGAACTTGAGATAAATTTTAATCTGCAAACACATGTAAAATATTTTCTTCAAACAAAGGAAACCCCAGTGGCCATGTGTTTCTCTGAAAGATACAGAAAGTTTCTCAAAATGGATGTTTCTCACATGGCCCTTAGATAAAAGTCGGGGAAATGGCATTAAATCTTAACGGAGTGGAAGCATTTCTGAAGGGGACTGAGATAATATGGACCAGACACAGGGCTCTCTGAAAAGCTAACTCAATACCGGCCTTGAGCTCAAAGAATGTGGATGAATGGATGTTTAACATGAGCCCTAGGTGCTCTCGAACACACGTCAAATGTCTCCAGCCAGCTTCTGGCAAGTACTAAATTGGAGCAAATTAATGATGGGTTCTCTGAGGCATCCCTGAAGTGTCAGTGGGTCCAGTTTTAATCATGGGAAAGCAAGGCCAGCCTTCCAGGAAGGTGGAGAAAACCAGGTGATGGGAGAGGCCGGAAGGCCCTCAACCCTAAAAATACCTGCGTGCATCCAGGTGCTATAAAGACCAAGTGTCCTTCCTGAGAGTGGACCTGATCGCATCACTGCCCTGGTTCAGCTCTCTTCAGGGAACTCCCCTGCCCACATTAACTTCCAAATAGAATCCACACTCCTTGGAGTGATATAAAGAGATCTTCCTTGGGAAAAAAAAATAAGTTAGATCTCTACCTCATGCTTTAAAGCAAAATAATTTCCAGATGGGTTGAAGAGTAAAAATATAAGAAATAAAACCTAAAAAAGAACCAGGTAAAAAAAATAGGGAGAAGTACGTGTTCTCTGATCTAGGGATTGTAAAGATTTACTAAACGTGCCACCTAGAAAAGACAGGTAGTTTAGATCATATAAAAATGAGAAAGGCCTTTTGTATATCACAAAAGCAAAACCAGTGAAATTGAAAGGCAAGCAGCAAATAGGAGAAGATAGTGTTGTTATTTGATGAAGAGTTCATGTTTTTAAAATGTAAGCAGGACTTCTCAAAGGAAAGAGAAAAAAAAGATAAACGTGGCTACAGAAAGAAAATAAAAGGGAGGTACAGGGCATGGACTGAAAAAGAAAGAGAAATTCAGTGATTTATTCAACAGAGATTTTTGTGTCTGCTCCATGCAGAATGCTCCATTCGTCAATATGCAAAAGGCGTGCAGGCTGAGGGTGAAAATGCTCTGCTCTGTCCGCCAGCAGAGCCCAGCCCCTGGGAGTACTGGCTGCCTGAGTCCCTCGGTGGACCTTCTTCCAGCAAAGGTAGCAGTCACTCCCAAGGTGGCATCCTTCCCCTGAGACAGATGCACACAGTGACTGGTCAAAGGAGGGGTTACAACTCATAGGCCCCCTGGCCTTGAGTCAGGACAACTCTGAAGGTGACTCTGCCTCTTCCTCCGCCCAGTCCTCCTCTGCTCTCCAGCTTTCAGGTGACACCCCCAAGGTGCCTTCCCAACTGACACATGGCAGCCAACCCATTTCAGGTCTATATCCAGGGCATCTTCCTTGAGACAAGTGTTCAGCTGGAACAGTGATCGAAGAAATACAACGAAGCTGTCTTTTGATTTCCCTTCCTGCAGAATGAAAGGAGGGTCCATAAAGGAAAACGACAGCCAGGAAAGTGTAGCAAAGAGTCAGAGACACAGACAAAAGAGAAAGCTGCAAATTGGGGGTGATGATCAACTGAAACAAAGAATGCAGCAAAGGAGTGGGAGTTAGATTTTCAAAAGTGTCCCTTGAATTTACCAGTAACAAGGTTTTTCACGACCTGGGAAAAGAGTAGCTTTGGGGGAATGAAAGATGTCAGAGCTTTGAGCGGGGAGTGGGACGTGAGAAAGAGGTAATGACAGGTAAAGGTGACCCCTCCTAGATGTAATAATAATTTATAAATATGCAGGAGAGCGTTCATGCTCAAGTTCACTCATCCATGTGTGTATGTGTGCATGTATATGTAAAAGTGTGCACGTAATGGCCAAGAGAAAGGGTGGGCAAAGTTTTTCTCTAGAGAACCAAATAATAAATATTTTTGGTAGACCCTATGATCTGTGTCACAACTATCCAACTCTGCCATTGTAGAATTTTTACAACACATCATTTCATGGTCTATCATGCATCTCTTTGGAACAGGGGTTCTAGAAACATTAGCTTGCGTAACGATCAGCTGGAGGGCTTGTGGAAATAGTTGCTGAGCCCAACCCCAGAGTTTCTGGGTAGGTTTAAGTTAGAACCTGAGAATCTGCATTTCTAGTACATTCTTAAGTGATAATGATGGTGTTGGTACATGCCTGGACAAGCAAAGCTCCGGGCATCACTGCGGATATTAGATCTTTCCACTAAATGGAATGGGCCCATGGAAGAGAACGCATTTGCAATTTGTCTTCAGGATCACCTCACTCTCTCAGGCAACTCCATACAGCTCAAGATGCAAAACACAAGAGGCCACTGCCTCCGCCCCCCATGTATAACAACCTACCAGCAAGAGGTAAAACTGATATACAAGCATTTGCTCTGGGTGTTTTTCTTCCCAGGAGTATGCAAGAAGGTTCCAGCTGCCAGAGCAGAAGGGAATCATCTAAATTCTTCAATCCAATCGTGTGAAGACAAATGTTAAACCACCAGCTTGCAAGAAAGTGTGCTGAATTATTGTCCTTGTTGTTCAGTCACTTCATTGTGTCCGACTGTTTGCGACCCCTTGGACTACAGCACACCAAGCTTCCCTCTCCTTCACCATCTCCCAGAATTTGCGCAAACTCATGTCCATTGAGTCAGTGATGCCATCCAACCATCTCATCCTCTGTCATCCCCTTCTCCTGCCTTCAATCTTTCCCAGCATCAGGGTCTTTTCCAATGAGTCAGCTGTATTCACATTAGGTAGTCAAAGTACTGGAGCTTCAGCTTCAGCATCAAGCCTTTCCAATGAATATTCAGGGTTGATTTCCTTTAGGATGGACTGGTTTGATCTCCTTGCAGTCCAAGGGACTCTCAAGAGTCTTCTCTAGCACCACAATTCGGAAAGATCAATTCTTTGGCGCTCAGCCTTCCATATGGTCCAGTTCTCATATCTGTACATGACTACTGGAAAAACCAAAGCTTTGACTAAGAGAAAGCTGCACACCACAACTAGAGAGTAACCTTTGCTCTCCACAACTAGAGAAAACCCATACAGTAGCAAAGACCTAGCACAGCCAAGTAAATAAATAAAATTATATATATAGATATATATTTTAAAAAAAACAACAACTGAAAGACAGTGATTTGCCAAAGCACACCTGGGCTTAGAATCTGTGTCCTGTGACTTCTAGCCCAAGGCTCCTACTGATCCTTCACGCTGGTTCTTGTGATCTCATAGGAAATGTCACTACAACTATTGGCCCTCTTGGACCTTCCTATGACAAGGGTTTGGGAACTCGTGTGCCGGGTTCAGCCCCCTTTATTTCCATAAGAAAGTCCCTAATGTTTATGTCACGGGAAGACAGACAAGGCAGGACTTTGCTCCCCACCCCCATCTGCGGCATCAATAGTAAGCTCTCTTGGAAACATCTTTCCCCTCATTCTGAAAGAAAATGTTTTCCTGACTTGGCATGCTCACAAATACTACAAAAAAAAAAAAAAAGATTAAATTTACTTTTAAGTTACCAAATGCACCATGCAGGTCTGTAATTGACCATGAGAGTGTCGGGAAAATATGATCTATCCTCTATAAATCAGGAAACCTTAAACAGGCTCTCTAATCGTAAATGCCGATCCTGGCAGTGTCCAAAGAGGCTCATGTTTATAAATTGTTCCCTGATGTTTTAAGTAAGTGCACAAACACAAATCATACTAAGGACTTCAGAAAAGACTTAGCTGTGTGGCAATTTATTATAAGCAGTGTAATTTTCATCAGTCAGGCAGCCCTAGACTGTAATTACCTCTCCACCAAAAGAGTTACAATTGCTTTCATTACATTTTCCTAGTCATATGCTCGTCTGGATTGCCACAGAGACACTGAATGGAAAATGCATTTATTTATTGTTAGTCCTCCTAATGGCTCGTTACTTGGTTTCTAAAGATGTTATCAAGTCACTTGCTTTTCCTACCCCTCCNCTTCTTCTTCTACTCTTCCCTTAGAATTACTCTCAGGTCTGGATGAGGGAGGGGCTTCCCCTCTGGCTCAGCAGAGAAGAATCTGCCTGCAATGCTAAAGACCAAGGAGACGTGCATTTGATCCCTGGGTTGAGACGATCCTTTGGAGAAGGAAATGGCAACCCACTCCAGTATTCTTGCCTGGGAAAGCCCACGGACAGAGGAGCCTGGTGGGCTACAGTCCATAGGGTCGCAAAGAGTTGGACATGACTGAAGTGACTGAGCATGCACTGGAAGCAAGAATAAAATCTCACTCTTTCCAGTGTGGACAAGCCCTGGAGATGCCATCCAGGGAGTGAGACCCTACACATGTGGTGAGCAGGCAGGTGTGACCACCACATGTCCAGCTGCTGGGAGCTTGGAGCAAACTAACCCCCATCCTGAACGTCTTCTCATAAGATTAGGGGACAGGCAGAGTTTCATCCCACCCCCAAAGGAGCCCAGGTTGGTTGTGCCACCACTGGTTAAAAATTCATCCAAAATGCCTCCCAGTGACAGCTGGGCACAAACTCATCCTTCATACGGCTGGTTTGCTCTAGGGAGAAATCCGTGCTGTGCACAATTTGTCGGCTGGAAGGGGTCTTGCTTTCGGATGAGCTTGTCACTTCTACAGAAATCCTATACCCCTCATTTCCCCTCGCTGGCTTGCATTTCACAAATGGCCACATCATTTTGTCAAATTGTGGAGCCACTTGGAAATCGGGCATAGAGTTTTGCATAATCATTCATGTCATGCCGGTGACACTCTGTGATTATATACAATGGTCTCCATGGAGTCCCAAGGCAGGGCAACGCTACCTGGCTAGCCTCACAGCCAAGTTCCATTACTGCCATTTCATAGAGAAGGACCCCGAGGGGGAAAATCTCTCCTTCTACACTGGGTCCCTGTGTCTACAAGGAGGAAAATCTCAGCTTGAGGCAGTGACTTAGTGCCCGGAAAATGAAACAGTAGACTTGTCTAAAATCAACCTTCTTGAAAACCATCTCAGTACAACTGACTTCTAAACTTACATGCAGAAGCCAAATTTCACTAAAATTTCACCAGGTAGGAAATTTTGCTACCAGGTAGGAAGTTTTGCTTCAAGTCAATTTCTCTCTGTCTCTAAAGATAAAGATGTAACCGTTCTTAGGAATGAAAAGATGTTTGGGCTTTCTTTTTATGCTTCCCAAGCCTATGTATTTTAAAACAATAATTCATATTTATTTTGGACTGTGCTGAGTCTTTGTTGCATGGGCTTTTCTCAGGTTGCGGCAGCAGCGGGCTAGGCTCTAGCTGTGGTACACAGCCTTCTCTTGCTGCGGAGCAGAGGCTCTGGAGTGTGCAGGCTTCAGCAGTTGCAGCTCCCAAGCTCTAGAGCACAGGCTCAGTAGTTGTGGTGCTTGGGCTTAGTTGCTCCACAGCTTATAGGATCTTCCCGGACCAGGGATTGAACCATGTCTCTCGCGTTGGAAAGTGGATTCTTTACTACTGAGCCACCAGGGAAACCACACTATGTATTTGAAGTTGAAATACAATTGATCTACATTATTGTGCTAAGAATGGAAAGAGATGAGGAGCAGTGAATATTGGGTGACGCAGGTACACAGACGTTCATTGCTGTTCTCATTACTTCTCTATTTGAAATGTTTCCTGTTAAAGTTTTTAAAAAGTGAAACGTGATGTTTCAGTTTGGATGTATTATTAAAACTTTTGCTGCTACTCTTCAGTCACTAAGTCGTGTCTGACTCTGCGACCCCATGGACTGTGGCCCGCCAGGCTCCCTGTTCATGGGATTCTCCAGGCAAGAATACTGGAGTGAGTAGCCATTTCCTTCTCCAGGGGATCTTTCCGACCCAGGGGTTGGACCCATGACTACTGCTTGGCAGACAGAGTCTTTACCACTGAGCCACCGAAGAGAACGCTGCCACTGTTTAGTTGCTCAGTTGTGTCTGGCTCTTTGCAACTCCGTGGACTGTAGCCCTCCAGGCTCTTGACCATACTGTTAAATTCCAGACTGTATAGGGGAAAATACACACCCCCTAGGAGATCCCAGAGAGAAGCAAACGTCTTTAAAATGTGGCAAGATGAAAGGGCAGAGGCATCTTTGGGGGGAAGAGTCCCAGGGAGGCAGTAAATCCCAGGAAAGAGAAGGCTGTGTATTAGATCAAGGTGCACGCATGCGTGCTAAGTCACTTCAGTTGTATCCCGCTCTTTGCAACCCCATGGACTGTAGCCCTCCAGGCCCCTCTGCCCATGGGATTCTCCAGGCAAGAACACTGGAGTGGGTTGTCATGCCCTCTTCCAGGGCATCTTGCTGACCCAGGGATCAAATCCGCATCTATGTCTCACTGGATTTACAGGTCAGGTGGGTTCTTTACCACTAGCACCACCTGGGAAGCCCCCTGTCAGGGTAGATTGGTTTTATACAGTCATACAGAGTTTCCCAGAGCCTGCCTTAGTCAGAGATGCAGAATGGGTCCCCTACATCCCAGAGTGGCATAGACATCATGGAAACACCTGCTGGACCAGCTGGAGCTGTGCAAGGGAAATAAGGACCATCTCAGTCAATGCTGTGTAAACAGATCACATCAAGAGCATCATTCCCCAGAACCTCTTTGCAATGCCTGCTTCCTCCTTCCCACAGGCATCGCATCCCCAATACTCAGGCAATAGAAACTGAAATTAATTGAACTATAGAAAAGTCAAGTTGCATTCATCACACAACTGAAATATAAAACGAAGATCCATACCTGCTATGAGCCCGTCCCAGAACCATCCTTCCCCATCATTGTGCTACCGAATTCTGAAGCCTCTGCCTAAAAATCACCTCATCCACGGACCTTTCCCTAAAGATTCTAATGTGGAATCAATCCTTAATTCTCTCTCTTAATGTCTGTAATACTTCCTCTACGCCCTCTGGTTTTAGGGCTTATTTATGAGTTGCTTTAGTCACTCCTGTCTCCTGTGTGTTCGACTTACCTCACCATAGACTGTAAATCCTTCTGGAGCTGGAATTACGTGGTCCCCTTTTAAAGGCTTCCCCCAGCTCAGCTCAAGACCCATCTTTACTAGGTGATTGTCTCTAATGCCTACAGCATTTACCACTCTTGTGTCTAATGTTTTTAACCTTTGTATTATAGTAAACATATTGGGATCTTCTTGGCACTCAGCTTCCTTCTTTTATTTTTTGGCTATACCTCGAAGCATGTGGAATCTTAGTTCCCCAACCAGGGATCAAACCTGTGCCCCCTGCACTGGAAGTGTGGAGTCCTAATCCCTGGACCACCAGGGAAGTCCCTTGGTTCTCTTTCTATACCTATTTGACCTTTCATTATGACAGAGTTTCCATGTTAATGAAATTACAGAGCCATAACAACCCCTGTGAGATGCCATGAAGGAAAGGAACAGATACTTTCATTTCCCTAAGGTTCTTCTTGATCTCAGACCCCTTCATCCTCGCCCACCTTCATTCTGGATGTGAGAAAAGCTCTTCTGTGGCATCTTTGTGCCTTTCCTGGCTGCCAGGAATGGCCAGGAGACTGCAGCTTGGTCAATGAGATGGAAGCAGCTTGCTGGGGGCTTCTGGAAAGGCTTTTGTGTGGGCATGCTTAGTCGCTCAGTCATGTCTGACTCTTTGCAACCTTATAGATTTTAGACTGTCAGGCTTCCCTGGCCATGGGATTCTCCAGGCAAGAATACTGGAGTGGGTCACCATTTCCTCCTTCAAGGGATCTTCCCAACCCAGGGTTCAAATCCAAGTCTCCTGCATTGCCAGGTGGATTCTTTATCAGAGATCACCACCTGGGAAGCCAGAAAGACATTTGCTTTTCCCAATAATGCAGGCGAACGTGACTAGCAAAACCTCCTCTTTTCCCATCTTCCTGCCCAACTTGTGGATTCTGAATGCGGTTCCTGAATTTGCGGGACATTTACTAAACTAACTCGAAATTGTCTCTAATCTAGCTCTAAATTGCTTTTCCAATTTTCTCTCTTACAATTTCCTTCCATTTGAATCAAATTGACTTTCAAAACTTGTTCTTCTCAAGTCTGAGTTACTTGGGTTATTTTTGTCTCCTCTCTGCTGAAAGATCCCTAACCATTTTAACCCAAATTTTCAGACCCGGCCAAATCTCTGCCTCATTGGAAAAGCTGCCCTTTAACAAAATCACCTCTTCCACCTGGAGTCTCATACCCTTTCTGACTTAAACAGGCATTTACAGAGTCCATACAGTATTTCTTATGTTATTGCCTTTCTTTGATATTAATCCATATGAGTATTGTCTTTCCAATTAGGTTATTAGTCCATTCAGATTGCATGTTTTATTTCTTTGTATCTCTGATAGCATCCAAAATCACTGCAGATGGTGACTACAGCCATGAAATTAAAAGATACTTGCTCCTTGGAAGAAAAGCTATGACCAACCTAGACAGCACATTTAAAAGCGGAGACATTGCTTTGCCAACAAAGGTCCATCTAGTCAAAGCTATGGTTTTTCCAGTAGTCATGTATGGATATGAGAGTTGGAATATAAAGAAAGCTGAACACTGAAGAATTGATGCTTTTGAACTGTGGTGTTAGAGAAGACTCTTGAGAGTCCCTTGGACTGCAAGAAGATCAAACCAGTCAATCCTAAAGAAAATCAGTCCTTAATATTCATTGGAAGGACTGATGCTGAAACTGAAACTCCAATACTTTGGCCACCTGAGGTGAAGAATTGACTCATTGGAAAAGACCCTGATGCTGGGAAAGATTGAAGGCAAGAAGAGAAGGGGACGACAGAGGATGAGATGGTTGGATAGCATCACCGACTTGATGGACATGAGTTTGAGCAAACTCCAGGAGTTGGTGATGGACAGGGAAGGCTAGAGTGCTGCCATGCATGGGGTAGCAAAAGGTTAGACACGACTGAGCAACTGAACTGAAATGAACTCAATATGTACTTATGGAATGACCAAATGTTGTTGTGTTTGCAACATTCTTGCTTTGTCATGAGACATTAAAAAGTATAAACCTATCCAGCCCTGGCTGGATAGAGAATGGAGATTTGGCAAATGAGTAGAGAAATGCAAGGGTAGTTTGAATGATGAGTTATTGATATGGGTTGTGGACTTGTCTAAGTAGGGTGCTTTCCAAGCCTAGATGAGACAGGCTACACTATGGTAACATACATTTCCAAAATCCCAGTGCCTTGTAAAAACAAAGGTTACAATACAAGTAAAGGGAGGAGAAACAGAGTTTTTGTTCATCAGAATCACTTGGGACTGAGCCAGACAGAGGCTCTGTCTTGCTACATTCACCCATAATCACCATAGCCGAAGAAAGATAATTGAGAACCTTACACTGGTTCTTGAAACTTCTACCTGGATTGCAGTCAGCTTTCACAACCAGAGAAAACATACAGCCACACTTAACTTGAAAGAAGGCAGGAGAGTGCCAGTCAGCCATATGACCAGGTAAAGGAGAACTGGATTACTTGTGACCAACACAGGTGCTAACCTTGCCTAAAAGTATATCAATCGGTGTTCTTTAGCTGCAGCCAACAAAAGCTGACTCTGGTTAACTTGAGCAAAGACTAAATCTATGGGGAGGGGAGGGGTAGCCCACAGAATTAAAGGAAAGTACCTAGAAGAGAACAGGATCATGGCCACTTCTGAGCATACAGTTGAATAACCAGATTGACAGGCTCTCTAGAGAACCTCCAATAATAAGACCCAGCTACAACCATATCTTTGTGTCATTTGTCTAACTGTCAAATTCTTCAATGAGAGCATCTCATGGGCTGAGCTTGGACCATGTGCCAACCTTGATCAGGGATGAGTAAGTACCTGGAACAAGAGTCCCACTAAGACTGTGTGCAGTGAAAGAAAGGGTAGCAGTCAAAAGAGAAACAGAGCACTGTGAGAAGAAGGAGGAATAAAGGAAGACAAGAAAAGCTACTTGTGTCCATTATGCACAGACAGTTGTACAATAACTTAAAGGCTGGTGGATGTATGCCATGCCTATGCAGCAAGACATCACACAAGGGGTGAATATCTGTATCCCTTCTCCAGACACCCCTAAGATCATAACTTCCTCCAGGTTCACTTCTTCCAAAATGAAATCTAACTCCCACTTTCCTCCTCAAGTGTGAATCCTACCTTAGGACATTAGCAACAGCGTAATATGATTGTGGGGATAATGCGTGGCTGCAATCAAAAGGCAAAAGTTTAACTGGGCAAAGTCATGTGGCTGATCTGAAAAGCTTTCAGTGATTCCATGGCTGATTTACTCCTGTCTTCCCTGGTAGGAACTGAGTCTGAGCACAGATGATGGAATGTGCAGCCCTCTGTATGACCAGGCAATGGTTTAACACGTGACAGATCAGCCATCCCAAGAAACTCTTTTCAGATTTCCAGATGATAGGACCAGAAGAAGTAGCTCCAGGACCGGCAACTCAAGCCTCATTCGCCAGAAATAGGAATATTCTGGAATGCTACAGATGAAACCAAAGACTTTCCCCCTCCAACCATTACCCCCCAAAATGCTCTGCTCCAACAAGAGCTTAAATGAAAGAGATACTTCCGAACTGTGGTGCTGGGGAAGACTCTTGAGACTCTCTTGATCTGCAGGAGATCAAATCAGTCAATTCTAGAGGAAATCAACTCTGAATATTCATTGGAGGGTCTAATGCTAAAGCTCCAATATTTTGGCCACCTGATGCGAAGAACTGATTCATTGGAAAAGACCCTGATGCTGGGAAAGACTGAAGGCAGGAGAAGGGGGATGATAGAGGATAAGATGGTTGGAAGGCATCATCAACTCAATGGACATGAATGAGTCTGAGCAAACTTTGGGAGATAGTGAAGGACAGGGAAGCCTGGTGTGCTGCAGTCCACGAGATCACAAAGAGTCAGACACGACTTAGTGACTGAACTGAACTGAAGAGCTAGCCAGTTCTTCTGCCGGGGTCATTCTGACATCTGCAGTCTGATGCCCATCAGCTAGGCAGCTCTGCCCACAGGGTTTGGCCAGCTGAGAGGACAACCACTTGGTCCCTTATCATCCTATGGATGTTCCTGGACTTCGTGTGGTTTCTAACAGTCTCAGGAGAACAAGCCTTAATGCACAAACGCCTTTCAAGCCTTTGTTTGTGTCACAATTGATAGTGTTCCACTGGCTGAGACAAGCCACACAGTCAACAGGTTCAGAGAGGAGAGAGACAATCTCCACTTCTTGGTGCAAGGAACTGAGGTGGTAAATTGCAAAGATATGGAGAAAGGAAAAGATAAAAAATCTATGGCCATCTTTTAAGCTTCCCTGGTTGCTCAGTGGTAAAGAATCTGCCTGCAATACAGGAGACCCAAGTTCAATTCCTGGGTCAGGAAGATCCCCTGGAGAAGGAAATGGCAGCCCACTCCAGTACTCTTGCCTGGAGAATCCCATGAGCAGAGGAGCCTGGTAGGCTACAGTCCATGGGTTTGCAAAGAGTCAGACAAGACTGAAGGGACTAAAAGACAAGAACAATAACGGCCATTTTTCAGTCTTCCCCAGAAGGCAACTTCTGCTGACACTCCATGGACCCAACCTTGGAAACCACGGACTAAGCTACCCTGATGTGCCCACTCTCCGTCCAGCTGGCTGACTTCTCCCCCTGAGTAATATGACGGGAGACAACTATGTCTAAATCTCTTACTACTTTCTGAAGGCCGCGAGGTGAACAGGTTAGCAGACGGATGCTGTGGCCTGGCAATATAGACATTTATCTTGCCTCACCAGACTTGGCCATCTGCCCTGATGCTGCTTGCTCCTTTAAAATGCGGTGTTAGCAGACAGAGACCCCTGTGCCACGCACAGACCTTGGAAAGACAGGCTGGCTTTCTGCGAAGCACATTCTGCTGATGGTGAGGCAGTTCAAAGTGGGATAAATTAAAGCCCTTATGTAACTCAAAGAATTCATTTGTCTTTTGATCCACCTTCCACTCTGACAAATGCTCCCTTCCCTATCACATTCAAACACACACCCCCTTCAGAAGCTGGTAAACGCATCCCCTGGCAAGGAATGGATTTTCCTCGTACTCCGCTATCTGAGTGATAAAAGGGTTTCATGTCCCAGGTTCATTTCTCAGTAACTAACTCAGACACACCCGACGCAGCGAAGCGCCTAAGCTCTTTCTACAGTTATTAAACTGTTATCCCTAATTCCTCTGGAGACTCAACCTAGCAGCGACGACTCTGAGGGCACTTTCCTATTAAATCTGCATTTTGCACAGAGAGATAAAGCAGGCCCATTCGACCCTGTTTACAGAGATGGCGGAAGAGCCCCTGCAGGCTGCTGGGCTGTCAGCACTTTTTCTCTGTCAGAAAGGCTGCACGGGGTGGACCCCCCACGGCTCACGGCCCAGACTCAGCTACAAACTTTGCAGACTCTTCGAAAACACTTCTGGGCTTCCTTGGTGCCTCAGAAAGCAAAGAACCTGCTGGCAATGTGGGAAACCTGGGTTTGATCCCTGTTCTGGGAAGATCTCCTGGAGAAGGAAATGGGAACCCACTCCAGTATTCTTGCCTGGAAAATTCCATGGACAGAGGAGCCTGGAGGGCCATAGTCCTGGGTTCATAAAGAGTCAGACATGACTGAGCGACTAACACACTCACACACACTAAAACACTTCCAAGGTGGGAGCGCAGAGTTGCCGGGTATGATGAGAACATCAGAAAGCTCAACCACTGCCAAGGGACAGAAGTTCCTAGACACATCTGTATAAAGCCGTAAACTACTCGAGACAGACAGACATACATGGTGTGAGATACAAGCAGGGTCTCCGAATTCTGTGCACATCTCTGGAGGGGGTATGACAATACATTGGTGTGTGGAAACAATACATTAGAATTATTTATTTTTGTTTTAAAAAGAAAAAAAAAGACTTCCCTGGTGGTCCAGTAGCTAAGACTGCATTCCCAAGGCAGGGGGCTTGGGTTCAATACCTAGTCAGGGAACTAGATCACACATACTGCATCAAGAGTTCTCATGCCTTAATTAAAGATCCTGCGTGCCGCAACTAAGACCTGGAGTAGCCAAATAAATAATACTTCTTGAAAAGAGATTAAGGTTTTCTAGTTTCTAAGATACAGATTGCCTCTGGCACTCTCATGAACCTGCTATGTGAAATGGGACAAGTCTCCTAGGCTACTGGTGTCCACAAGAAGACATCCCCTCCCTCATCTATGCTTTAAGCAGATTTTCACATTTCACAGTTTACATGAGGTAGGTAAAATGAACATAATGACTATGTGATTGATTCTTTTATATTTTTAATTAGAGGATAATTGCTTTATAATATTGTGTTGGTCACTGCCATACATCAACATGAATCAGCCATAAGTACCTGCATGTCCTCTCCCTCTTGAACCTCCCTCCCACCTCCTCCCTCCTCCTACCACATCCTGCCTCTCTAGATTGTCACAGAGCACGTGATTTGAGCTCCCTACATCATACATCAGATTCCCACTAGCTCTCTGTTTTACGTATGGTAATTATATGTTTCCATGCTACCTCTCAATTTGTCCCACCATCTCCTTCAGTACATATATACAATAGAATATTATTTAGCTGTAAAAAGAATCCATCTGAGTCAGTCCTAATGAGGTGGATGAACCTAGAGCCTGTTATACAGAGTCAAGTCAGAAAGAGAAAAATAAATATCATACATCAACACATATATATGGAATCTAGAAAGATAACACCTATGAACCTGTTTGTAGGGCAGCAGTGGAGATGCAGACATAGAGTATGTAATTTATTTCCACACTTGCAAAATAGACCAGTGGCCTAAAAGGATTCTTGCAAAGATACTAGAATTGAAGATAATACTGATTCTAGAATTGAAGATGCTACCAATACTGTAGACTTAACACTAACAGTGGCCAAGCAGCCAGTTTTCCAATGGCTGTTTGATCTCTCTGCCACCTACACCAGGAGGGAACATAAAAAAAATGAATGGGGCTACTTAGATTTGACAAAACTTTGAAATATGAGTGTACATGCACTATTGTTGATGACAGCCCTTATGCAAAGTACCCTGAGGTATGAACTAATGAGAGGTGCAAGCCTTCAGGATTAGAAAGACAGTTTATCATTTATTTCTAATTTATCTCAGCCTCTTCTAATTTCTATTTTGTGCATATCGCACAATATAAATAAAGATGCATATGTTGGAATGCATGGTAAAACATTTTTAACCAATGGGGTACACAGTCAGAAAGAATTTGGACCGAGACCACATGGATGGACCTAGAGGGCATTGTACCAAGTACAATAAGTCAGACAGAGAAAGACAGATACCATATGATCTCACTTATATGTGGAATCTAAAATCGAAACCAAGTTCTTAGATACAAAGAACAGACTGGTGACTGCAGAGGAAGGAGAGGGGTGGTGAAATGGATGAATGGAGTCAAGAGTTACAAAATTCCAGTTATGAAATAAGTAAGTCTTGGAGATGCAAAGTACAGCATGGTGACTATCATTAATAATACCTTGTTGCATATCTGAGAGTTGGAAAGTCCAGTTTAAGAAGAAAGTGAGGACAATAGCCAATATTGGTGTGGTCCAGAGAAAGCTGCCTGTGAATTCATAGGTTTTCAAACTCCAAACCTCGCATATTTCCCACTCGCCACTCAGTCTAAGAAAATGAAATTGAGAGTGGTTATGGGAATTATTTTACTTATGAACTATTAAAGGTGTTTGTTTTCATTGAATTCTGTCATCCCAGACCCCCTAAACACTGTTTAGGGATTTTCCAAGAGCAAGTACAAGGTAGGGACATCTACTTCTGATGGTGATAACACCACCTCCATCACAACTATCTCACTGTGCTTCTTGAGAAAGGGTCCTCTGCTAACAGCTTGATGTGTATGAACTCACTGGCTTATTTACTCCTCACAATAACCCTACAAGGCAAAGCGGTGCACAGACTCTAAAGGTGACCCTACCCACCTCCTGGTGTTCATACCTTTGTGTAATCACTCCCGCCCCCCGCACCTTTGAGTGGTGGGTAGAACCTGGGACTTGCTTCTGCTCCATGGAATATAGCAGTGATGATGTGATAATATATGTGTGATCACATTACACAATAACTGATTTCCTGAAGCCTCTCTCTCCCTGGTTTTGAGAAAGCAAGTGGCCTTTGGTTGGCAAATGGCCAATGAGAAAATGAGGTCCTTAGTCCTACAACCACAAGGACATCCATTTTGCTAACGTCCTCGGTAAGCGTGAAAGGGGATCCTCCCCCAGTCAAATTTCAGATGAGACCTCAACCCTGCCACACAGTTTGACTTCAGTCTTGCCAAGGATCCAGCTGAGCTATCCCCGCACTCTTGACCCACAGAAACTGTGGACAAGAAATATGTGTAGTTTGAGGCTGCTGTGTGTGTAGGAACGTTGATTCTCTTCTTGGCAATAGATAACGATACCAGTGGTGTGGATGTGCTTGCATGCTAAGTCCTTTCAGTTGTGTCTGACTCTTTGTGAGCCTATGCATTGTAGCATGCCAGGCTCCTCTGCCCATGGGATTCTCCAGGCAAGAATACTAGAGTGGGTTGCTGTACCCTTCTCCAGGGGATGTTCCTGACCCAGGGATCGAACCTGTGTCTTTTACACCTCCTGCATTGGCCGGTGGGTTCTTTACCACTAGCGCCACCTGGGAAGCCAGTGATGTGGATATCTGCACCCTACTCAACAGGAGGAAAGTCAAATAAAGGTTCACATAATGAATAACAAGCAAGATGAAAAATCAGAAAGTCTGGTTCTGGAAGATCATTCTTGATCGCCACAGTTCACTGCCTCTGCTAACATCAGCTAGCCCACCTGTCTCACTCTCTCTCCCAAGGGTGGGAACCCCTGTCTTGAAGCCATAGGCCTTGTTAGAGCACCAAACTCAATCCCTCATAGCACCGGTGCCAAGGCTTAAGTATGGCATTTGTGCCAACACCCAGGAGAGAGCAGAGCAGGGGTAATGAGCCATGGTACCGCTCCTCCCATCCCCCCCCACCAGCAGGGGCATCTGGGAAGGAGCAAAGCTTGGTAGCACACCAAAGGCTCCAGCAGTCTGTGCTCTGAATAGACTCTGCCAGTAACTTGAGCGTCCCCACAAATAAGGCAGGACAATAAGTCTGTGGGGGTCACAGAAAGAATCTTGGCACAGAAGTTCACAGACTTAAGCTCTGATCGTGGTTCTGCCAACCGGGATGCTGTGGGAACCAGAGGGAGTCACTCGACTCTTCTAGGCTCTGCTCTCTAGTCTCTAGAAGGAGGGTCTGGAGTGGGGCAGTCTTTTGGGTTATTTATTATTTTTCTTTTCTTTCTTGTTTTTTTTGGGGGGGTGAGTATAGTTGCTTAACGATGCTATGTTAGTTCCTGTTGTACCGCAAAGTGAATCAGCTATACGTACACATGAGTGAGTGAGTGACAGGCATTCAGTTTTACCTGACTCTTTGTGATCCCATAGACCGTAGCTGGCAGGCTCCTCTGTCCATGGGATTCTCCAGGCAAGAATACTGAAGTAGGTTGCCAATTCCTGCTCCAGGGGATCTTCCCAGCCCAGGGATTGAACCCAGGTGTCCTGCATTGCCGGCAATTCTTTACTGTCCGAGCCACCAGGGAAGCCCATACGTACACATATATCCCCTCTTTTTTGGATTTCCTTCCCATTCAGGTCACCACAGAGCACTGAGTAGGGTTCCCTGTGCTAAAGAGCAGGTTCTCGTTAGTTACCTATTGCACACACAGTAGTGTGTGTGTGTCAATCCCAATCTCATTTCATGCCTTAATCCCTTCCCCTTTGGTGTCCATATGTTTGTTCTCTATGTCTCAATTTCTGAAGCAGTCTTAAAGTCTCCAAAACAAAACATAATTTTAAGGCACTGTCTTGGTTTGAATTTATTCGAGGTCTTTCTCCTCCCCCTGCCCTGGACCTGAAAGGGCCTCCTTCATTTCGGTTACCTAGTTTATAACCCAGGTAATAGATTTTTCAAAGGAGAAAAAACTGAGGGGAGAAAAAGGAAAAGAAATATCGTGGGGTAGCCACAAGGAAGGATGGCATTAATAGCCAGAAAGAAGAAATTCTGACTCAAAGCTATGGAAACCCTGAGCCTCCAGTCTGGGCATTTTCTGCCCACCGTCCGCTCAGAAGCCAGGGCTCCCTCGTCCACACGTCCTCTGGTAGATTGAGTCCCAGCTTCATGACAGTCTTATTTTTTCACTGAATGCATGCAGTGAATGCTAAACCGTAATCTCTTTTTGCATGCCTCAGTTCCAAATTCAAAACCGGAGGCGAGAGCCTGCTGTCTGAAGTGGGCGAGCTCTGTCGGCCGTTCCATGGGCCCGGCCAGGCGGTCCTGCAATCCTGCGACTTTTTCCCTGCTTCACACTTTGTCAAAATGCATCACACGCAATGCAAAGAAATGGCTGCTGGAAACTCCCTGTTTTCCAATCCTTTTACCCTCTGATTGTTCTTTTTCTCCGAGGCTTGGCCATCCTCAGAATAGGCTGGGGTCCCCGCCTGGGCTGCTTGCATCTGAAAGCAGGGTGCTTGCACCCAAGAGCGGGGTAGGGGGGTGCCCATTGTCCTGGGCCCTGGGCTGCCCAAGATGCTGTTTTCCCATTACTCCAGGCTGTTCCCATACTATTAAAACTTGATCCTTTGAGGAAGGTGTAAAAAGAAAGTAAAGCAGGCATGCCCAAGAGAAACCTCTGGTGGCTTCCACTGCACTAGATGGTCATCTGGCTGCTGGCATGGTCCATGAGCCCAGCCCGCCTCTCTTTCTTCAACCCCAGCAGGCCCGGGAGGGGCAGTGCCGTCCAGCCAGCCTGGCCATCACGTCCTTTCTCAAGAAAAGGACTTTTGCACACACGGTCCCTTTGGCCTGAATGTTCTCCCACAAGATCTCTCCACGGCTACCTCCTTCCTTAGTCATCTGGGGAATGAGCTCAGTGAGGTCACCCCTGAAACAGCAGACGCTGCCCTGGTCAGTGCTGGCCAGGCACATGGCATCAGTGATTCCGGGCGCTGACACCAGTGTCTCAGACAGGTGGGACGCTCAGACCCACTGAGCGTCTCTGAGCACTGGAGCTGTCTGCCCAGATGCAGGGCCAGCTGGACACGCCAGTGAACTTGTCACCCTAGGAGCAGCCTCAGTGCCCACATAGCATCCCCACCCCACACCTCACACAACACTGGCTTCCCAGGACCTGTGTGGTCCTTCCTTTGGCCTCACACCTTTGCCAGTTGCATCCTTCCCTGTCCCACTTCCCCCTTCTGTGCTGGTCCTTCCTGCCATGACCTCCCGGCTAGACCGCTTACCCGCACATCCTCATCGCAGAGCCTGGTTCTCAAGTTTCTATAGGTACGTCGCACTCCTGATCCAGCCTTTCCTATTTTCTTCACGGCTCTTGATCCCTAAATATTTTTTCTGTGGATTTAATTGCTTGCTCTTCTGTATGGACTGATTTCTCTACAATGAGAGAGAAAGCTCCACGAAGGGAGTGTGTCTGCCTACACCACACTGAGCATAGTTGCTGTTGTTGTTCATCATTTAGTTGTGTCTGAGTCTTTACAGCCCCATGGACTGTAACATGCCAGGCTTTCCCATCTTTCACTATTTCCCAGAGTTTGCTCAGATCCATGTCCGTTGAGTGGATGATACTATCCAACCATCTCATCCTCTGCTGCCCCCTTCTCCTTCTGCCTTCAATCTTTCCCAGCATCAGAGTCTTTTCTAGAGTCTACTCTTTGCATCAGGTGGCCAAAGTACTGGGGCTTCAGCTTCCACATCAGTCCTTCCAATGAATATTCAGAGTTGATTTCCTTTAGGATTGACTGGCTTGATCTCCTCCATAAATGTTTGTTGAGAAATGAATGAATTCATTTACAGCTCACCATGATTCTAAGTTGTTCTTTGTCTTTTGATGGAATTTTCCTCTTAAGGCTCAAGCTTTTCTACAAAGCCCTTCTCCACATCTGACACCCCTGCTAAAGGAATTTAAAGAAACTGGAAAATTCTTCCCAGTGCCTTAGAAATCACACTCCAATGGCCAAGAAGCCCAGTGTCCACCGGCTCTGGGCACCCCAGTCCTGCAGGTAAGACTGAAGTTAAAGGGCAGTTAGACAGACAGTATGATAAAAATTAAATCAGTGCTTAAACTCTTGGGACAATGTAACTATTGGAACTCTGGACTCTTGCCTCAAACTGAGCTTGTTTATTTCTGGCAGATGAAAAGCATGCTTGTCCCTAGTGGCCATTCTTTGCCCGGTGGGGTTTTCTCTGTGGTTAGCTGGTCTTGCCTGACCCATTTATCTAAACTTCCCTGGATACAGGGCACCAAAATCTCTCTCTGTTTGTTCACCTTGTATTTCCAGTGTTTACAGTAGTTACTACACACAGTGGACAGTCAAAACTACACAGCGGTTGAATGACTGAATGGATAAATGCACGAATCTCACTCTTCCCAGAGGGAGAACCACTAAAACCCATCAAAGGAACACATTGACCAGAGCAGGATCTCAGAAGCCCCTGTGGAATCAGCAGTGACAATGACTAGCCCACCCAGAGAAAGTCACAGGGTCCAAGGACAGAAGACACATGGCATTTAAGGAGAAACATGGGATTTCCTGTGACTTCCGCACAGGCGACCGTGAGTTAGCCTTAAACAGATGGGCTCTTCTCAAGAAGACTCCAGAATTAGGACCTTACTGCCAGAGATGGGTTTTCTGCCAAAGAGATCTAAATCCCTTTTCTGACCATGTAGGGGCACATCCAGGCTCCTCTCTTAAAAGGCCAAGTGATGAAGTGGTGGTGAGATTGGGGAGACAGCTTGGAAGAGGTGCTTGGCCCAGAAAGAAGTCCTGCAGAAACCACCCCAAGAATTAAATGAGATGATCCTGGGTGGGGAAGATCCCTTGGAGGAAGAAATGGCAACCCACTCCAGTGTTCTTGCCTGGAGAATCCCCATGAACAGAGGAGTCTGGCGGGCTACAGTCAATGGGGTCCCAAAGAGTCAGATGTAACGGAGCGACTAACACACACACAAGGAGGCAGCTTGTAGAACATAGAACTCTCTACCCACGTTGTGTGTTTTGGTGATGATGATAAATACTGCTACTAAGTGTGTTCAGTGGATAATTAGACTCAGACGATGTTCCACTGGGGGAAGAAAAGGGAGGGGGGAGGAAAAATCTGGGTGGTCAGAAAACCAGGGTGAAATCCTTTTAAAACGTCAGCCCATGCTACACTCCAGCCCCTGCCTCTCTCAAAGGCAGACTCAATCTCCTTACTGTGGCCCACGACCTTCCTGCGGGACCTTGAGCATGGGTCGCTCTTAGAACCTCCCTCAGGTGAAATCTATATAAGGTACACACAAAAAGGTGCTTGACATCACTAGTCATTAAAGAGAGGCAAGTGAAAGCCACCGTAACATGCCATATCACACACATCAAACAGCAGGTGTTGGTGAGGATGTGGAGAATTTGGGCATGGTTGGTGCGAATGTAAATTGATGCAGCCACTATGGAAAACAGTACTGGAGGCTCCCCCCGCAAAAAAAATTTAAAAATAGAATTTCCATGAACTGAAAGTATTAGTCGCTCAGTCGTGTCTGACTCTTTGCAATCCCATGGACTGCAGCCTGCCAGGCTCATCTGTCCATGAAATTCTCCAGGCAAGAATACTGGAGTGAGTTGCCCTTCCCTTCTCGAGGGGGATTTTCCTGACCCAGTAATCAAAGCCATATCTCCTGCATTGCAGGTGGATTCCTTACCATCTGAGAATTTCTACATGATCCAACAATTCTGCTTGTGGATAGATACCCAAAAGCAGTGAAAACAATGACTCGAACAGATATCTGCCCTCACTGCAGCATTACTGATGAGAACCAGGATGTGGAGGCAGCCTAAATGTCCATCAGCACATGACTGGTAAAGAAAATGTGGTCTGTATATTCAGTGGACTCTTTGTTGTTGTTCATTTAGTCTTGTCCAGCTGTCTGCAACCCCATGTCTGCAGTAGGCCAGGCTCCTCTGTCCTTCACTACCTCCCAGAGTTTGCTCAAACTCATGTCCACTGAGCCTTAAAAGGGAAGGGAGTTCTGACACGTGCTACTGCATGAACCTTGAAGGCGATACGTTTAGTGAAATAACCAGTCATGAAAGGACAGATGCCGTATGACTGTGCTTATATGATATCCCTAGAGGTGTCAAATTCCTAGAGACAGAAAGTAGGATGGGGGTATCAGGGGTTGACGGAGTGGGATGGGGAGTTACTGTTTAATGAGTATAGAGTTTCAGTTTGGGATGATGAAAATTTTCTAGAGATGGATGGTGGTGATGACAGAACAGCAGTGTGAAGGTCCTTAATGCCACTGAATTGTACACTTTAAACTGGTTAGAATAGGGGCTTCCCCAGTGGTCCAGTGGCCAAGACTCCTTGTGCCCAATGCAGGGGCATGGGTTCATTCCCTGATCAGAGAACTAGATCCCACATGCCACACCCAAAGGTTTTGAAGCTACCATCAAAAGAACATGTATGCCACAATGAAGATCAGAGACCCTGCATGCTGCAACGAAGATCCAGTGCAGCCAAATAAATTAATATTTTTAAAAAATGATTTAAATAATAAATTTTTGGTTGTATATGTTTTATTACAAATAAAAACCAAAAAAAAGAAAAAAAGAACTGAAGAGAGTTGAGGATTCAGGCCAAGCTTCTGGCTTTGGAGCAATAGAAGAGAGCAACATGCCACAGCTAAAGAAAAAAAGAGGGCAGTATTCTTGGTGGCCACAAGCCCCCTGACTGTCACTGCTATGCCTGGTCCACTCAGACACTGGCTCTAATGATTCTCTCAGCAAGCTGTCAGCTGCTTTGACTAAATGAACTCTACAGACAGATTGCTTGCTGCTGTTTAGACAAAGCTAATTCTGTCAGAAATAATGAGAGTGGCCTGGCGTGGAAGCGTCAGATCATGAATCATGGAAGTCAGAGTTCTCTCCAGTCCGCAGCCAAAAATGCCACCCCCTGGATTAAAAGGAAGGAGGTGCTGATGAAAGTAACAGAATGGATGAGTCTCAGAAGCAATTTGCTACATGAAAGAAGTCAGGATACCGAAGTGATGATCCCTTTCAAATGAAGCTCTGGCTAAAATGACTCTTTGATGACAAAGATTGGAACAGTGGTCACCAGAGTGAGGAGATGGAGCCTGGGGTATGTGGCTAGCTGGGAAGGGCCACCAGGAAACTTTCAGAGATAAGGGACATGTTTTCTATCTTAATAAGGGTTTGCGCTGAATGATTCTATGGTTAAAACTCAAACTATGTGCTGGATCTATTCATTTCATTGTATGTAAATGTGACTTCTTAAAAGAATGCACTTGGGATGGACATGTACACTATGCTGTATTTCGTTCACTCAGTCATGTCTGAGTCTTTGTGACCCCGTGGACTGTAGCCTACCAGGCTCCTCTCTCCATGGGGACTCTCCAGGCAAGAATACTGGAGTGGGTTGCCATGCCCCACTCCAGGGGGTCTTTCCAACCCAAGGATCGAACCCAGGTTTCCCTCATTGCACTCGGATTCTTTACCCTCTGAGTCACCAGGGAAGTTTGGGCATGTCCACACTCCCATATTTAAAATGGATAACCAAGAAGTACCTACTGTATAACACATAGAACTCTGCTCAAGGTTATGTGGCAGTCTGGGTGGGAGGGGAGTTTGGAGGAGAATGGATACATGTATATGTATGGCTGAGTCCCTTCACTGTTCACCTGAAACTATCACAACAATGTTAATCGGCTTTAGTCTGATTTAAAAGTTTAAAAAAGAAAAGAAAGACCCGCACGAGACATGGAACTCTAGTAAATACCTGTTATGTATGCAGCAGTATTGATGTCTACAACTTACTTTGAAATGAATTTAAAAATAAGATGAACTAGTATGTTAATATATGGGCAGTGGTGAGACAGCAAGAGCAAAACACTGGTAGTTGAGTCTAGGTGGCAGGTGTATGAGTGTTTCTAATTCTTTCAACTTTTATCTAGAGTTATAAACTTATATATAAAATGTGAAGGGGAATAAAATTCTAGTTAAGAAACCTTAAAACACTCAGTTCTTAGCACAGTATAGGATCGGAGAATGTTAGAACTTCATGCCCATCTGATAACATCTAGAATTATGGTTCTTCTTTTTCTTTCTCTCTCTGTTTTTCATTTCTTATTTTTTTGGCTGCACCTCATGGCATACAGGATCTTAGCCCCCTGGCCGAGGATGGATCCCATGCCCTCTGCAATGAAAGCAAGGATTTTTAACCACAGAACTGCCAGTGAAATCCCTAGAACAGTGATTGTTAAACTGTTGCCCCATAAGAATGTTTCATGGACCTCCTGCTTTTCAAAAAAAAAAATAAAATAGCTCTCCTTAAATACATTTTAAGTATTGGGATTCTGTGTAAGATTTTAGTTTGAAAAAATGCTTCCACTACTTGAAAATGTAGCTGCCTCTCAGTCCTGTGTCATCAGCACTTGGAACTGGCCAGTCTTGCCAATGGCTGCCCCTCACGCCGATGTAACTGAGCATCCTTCATCTTCAGGCACTGAAAGTCAGAGGCAGCCCAGCCCTATCATTATAGCTAGTAAAAAAAATTTTTTTACTTATTTATTTTTGGCTGTGCTGGGTCTTCATTGTGGCTTCAGCTTTCTCTAGCTGTGGTGAGCAGCAGCCACTCTCTAGCTGCGGTGTGCAGACTTCTCCCTTCCGTGGCTTCTTCTGTTGCGGAGCATCTCTGGGGCATGAGGGCTTCAGTAGTTGTCCCTCCCAGGCCCTAGAGCACAGGCTCAATAGTTGTGGGCTTAGTTGTTCTGCAGCATGTGGGATTTTCCCAAATCAGGGATTGAACCCATGTCTCCTGCACTGGCAGGCATATTCTTTACCACTGAGCCACCAGGAAAAGCCCCGTTGTAGCAACTGTTAATTCCCCCAGTCATCTTGGCCCCCACCCACACTGACTTGCTCATATCCCTTTGCCCCCACGCCCACTACTACATCTAAGAAGCTCGGGTCAATAGGTCTGCCCTTCAGAGGAGAAAGCTGTCTTACAGTAAGTAGCAACTTGCCTACAATTCTTGAGTGTGAAAAATGCTAAAGGAACCCTGAGGGGCTTGTTTCTACCATCCAGGTACTGTTCTCCTTAGGAGAAACCATTGTCCTGCCAACTTTCCAGGCTGAGACAGTGCTGGTCTCCTAGTAAACAGATGGCTTCAGATACTTTGACATCTTGACTCCAGAAAGAAAAAGACTGTCACGAGCATGCCAACATCTGTACATCTGGTCTATCCACAACTGTACAGACTGTCGACAATGGATAAATTGGTGTTCTGGTATCCAAAAATAAAACTGAAAAACGACCACCCTGCTTAAAATCCTTGGTGAAATCCAAGCAGAGGGACAAATGTTAAGGCACATCTTTAGCTTATACATTTGTTTTACCCTCTATGGGGGAAGGTGGCCCTAATAATAAAGAGCCTGCCTGCCAATACAGGAGACGTAAGGGACACAGGTTCGGTTCTGGGGTTGGGAAGATCCCCTGGAGAAGGAAATGGCAACCCACTGCAGTAGTTTTTCCTGGGGAATCCCATGGACAGAGGAGCCCGGTGGGCTACAGTCCCTGGGGTCGCAAAGTGTCAGACGCAACTGAGCACATGAGCACACACTAAGGGGGCAGTGGTCTGGTGGCACCCCCTCTTCTCCAGACAAACTGCTTTCCCATTGCTTTCAAGTAAGAATGTGCAAATGGAAAATGAGTGGAAAGCGAGCTGTAACAGATGTCTAATATCATTAAAGCTGGCTCCAAAAGAATCCAGATCTCAGATTGGTATATTAATGTTCTATTTATCTTTAAGCACAGATGGATATTTTTATTAGTATTACTTTGTTTATCTGGTTTCAGGAAAGGTTAGCCCAGGGGGCAGATGCCTGCATTACGAGAGCGCATTCCTGCTGAGAGTCAGAGGAGAGGGGTTGCCTTTTCACTGGAACTTTAATTAGAAAAGCCAAAGTTATAAATGTTGGCAGCTCTCGCCCAATCTAATAAGGCCAGTTGCAACAACAAACAGAAAGACGAATAGGGCATTGGCAAGTGCCTCCCCACCTCTCTTCCTCAGCAACCCAAGAGAAAAACAACATACCACCACCCTCATTCCCAGATGTAAAACAGACCAGGACAGAGTCCGAGTTCTCAGAAAACAGACATCTCATAAGCAGCTGTTATCAGTGAGGACAATCAAGAGCAACAAGGCCGTTACTGACATCCCAGTTATGGATGCATGCACCTTCCAGAAGTTTCTGGATGAAGCAGTTTCTATTACGGACTTTGTGACATTTATTATTCAGCAGCATGGGATCCTGGGAATACCCAGTGTTCGTGCATGATCATTACCTCTCAGTTTGTTTTCCTCTAGAGTTGATTTCTCATTAGTCTCTCTTTTTAGAGGACTTAGTGGGATTATGGATCCACTTTCACAGGAAATTTCTCACTGGGTTGGATTGTTGTTGTTCAGTCCCTAAGTTATGTCTGCGATCCCATGGACTGCAGCATGCCAGGCTCCTCTGTCTTCCACTGTCTCCCAGAGTTTGCTCAAATTCATGTCCATGGAGTCAGTGATGCCATCCAACCTTCTTGTCTTCTGTCATCCCTTCTCCTCCGGCCTTCAATCTTTCCCAGCATCAGGGTCTTTTCCAATGAGTCAGCTCTTTGCATCAGGTGGCCAAAGTATTGGGGTTTCAGCATCAGTCCTTCCAGTGAATATTCAGGACTGATTTCCTTTAGAATTGTCTGGTTTGATCTCTTTGCTGTTCAAGGGACTCTCAAGAGTCTTCTCCACCACCTCAGTTCGAAAGCATCAGCCTTCTTTATGGTCCAACTCTCACATTCGTACATGACTACATGTACTGTGTATTGACTACATTCTTATTCTCGTAATAAAGTCCTCAAGGGCAAGTCTGGTGTCTGACTTGCTTTCTGGCCCCGCTGCATCCCTTCTAATCGAGATGTGCCACCTGGAGTACACTTCCCATTTCAGTGAGCCAGACAGGTCTGGGCATGTCTGGCCTCCCTCGGCCAAGGTGCCCAAAGCCCCAAAGAGCCCTCTGGAAGGAGTCTGCCCTGGGAGAGGAGGTGAGCGGCCCTTCACAAAGCCTCAGTCACGGCACTGGGGCTCAGGTTTCAAGAAGAGCACAATGTTGGTCTTTCAGGGTTGCCTCCTTGCCCACGCCAGAGCTGTTTACTAAAAAAAATCTAGAGGGTGCTGGAACACAAACAGCACAATTTAAAAATCCCTGGGAAAACACTGTGGGTGAAGAGAAAGCATTCTCCAGCCTCTGAAGGAGAGACACGCGGCTGATGCTCTGGTGCCTTGAGGATCGTTGTTCTTGTTCAGTCGCTAAGTCGAGTTTGACTCTTTGTGACCCCATGGACTGCAGCATGACAGGCTTCCCTGTCCTCCACCATCTCCCAGAGTCTGCTCAAATTCATGTCCATTGAGTCGATGATGCCATCCAACCATCTCATCCTCTATCATCCCCCATCTCCTCCTGCCCTCAGTCTTTCCCAGCATCAGGGTCTTTTCCAGTGAGTCAGTTCTGCGCATCAGATGGCCAAAGTATTGGAGCTTCAGCTTCAGCATCAGTCCTTCCCATGAATATTCAGGGTTGATTTCCTTTAGGAATGACTGGTTTGAGCTGCCTTAAGGATACAGCTCACCAGAACCTCATGGGAGTGGCAGAAAAGAAAAAAATTATGCAAATGTTACATGAGCCCTAACCGTTTATTAGGGAGCACATTCAAGGTGTCACCAGAGACTGCCCTGGAAGTCATTTGTGGGGAGCAAGGAACTGCAGAGGCTGGGGATGGGACAACAGCAGGTGGGGACAGACAGATGTGGACGGAAACTCAGATAACACGGCAGGAACAAGGAGATAAGAGAACCGGCATGTTTACAAAAGAATTTTTCAGAGTATATACATCTCCCAGGTTCAGGTCACTGTGATTAATTGGTTCTGTGGGTTTCTCTTGCTTGTATAAACACAGTCTCACAATCTTGAGTCTTTTCGCTCTAGGATTAACCTGTCTCCTGGGACCTCCATCTCTTCTTATGTGAAATTTTCTATTTTTTAATCCTCCCCCACCTCCACGTATAGCTTCCCAGGTGGCACAGTGGCAAAGAATCTGACTGCGTGTACAGGAGACCCAGATTCAATCTCTGGGTCAGGAGGATCCCCTGGAGAAGGAAATGGCAACCCACTCCAGTATTCTTGCCTGGAAAATTCCATGGACATAGGAGCCTGACAGGCTACAGTCCACGGGGTAGCAAGGAGTTGGACACAACTTAGCAACTGCACACCTACCCCTTTGTATTACATCTATTTGCATCATCACTCTAAGGCTGCTACAAATAAATCTATTGAGCCAAGGGGGCCCACGTCACTGCTCGTAAGAACCTTTTGTTACTGCCCATATTGTGAACATCAGATACTAGTAGAGGATAAACCCCTGATGTCCCTGGCATTTTAAAAACAGGAGAGAGGGAGAGCAACAGAGAAGCTAGACTACCCTGTTTAACTGCTCCCTGTTTCTCACACTAGGTGATTATTAATTACGTTTGTGCATTGATACAATTTGCTAGTTTTCTGAGTAGGCAAGTTGCGCTTAGTCATCTTGGCGTCCTTAACTGTAAATGAAAAATCACCCAGCGCTCCAAGCCAGAAGCGAGAAAGATAAATAACACCAGGAAGCTGGTTGCTGCCCGTCTGTCATAAAATTTCATTAGTTCTGACAGCCCGTACAACATAAGCCATGAGGGATGCTAACTGTACTTCCTCATCTCAGCTGCTCCCATAAGTCACCAGTGCTGCACGGGCCAGAGGAGGTGTCTCCTGCCAGGGTGCAGAGATGAGGGCCATATGAGTCTTGGTTGGCCTCAGGATGGCCACCCAGGAGGGGGATGCCATTCACTCATGGTTCCCACTCTAGGGGGTGAACTTGGAGCCCTTCTAGTCACATGGATGGGATAGCACTGAGCCCGCTCTGGAGGGCTAGGACTCCATCTATCCAACACAAGGGAATGGACAAGCCCAAGAGGAAAACCCAGGGAAGGGGGAGGAGCCCTGGCCATGGCTGGTGAAGGGCAGCTGCAAGTTGCCACAGAGACCTTGGAGCCTCATGGGCATTCATGTCCTGGAAAGCAGGAACAGCCTGGGGGCCCTAAGAGGGCCCTGGGGACCCTGGGGGTCTTGGGGTAACTTGACATAAATTAGGATGATGACACCCTGCTTCCTCTTCCCTCCTCTCCTCTTCCCATCCTGAACAATTCAGCCTTAAAGCCGTCGAAGGGGTCAGAGCAAAGGCCACTATCTGTGCAGGAACAGGAGGGAAGCTCAGTGGCCAGAGTCCTTCCAAGCAGGTGAGGAGGGCATCCCATGAGGGGAGGCTCAGCCATGGAGGGAGAAGGGGAATCTGTCACACACAGGAGCAGGGACCAGATAAGTAAATCAATAACAAATGGGGGCCCAGCTTCACCGTCAGAGAAGGGGAAAAGGAAAAAGCTAAAATAAACCCTGTGCTGGGACTTCCCTGGTGGTCCAGTGGCTAAGGCTCCAGGCTTCCACTGCAGGGGATTTGATCCCTGACTGGGGAACTAAGATCCCACATATTGTAAAACCAAAAATTTTAAAAAATTTAAAGCATAAAAATAAAATAAATCCTGTGCTGTAGGGTTGGAATTGGATGGAGCAGAACAAACCGGTAGTTTTCAATTATTGAACCAGACACAGAAATAAATACAGATGTATATACATATTCTCTCGCTGCATCAATAAGAGATCTTGGGAGCAGAAGAACCAAATAGAAATAATCACACCTTTTTTTCTCATGGGATGACTGGTAACAAAAGCTTAAAGATGCATGTGGCATCATTATCAGCATAAAGGAAAAAGCTGCCTGAGAATAAAGTGGATACCAAAGGAGGAAAGTAAAGAGGCAGAATCCCAATGACTTCATTTGAACTCCTGGATCCAGCCATGCCTGAAGCTTACACTATAAGAGAACACATTTCTTCCTTCCTTTCTTGTTTAAGCTTTCCCTTGAGTTGTTGTTGCTTGCAGAGGAAAGCATTCTGATTACTAATTCACTCAACAAATCTCTGATGATTGGTCTTAGTTAAATCACAACCTCAAATATTCCAAGCATCCTAGTTTTTTTTTTTTTTTAAGGCATATACCTGCAGTCATTTATTTAGTAAGTGTTTATTTGGTGTCCACTACATGCCATTCTAGGTTTTTAGGATACAGCAATGAAAGAAAGCAGCCAGAAATCTCTGACCTGTGACACTGACATGCTAATGGAGTGAGAGGGACAATAAACAGCACACTATAGCTAAATAGCAAGAAGTGTGTAAGTGCTGGAGTGAGGGGTGTGGAAAAGAAAATGTAGAGCATTGGGACTTCCCTGGTGGTCCAGTGGCTAAGACTCTGCGCTCCCAGCACAGGAGGCCCAGGTTCAACCCCCGGTCAGGAAACTAGATCTCATGTGTTGCAACTAAAGATTCTATGTGGTGCCACTAATACTCTATGCAGCCAGATAAAAAATTAATTATACATTCAGTTCAGTTCAGTCGCCCAGTCGTGTCTGACTCTTTGAGACCCTGTGAATCGCAGCACGCCAGGCCTCCCTGTCCATCACTAACTCCCGGAGTTCACCCAAACTCATGTCCATTGAGTCAGTGATGCCATCCAGCCATCTCATCCTCTGTCATCCCCTTCTCCTCCTGCCCTTAATCCCTCCCAGCATATACATATATATATATATATATATGCATGCATGTGTGCGAAGTTGCTTCAGTCATGTATGACTCTATGAACTTACGGACTGTAGACTACCAGGCTCCTCTGTCCGTGGGATTCTCTAGGCAAGGATACTGGAGTGGATTGCCATTTCCTCCTCTACATGATCTTCCCAACCCAGCGATCAAACCAGCGTCTTTTATGCCTCTTGCATTGACAGGCAGGTTCTTTGCCACTAGCACCACCTGGAAAGCCTTTAGGAAGCCTATATTATATGTATATAATGTAGAGTGTATGAAGAGGGTAACAGGTATTCCAGCATAGGAAATAGCATGCACTATTTTAAACAGGTTGGTCAGTGTAGGACGCAGCCAGAGATGACATCTCAGCAAAGCCTGGGAAAGGCAGGGGTGCTATGGTTTGGGAGAAGAAGAAACCTCCAGGACAGAGGACCTGAGGCACAAGCAGGTCTGGGTGTTCCAGAAACAGAGTGAAGTCTCTGTGCTGGGGAGAGAGTTGGGAGCCAGGGGATCACAGACGGAAAAGTCAGGGTGGGCCAGCTAAGACCTCAAGGGCATCTTAAGGCATCAGCTTTGACTCTGCATGAAAGGAGTCAACACCAGGTCATTTTCAGCAGAAAATTGGTGGTGTCAGGTGTTGAAAGGATCGCTCTAGCTGTTCCCTTGAGAATGGACTTGAGGGCAGGGCAGGGGTTGGGGGGAACCGAGAGAACAGGCGGGAGCACCATGTGAGAGATGCTAGGCGCTCAGCCAGGGCCCTTCCAGGGACAAGTGGGACACAAATGGAGGATTCTGTGCCTAAGCAACTATCATCTCAAGACCAAGAGGAAAGGTGGCAAGGTCTTCTCACTGCCATGAAAATGACGTCACTCACAGATGCCCTCCAAGGGTCTCAGGGTCCTCGGGGTGACCAGACCACGTGCTGAGAAGCTCTGGCATGGAGAAAGGTTCCCGTTTATGACCTCGAAGGGCAATGCCTGGGAAGGAGAGGCCAGAAATGGAGGAGCAGATCGGTTCTGGAGAGGCTGTTCAGTTGCTAAGTTGTGTCCGACTCTGCTACCGCAGGGACTGCACCACATCAGGCCTCCCTATCTTCCACTGTCTCCTAGAGTTTGCTCATACTCACGGCCACTGAGTCTATGATGCTATCTGTAGAAGCTGAGCAGCTGTTACATCACTGGCAAAGCACACGAACAATTCCCAGGAAATTAACATAGAATCTGCGTAAGAAAATAAAGCCTAACCTTTCTTTTCCTCTGTGCGGAGTCTAGTCTCTCTTGCTCAAAGAGGGCCATGTGTAGAGGCCTCATAACTGGGTCTTCAGTGCAGAGACCTTGGTGTGAAATGGCTGTAGCCAGCACCTCAGCTCCAGGGCCAGCGTTCAGAAGTGGCCTCGTGGGACACCTGATTCAAGATGGCAATGGTGAGCTGTGTGTGGAGACGGGGCCCGACTCTGTGACCTTGGGCCGCCTGGAGAGAATACTGCCATGGCCCACAAGATCCTACACAGGGGTCCCCAACCTCTAGGCTGGAGACTGGTACCAACTATCAGATCAGTGGCAGCATCAGACCAGAAGCAGAGTGAAAGTGAAAGGCACTCAGTCGAGTCCAACTCTTTGCAGCCCCATGGACTATATTGTCCATGGAATTCTCTAGGCAAGAATACTGGAGTGGGTAGCCGTTCCCTTCTCCAGGGGATCTTCCCAATCCAGGGAAGGAACTCAGGTCTCCTGCACTGCAGGCAGATTCTTTACCAGCTGAACCACAAGGGAAGCCCAAGAATACTAGAGTGGGTAGCCCTTCCCCTCTCCAGGGGGTCTTCCAAACCTAGGGATCAAACTCAGGTCTTCCACAATGCAAGTGGGTTCTTTACTAGCTGCGTCACATTAGAAGCAAAGTGCACAATAAATGTAATGCACTTGAATCATCCTGAAACTGTATCCCCACTCCCTTAACCCACACTCCTGGAAATACTGTCTTCCACGAAATTGGTCCCTGGTGCTAAAAAGGTTGGGGACCCCTGAAGAAGCAGCCCCACCCACCACCTTCAGGGAAGCACGTGCTCAAGGGGGAGCTCCCACCTCCCCATACTCTGTGCAGAGAACAACGCTTGCCTTTGCTTCTGAACCCAAATCGATCTCTTTCTATTGGCTCCAAAGAAACTGAGCAGGAGGAAACTTCATGGAGGTCTGACTCAAAAGGGTCTTAATAGTTCTATTTACCTTGAAGTCTCAAAGGTAAATTAAGATTTTATTTAACTTTTGAAAACTTTTACAAAGTTAGCTGATATTTAAACTGTTTATTAGAGGGTGAATTTCTAGCTGAAATACCATACAGATCAAGACAAAGGATCTCAAAACCAGCTTGTAATTCTTGATGCTGACCCCTCCACTCCCCAGTTCTCCAGGGAGTGTGGTCTGGTCACTCCTGGGGGACCCTGAGACCCTTGGCGGGTGTCTGTGAGATAAAAACTATCTTCATAATAATAGAAAGGCGTGATTCACCTTCTTTCATTCTCATTCTCTCATGAGTGCATGGTAGAGTTCTGCAGAGAGTATGCAGCATGTGTTATCACAGTAAGCTGAGTACAGGAATGGATAGGAGAATACTGTGGTCTTCTGTTAAGCTCTGACATTGTGATATGTGTGCAGTAAGTCGTGTCCAACTCATTGCAACCCCATGGACGGTAGCCTACCAGGCTCCTCTGTTCACGGGATTCTCCAGGCAAGAGTACTGGAGTGGGTTGCCATTTCCTTCTCCAGGGGGTCTTTCCCACCCAGGGATCAAAGTCATGTCTCCACTGAGCCACCTAACAGGAAATATATATTTGGTCTTTGTTCCCAGCTTCTGGAACAAGACTTTTACTTTAAATCCTTAGGACTTCCTGAGTGATCAGGGTGAGAAGAACAACTTTTGTGTTACAGAATGAGCCCCTTTCAACCCAAGTTTATTCTAGTGAGGTGACTCTTAAGTGGCTCCCCTCAACCAGCCTCAGGATGGCAGCTGGTTGCTAGAGGAACCAGCCACGTGATTAAAGGCTTGGGACTCCCAGCCCACTCCCCAACCTCCAGGGGAAGGACAGGGGCTGGAGATCGACTTAATTACTAGCATCCGAAGATTTGCTCAAAGATGACTCTTTAACAGAACCTCTATTCCAGCTTTCGGATTGGTGAACGTGTGGCAGTGGGAGGGCGGTGTGTGCAGAGGGGACATGGAGGCTTTCACACCCTCCTCCCCACCAGCCCCCTGTTTGGCTGCTCATTTGTACCCTTTATAGGTGAAGGTGAAGGTGAAGTCGCTCAGTCGTGTCCGACTCTTTGCGACCCAGTGGGCTGTAACCTACTAGGCTTCTCTGTCCATGGGATTCTCCAGGCAATAATACTGGAGTGGATTGCCATTTCCTTCTCCAGGGGATCTTCCTGACCCAGGGATCGAACCCGGGTCTCCTGCATTGAAGGCAGACGCTTTAACCTCTGAGCCACCAGGGAGTACCCTTTATAAGGAGCCAATAAATACAAGTGCTTCCCTGAGTTCTATGAGCCATCCTAGAAAATTATAAAATACCAGGAGTGGGGGTGTGGGAACCCCAGGATGTTAGACTTCAGATAGAAACCTTGAACTTAATTGGTGTCAAATTTGGGGGCAGTCTTGTGGACTTTCCTGGTGGCTCAGTGGTAAAGAATCTGTCTGACAATGCAGGAGACATGGGTTCAATACCTGAGTGGGGAAGATCCCCTAAAATAAGGAGGAAATGGTAACCCATTCCAGTATTCTTGCCTAGGAAATCCCATGGACAGAGGAGCCTGGTGGGCTATGGTTCAGAGGGTCGAGAAGAGTTGGACGCGACTGAGAGACTGAACAAACTGTGTGAAGTGAAGTGAAAGTAGTTCAGTTGTGTGTGACTCTTTGCAACTCCATGGACTGTCAGTTCAGTTCGGTCACTCAGTCGTGTCCGACTCTTTTCGACCCCATGAATCACAGCACGCCAGGCCTCCCTGTCCATTACCNGCAGTCTTGTGGACTTTCCTGGTGGCTCAGTGGTAAAGAATCTGTCTGACAATGCAGGAGACATGGGTTCAATACCTGAGTGGGGAAGATCCCCTAAAATAAGGAGGAAATGGTAACCCATTCCAGTATTCTTGCCTAGGAAATCCCATGGACAGAGGAGCCTGGTGGGCTATGGTTCAGAGGGTGGAGAAGAGTTGGACGCGACTGAGAGACTGAACAAACTGTGTGAAGTGAAGTGAAAGTAGTTCAGTTGTGTGTGACTCTTTGCAACTCCATGGACTGTCAGTTCAGTTCAGTTGCTCAGTCGTGTCCGACTCTTTTCGACCCCATGAATCGCAGCACGCCAGGCCTCCCTGTCCATTACCAACTCCCGGAGTTCACTCAGACTCACATCCATCGAGTCCGTGATGCCATCCAGCCATCTCATCCTCGGTCATCCCCTTCTCGTCCTGCCCCTAATCCCTCCCAGCATCAGAGTCTTTTCCAATAACTCAACTCTTTGCATGAGGTGGCCAAAGTACTGGAGTTTCAGCTTTAGCATCATTCCTTCCAAAGAAATCCCAGGATTGATCTCCTTCAGAATGGACTGGTTGGATCTCCTTGCAGCCCAAGGGACTCTCAAGAGTCTTCTCCAACACCACAGTTCAAAAGCATCAATTCTTCGGCGCTCAGCCTTCTTCACAGTCCAACTCTCACATCCATACATGACCACAGGAAAAACCATAGCCTTGACTAGACGGACCCTAGTCGGCAAAGTAATGTCTCTGCTTTTGAATATACTATCTAGGTTGGTCATAACTTTTCTTCCAAGGAGTAAGCGTCTTTTAATTTCATGGCTGCAATCACCATCTGCAGTCCATGGAGTTCTCCAGGCCAGAACACTGGAGTGGGTAGCCTTTCCCTTCTCCAGGGGATCTTCCCAACCTAGGGATTGAACCCAGGACTCCTGCATTGCAGGTGGATTCTTTACCAGCTGAGCCACAAGAGAAGCCCAAGAATACTGGAGTGGGTACCCTATCCCTTCTCCAGCAGATCTTCCCAACCCAGGAATTGAACCAGTGTCTCCTGCGTTGCAGGCGGATTCTTTACCAACTGAGTTTTGAGGGAAGCCCCAACTTGTGTGGCTGAGCCCTTCACTTGTGGGGTCTTTTGCTAGTACAGTGTAAGTATTGCCAAAACTGGAGTGAGTTATGGGACACCCAGCCGGTGGCAGAGAATTACTTGCTCTGTGAAAAACCCACACAACTGGTGTCAGAAGCATTGTGAGTGTGTGAGTCAAGGAGAAATACAGGAGTGTGTTTTTTCCCCAAGACGCCCGTGATATGTTACATGTGTGTTTTTCCCTAGCTCTGTCCTCTGAGAGAAGCTTGAAGCATTGATACTTCAAAATCAAAATACATGGAATGCTCAGGTCTTGATTTCTAAAAACCATTACGTGTTCGCTAACAGAAGCCAGAGATCCTTAGAGAACTGGTCGGGGTGGGCAGCCTAGAAGGCGGGCCTGAGAAATTCTGCTGTGATGAAGGGAAAGATGGATTCTAGTTGATGGGCTGGCGTGGGACGGTCACGGGAAGTGCTTGTCTTTAATTGGGGTGCTACCAGCCACATGTAGGATGACTGGAACCTGGAAAAGAATGACTGCACTTAAATAAGTAAAAATCTATGATTCCACACTGATGACAATAGAGGGGAAAGGAATAATTACTTTTGATTTAGGTGATACAAATATGATGAAAAACTTTAAGAAAAAGAATTTTCCAAATATCAGGGTAGTGGTTGTCTATAGGGAAGGGGGAAGGAGTTGACTAGTGATTAACACAGTTCACTTTATTTACATGTTTTGTGGATATTTCTGCATGAATCTTATTTTTTTTTAAATAAACACACAAAAAACCAGTGACTTAAATCTGTCGCAAAATATGTGTGTGTTTTAGTCATTCAATCATGTCCAACTCTTTGAGACCCCATGGACTGTAGCCTGCCAAGCTCCTCTGTGAGTGGGATTTTGCAGGCAAGAATCCTGGAGTGGGTTGCCATTTTCTTCTCTGGGGATCTTCCCAAACCAGGGGTTGATCCTATGTCTCCTGCATTGTCAGATGGATTCTTTACTATCTGAGTCACCAGGAAAGCCTGTCACAAAATATGACCCATTGAATAAAGGCTAGAAAGATGAAAGATCAAAAATTATTTAAATATGGAATTATAGATGATCATTATATTCTCTTCCTTTTTCTAAATTTTTTTTGATGTGAACCATTTCTAAAGCCTTTATTGAATTTGTTACAATGTTGCTTCTGTTTCATGGGGGTTTGGGGGTTTGTTTTGCTTTTTTGGTCACAAGGCAGGTGGGATCTTAGCACCCGGATCGGGGATGGAACCTGCATCCCCTGCTTTGGAAGGCAAAGTCTTACCCACTGGACTGCCAGAGAAGTCCCAAATTCTTTTCCTTTTGCCTTTCTTTTTTGCTAATTTTCCGCAATAAATATGCAGGACTCTAATAACACAAAGGGCACAAAGCCGGAAGATTCTGCACGTACCATGCACAAGGCCAGCAGAGTCTGCACAGATCAGCATGGCGAAGATCCATCAGTTTCATGATGGAACTGTTTGCACCTCTATTTTTTCTTGCATAGAATCTTTCCACTTTTCCCTTCTTTATTCTTCAAGAGATGTTGTAGAAGTGGAAATTTAGTTACAGACGGAGCACAATTCTTGACTGATGCACTTGGAATGCTTTTTTCAGGTCAGTTTCATTTCTAAAACAATGGAAGAGAAGAAGATATGAAAATGTATGAGGTTGGATGGCAAAATAATGAGATTTGGATCTTTTTTTTCAATACCCAAATGTATCTGGAACTCCTCTTGAGTTCTTCAAGAGTTAAAGTCACATTTCTTAAGGAGCCTCACTTACATAAATCTTTCAGCTTTGAGGGTAGATTTCATTTCTGGAAACAACCAAAAATCACCCAGAGCCAACTCTGATGAATAAGGTGGTTGATCAAGCAGGAAACTACTTCTTTTGTTGTTATTGTTAAAAATGAGGTGCAATTGTGGAGTGATGAGATAGCAAATATAAACTAGCTCAGAAGTAATTCCAAAGTGGAATTCCTTAAGTGTTTTGAGGCTATTTTGTGAAAGGTAAAAATGTAGAGCCTTCTCAAGCAAGTATTATGAAAGAATAGTCATTTGTCATCATCATCTTTTGTCCATTATTCTCACCAAATGAGGATGTAACAATCTCAGCCCCCAGATTCCCTGGCCCCATCACCAAACTCCCCCAGCGGGACCCCTCACTTTCGGTAACAGTATGCCCTCTCCCATTCTAGAAAGGGGTTTGAAATTCAGTTCTTGCCTCACAGAACCGAGTGCAATCATCCATAATTTTCCACACTTTGTTAAATTTAAAATTTGAGGGTGGGCATCCTAATGTCTCTGGACAGAATCTCTAGCTGATCATTCCGCCTTCCATCCTCTGAAACTCTGTCTTGGGAAGTAAGGAACAATTGTCTCTGGTTCGCTAAAACACAGGGAAGGCTTTGTCGCAGTCTCTGGGTTGGGTTCCTCTCTGCCTTAGGATGACTGTTTGCTCCTGGGGTCATTTGCCACCTCGAGTCTTCTCTTTGTGCAGCTGGAGACTGGAAACCAGAGGAACGGGCACAGTTGACGTCAGAATGTGCCTCTTTCCAGTTTTAGATGCTGAGTAGTTTCTTCTGTGGACTTTCCAGGTGGGGCCGGTGGTAAAGAACCCTCCTGTCAGCGCAGGAGACATGAGACCCAGGTTCAACCCCTGGGTCAGCAAGATCCCCTGGGAGGAGGGCATGGCAACCCACTCTAGTATTCTTGCCTGAAGAGTCCCATGGACAGAGAAGCCTGGCCGGCTCCAGTCCACAGGGTGGCAAAGAATTGGACACAACTGAAGCAACTGAGCACGCACAGGTTTTTCTGTATCACAAACCCAGGCCACCCCCATCTCGGGGTAACCTTTCCAAAGGGACACTCTGAGTCTGCAGGGGGACCGATAGCCCTGGTCCCACAGTCTTCTGGAATCTCTCTTTTCTTGACTTTTATTGGAGTATAGTTGATTTACTATACTGTGTTAGTTTATGTTGTACAGCAGCGAATCAGTGACCCGTATACGTGTATCCACTCTATTTTAGATTCTTTTCCCATATAGGTCATTACAGAGTATTGAGTAGAGTTTGCTGTGCTATACAGTAGGTCCTTATTAGTCATCTATTTTATGTACAATAGTGTATATGTGTCCAACCCAATGTGCCTGTTTATCCCTCCCCCACTCATCCCCTTGTAGCCATAAGTTTGTTTTCTATATCTGTGATCCTACTTCTGTTTTGTAAATAAGTTCATTTGTACCTTTTTTTTTTTTAGATTCCACATATAAGCACTATCATATGATATTTGTCTTTCTGTGTCTGGACTCTCCTGGTGAGAAAGTAACCCAGTGTCTGGGAGTGTGGCTGACCTGAGAAGACTAACATCAAGGCAAGCCCCAAGGCTCCGTCTCCCCCATTCAGAGCTGAATATCATGCCGATGGCAGGCTGGCACAAAATAGACAAATCCCAGCCTAAAAATTCCAGTGAACTTTTAAATAACTACATTTCAAAAAAATAAAAGGAATGGGTGGAGAGTTAAGGCTGTGAGAGCCACACTGGCTACACGTTTCCTTAACCAGACTCAGTGTGCGCTGTTGGTGGAACTTGGTTCTAGTTCCAGCAAACAGTATTCATTTCAAAGGCCCCCTTATTTGTCAAACTAAGTTTATAAACACAGCTATTTGCTCATAAATGTGACCTTTAAATCGCATTGCTCTAAACACAGACTTCGCTTTGTGCAGGCTGAGAGGCGGCGGACAGCAGGGGGTTGCCTAGAGAAAAGCCTCGGAGGGGCCATACGCAGACCATCCCTAGCCACTCAGACCTTAAACAAACCCCCCACGGCCCATTTCTGCCCACAACTTCACCAGCCTTTCCATCTAGTCAAAAGATTTCTTTTACTCTATTGAGTGCGCTCTGTGTGCAAGGTGCTAGGTGAACAGAGCCAAGACGCAGACCTTGAGAGAACATTCATTGTCTTTCAGGACAGCATGCAGGGCCATGAGACACCCACACTGCTGCTGCTGCTGCTGCTAAGTCACTTCAGTCGTGTCCAACTCCGTGTGACCCCATAGACGGCAGCCCACCAGGCTCCCCCGTCCCTGGGATTCTCCAGGCAAGAACACTGGAGTGGGTTGCCATTGCCTTCTCCAATGCATGAAAGTGAAAAGTGAAAGTGAAGTTGCTCAGTCGTGTCCGACTCTTAGCGACCCCATGGACTGCAGCCTACCAGGCTCCTCCGACCATGGGATTTTCCAGGCAAGAGTACTGGAGTAGGGTGCCATTGCCTTCTCTAAGACATCCACACAAGTGGTATTAACTGTGGCAACTTTTGAGAAGTACGGTGTGAAATGGGTCTGGATAAAGTCACACTTTAAGATCCATCTTCCCCGTGATGAGTTGGACGGGAAGCTTTTGAAGATGTTGACATCTGAGTTGGTGCTAGAAGATGGTTATTATGTGCGGAAGCAGAGAAAACTTGAAGGTTGTTCTAAGCAGAGCAAGCAACATTGAGTGCAGCCAACGAGCAAATTAATAAAGTGAGTTATTAAGTATTAGGCACCTCATGTGTACAAGACATTCTGCTCCCTCTCGTGGGGACAAAAACAAAAAAAAAGGACAACAAGTTCCATAAGAGCACATTGTTCAATTATTAGGAAAGGGAAGGTTTATAATCTTAAATAGTTCATGTATCAGGACTGCAGGCTTCCCAGGAGCTCAATGGTAAAGAATTCACCTGCCAATTCAGGAAATGAGGTTTTGATCCCTGGGTCGGGAAGATCCCCTGGAGAGGCAAATGGCAACCCGCTCCGTATTCTTGCCTAGGAAACCCCATGAACAGAGGAACCTGGCGGGCTATAGTCCTTGGAGTCACAAAGAGTAGGGCACGACTGGGCACACACCACGTCAGAACTGCATAAAGCAGGAAGTGGTAAGATAATAGATCATAGCATAATCGGACACCATCTAAAAGGCTGTCAGCTCATTCAAAGACATTATCTGTAGTCTCTGACCCATAATGCAGGGGCGGGAAGAGAAATAAGGCTGGAAAGGTGGTTAGAAGGAAATTGATGAGGTATCTTGAATGCCCAAATTAAAGATTTACAGTTTGGTTTGAAGACTCTGGGAGTCATTAAGGGTTGAACGATGAATGCAACTGTAAACAATGTTTGGAAAGGGAACATAGCAACAAACTAGGCAAGTAGATAAACCAAAATGAGGGAATATTGAGGAGAGGAAAACCAAGTAAGTTTTGGGCAAAGGCCTTTGTTTAACACTTATATACCAGGTAGTGCTCTCTTTAGGCTTCCCAGGTAGCACAAGTGGTAAAGAACATGCCTCCCAATGCAGGAGACATCAGAGACGCAGGCTTGATCCCTGGGTCAGGATTCCCTGGAAGAGGGCATGGCAATCCACTCCAATATTTCTGCCTGGAGAATCCCATGGACAGAGGAGCCTGGCAGGCTGCACTCCATAAGGTCACAAAGAGTCAGACACGACTGAAGTGACTTAGCATGCAAGCTTCTTACTCTTCCTCCAACACCCACTTCATCAACCAAATTAACAGATATTTTTAACATACGGAAGATATGATTTCACCCTGACTTCTGGCTTCTGCTGATGAGAAGTTAGGTTACTTTGTAGATGATCTCTTCTCTCTTCAGCTTCATTTAAGATCTTGCCTTTGACATCCAGTGTTCCACAGTTTCACCATGGTATATCCGGCTATCCTCTTACACATCCCTTTTAGGACTTTGACTCCTGAATCTCAACACTGGTGTCTCTCATCCATGCTGGCCATTTCCTTATCCACCATCTATTCCTTCAAACATTGACTTTGCCCTCTCCCCCTTCACTGTCTCTCCTCTTTTTGCGTTTCTGATTAAACTCTGTCCATCTCTTTTAAGCCTTTAACACGTATTTGTATCTATTTTCTAGCTCGTTAATTCTCTCTTCTCCTGGGTCTTATCTTTTGTTAAGTTCAGAAAGTGAGTCTTAAAATTTCATTTATGTTATTTTTTATTTCCAGAGGAAGTTTTATTTGATTTTTCCAAGTCTACTTGATCATTTTTATGGTTCCTTGTCCCCTGCTCATAAGTTTAATTTCTTCTTCATTTCTTTAGATATGACCCTTTTACAACCTGTCTTTGACAATTCGAATATCTGAAATCTTTTTGTGTTTCATACTGATGTTCTTACTTTCTGTGGCCCCTCCATCATGGTCCCTTGCTTCATTATTATTTTGGCATTTCTTGTACAAGCTAGTATCTTTTGGAAGTTTTTGCAAAAGAGTGTTTTGAGGCTTAAAGATGGGTTCCTTTAGAGAAACCCTCAAAGAGTGTTCATGTTTGTGTCTGCCAGAGGCCAGCTGGCATGGCTAACCCAAGATCACTTTTTTTTTTTTAAGTTTTTTATTGAATTTGTTACAACATTGCTTCTGTTTTATGTTTTGGTTTTTTTGGCCATGAGGCATGTGGGACTTTAGCCCCCAGCTAGGGATGGAACCTGCACTTCCTGCAGTGGAAGGTGAAGTCTCAACCACTGGACCCCCAGGGAATTCCCAGCCCAAGATCACTTTAAATCAAATTCAAGGCTTGAGAATTTTTCAGAGATTTCAGTTAGTCTAAAATTTGCCTGTAAAATCATATGAGGAATAGATGGGCATAAACACAATTTCAAAGGGGGCCTTTTATTTTATTTTTTCCTTTACTTGGCATACAGTTTCATTTAGGAAATTTTCTTTGATGTCCATTGGGTGTCAAAAGAATTTCGAATTCAATTTTACACGGGAAGCCTTTGGACCAAAGAGTAGTCCCAGTTTTAGTGATGGAGCCTGCTATTAAACACCACACCTTGCGCAGCTCCCAGGCCATGTCTTCTGCCCCTTGAACAAGCTTAAAAAACAAAAGCTTTAGATCACCAAGATCCAACAAATATTCTTTAGTTCTCTGCTCATCCCTGCACATTTATACTTTCACTTAATAGGGGCCTCTAAAAAATCCTTATTTGTATAATAGCTTAGCAATACAGGCTTTTAAATTTTTGATTTCATTTTCACCAGACTTTTGTTTTTAGAGGGACAGCGGGTCAGAGCTGCAAGTGTGCCACCCTGTTGAAAATAATATCTGAAATATTTGCTTTCCTAATGGCCTCTCCTGATATTGAACTATGTGTAAATAATGGACCATGACCTGTTTATGCATCGCCATCTTTGTATGAGGAATTCAGTAAGGGTTTGCTGATTAAACTTAGGAGTGAATACAATTTTGATTAAAGCCCTCCTTCAAAGGGATACAGGCTTCCCAGGTGGCTCAGCGGTCAAGAATCTGCCTGCCAATGCCAAAGACACAAGTTTGATCCCTGAATTAGGGAGCTCCCCTGGAAGAGGAAATGGCAACCCGTTCTACTATTCTTGCCTGGGAAATCCAGAGGAGCCTGGCATGCTACAGTCCATGGGGTCTCAAAGAGTAGGACACAACTGAGCAACTAAATAAATAATAACAACAACAAAATCAAAGGGATACACTTTTATTTTCTTTGATAACTGAAAATCGAATGAGTCACATTCTCAAACTTTTTTTCTTTAGCCAAAAATGACTTTTGCTGCAACTTACTCTACTTTCAGGAAGAGAGAAAAACAATTTAAGGGAAGGTGGCAGTACATTCAAGGCAAAATCTGGAGGAAAGAATTTAGCACGCTCAGAGGAACTTCATGACTTATAAACCTCCAGAAAAAAAAGAACTAGAATTTCATTCTACCTCAGTCATTAGATAGCACCTTATGTTAAACCCTATTTTTTTTTTTTAATAAAGGAGGCTTAGCAAACTCTTGGTTAGTAAATCCACTTGTAATGGACATACTTTAAGTGGAAAAATCACCCCAGAGTTTTGTGATCAAATATTTTCTTATGTAGGAAGAATCCCCATATCTTTACGTGAACACAGATCCAGTCCAAGCAGACATTCCCTCAGATGAACACTGTGTTTCCAAACTTGGAAGAGACGTATTCTCTGCTTATTCAGCTGCAAGTGCCACAAATAAATCAATTACATGGCACGTGGTGGTGGTGGTGGTGCTCACTTGTGTCCGACTCTTTGCAACCAATGGGCTCCTCTGTCCATGGAGTTCTCCAGGCAAGAATACTGGAGTGGGTGGCCATTTCCTTCTCCAAGGGATTTTTTTGTTCTGAGTCTTCTGGGTCTCCTGCATTGGCAGGCAGGACCAGGAATAGTCACAGAAAGACCCAGAACTTGGGTAAGAAAAGGGAGGAGTAATGTGGGGGGAAAGAATTATACCAACTAAAGGAGGCAGGATTTTTGGCTCCGGGAAGTAGCAGCCTTGGATCCCATGCATAGCCTCCCACTAATAACATACAGAAATGCAGGATAAAATATCACAGGTATTTAAATATCTATGACTTTCACAGTAGAAAATGGCACGATAGTTCCCCAAAAAATTAAACATAAAAATTACCATCTGATCCAGGAACTCCACTTCTAGAATATATCTGTGCCCAGAAGACTTGAAAACGGGGACTCGAATTGATATTTGCACATCCGTGTGCATAGAAGTATTATCCATGATAGCCCAATGTTGGGCCCTACATGGGAAACCTTGAAAAAGAAAAAGGCTAGCATTGAGGACGGAAATTAAGATGGCGTCTGGCGGAAGAGATGGGGGCGTAGTCTATGCTGTCTGTCAAAACTTCTGATTGGTTCTCTTGATTTCTGTGCACGTAGATCATCATAGACTCCCATTATAATGATGGCACATGACCATTTGACCTTTAACGTGGTTGGTGTAACTATAGAAATTCCCTTGCAAACCCCTCCCCGCTTGCCTTTATAAGCAGGGAGTTTGTAACAATAAAGTGGAACCGCACTAGACGGAACCCCTGTCGCATCTGATTGTCTCTCGCTCGCCGGGGGGCTGGGTTGGCGGACAGCAGACTCACCTCTCCTTGGGACCCCTCAGCTCTCTCTGCTGAGGGAAGTTCCACTGCCTCTCTCTCTTTCTGCGGAGCGCTCCCCGCAGCCCAAAGGTAACAAAAGTCCAAGGGTCCATCTATGGATGAACGGAAAGGCAAACCATGGTTTATACATACAATGGAATATTATTCAAAATTAGAAAGAAAGGAGATTCTGACCCCTGCTCCAGCATGGATGGAGCTTGAGGATTATATGCTAAGTGAAATAACTGAGGCTCCAAAGGACTATATAAGGACTTCCCTGTGGTCCAGTGTTAGAGATTTCACCTTCCAATGCAAGGGTTGTAGGTTCGATCCCTGGCCAGGGAACTAAGATCCCACATGCCTTGGGGTCAAACCTCCCCCTAAACATAAAACAGAAGGAATATTGTAACAAATTCAATAATGACTTTTTTAATGATCCAGGTTTTATTTTTTTTAAAAAAAGGACTATAGGATTCCCCTATGTGAGGTATCTTGAAGAAGGAAATGGCACCCCACTCCAGTATTCTTGCCTGGAGAACCCCATGGACAGAGGAGCCTGGCGGGCTACAGTCCATGGGATCACATGAGATAGCAGATGACTGAAGCAACTTAGCATGTGAGATACCTAGAGTCATCAAATTCACAGAGACAGGGAGCAGGACGGTGGTTAGGGTGTGGGGAGGGGAGTGACGGGGCAGTTAGTGTTAGGCAGCTGTGGGGTCTGAGTTTGGGAAGAGGAAAAAAGTTCTGGAGGTAGAAAGCAGTAACGGTTGCACAGCAGCGTGAAGGTACTAAGTGCCAATGACCCGTACACTTAAAGTGGTTTAAGTGGTAAATTATATGTTATGAAAAATTATCATGATAATAAAAAAAATCCATGACTGCACTAAAGAACAAGAAGGGAAAGCATTCAGGTCAGATGATGGGAGAGGGGTGCAGGCCCCAGAGGTAGGGGCATGACCCCACCCCTAGCCACAGTGGTGCGGGTGGGCGTGGGTAGGGACTTATCTGGCTAGTTAGGAATTCGACCCTTGATAGATGGCTAACTCAGTGAAAACTGGGACTTAAAGCCTGCCCAATGGTCCAGAGGCACAATATGGAAGTTGTCTCAGCCATGACTCTCACTGGAAAATCAGGAAACTGAATCAATAAATAATTCTCCCATGAAAACTCCGCATCTTGGGCCAGTGTGTTTAGCGTTTGCTGTGCCCTGCATTCATGGTGTGGGAAATCCTGAGCTGAAAAGCGATGTGAAATTGCTCTTGGGGTGGGCTGGCTCTGGGGTGTTCACAAGAAGCAAACAGTACACTGCTCAGGTTGCCAGGAGTCCCAAAGGAAAATAAAGTCCCTCTTGTGATCCCAAATTACAAAATGCACAGGGAAATGATTCATTGTGAATGAAAGTCAACAGAGAAAGGAAACATGCAAACTAGAGTCCAAACATGTAAGTGAAAAATAATCTGAAGGAGAACACAGCGTGACAGGAAGAAAGAAAGGTTTTAAACAGTACAGAAATAATAAAGTGGAAAGAGAATTGATGAACTGGAAGCCAAATCTAGGGGAACTGCCCAGAACACAGATGGGACTATATTAGAAGACAGGAAATTTAAAAGACAAGTTAGAAGACATGGAACAGAGATGGAAAAAAGTCAACATCCGTTCAACCCTTGAACGACACAGACTTGAACTGAGCAGTCGGCTTATATATGGATTTTTTCCCCATAAATAGATACTACAGTACTATACAGTCTAAAACTCCTTGAATCCTTGGATGCAGAACCAGGGATCTCGAGTGAAGTCAGACATGAATTTTCAACATCATGGAGGGTCAGCACCCACAACCCCCACTTGTATAAGGGTCAACTGTATCGCTAATAAGAATTCCCAAAAGAGGGACTAAAGACAGTGGAATAGAAACAGTGTTCATAATGACAATAGTTGATAGTTTTCCAGACTTGATAAAAATAAATAAATTCTTCAGATTAAAGAAGCAGGGGAAGGCTAAGCATAGTAGATAGAAATACATTCATAGCTAGGCTCTTCACAGTGAAATGAGGAAGCCAGAATACCCAGGAAGAAAAGATAAATTATCAATAACAGAGCAACTTAAAGGGCAACAGAATTTCTTACAGTAATATCGGAGGCTGGAAGATTCAGAGCAACAGTGTCAAAGAACTGACAGAAAATAATTGCAATGTAGAATTCTGTTATCAGAAGAGTAAAGATGATGGGGGGGAATTAGCTATATGCTTTTTATGAAATATAATGAAAAGGTGAGTGATAAAGGTCTGAAAGCTATATACCAGACAACTATTAACTGAAAAAAAGCCACTGTGTTGACTTAAGGAACAGATAAAAGAATAATTAAGGCAAAATATGCCATTACACTACATATTAATAAAAGGGCGCATTTATCAGAATGCTGTATTAATCACATATGCACCTAAGAATTTAGCTTCAAAATATATAAAGTGAAAATTTATGGGAAAAAAAGGAAATTACAAACCAGTATAGTATAAGATGTTAATATTCCTTTCTCAGAACTGACAAAATAGCAGACAAAAAGTTAGTAACAATAGAGACTGCACAAACACAATTAACAAGCTGATTAAAGAGACATATGTGGAACCCTGATAATTAAAGCATGCTTTCAAGTATACAAACAATATTTTAAATAAATTGACCATATAATATGCTACCTATGAAGTCCAAACAAATGGGCAAGAATTGTTGATATCCTACAGGTTACATCACTGCTAAGTCGCTTCAGTCGTGTCCAAATCTTTGCAACCCCATGGACCATAGTTCCCCAGGCTCCTCTGTCCATGGGATTCTCCAGATAAGAATACTGGAGTGGGTTGCCATTTCCTTATCCAGGGGATCTTTCCAACCCAGGGATCGAAGTTGTGTCTCTTACTTCTCTGGCATTGACAGGGAGGTTCTTTACCACTAATGTCACAATAACATTAAAAGTCAACAGCAACAATAAAAATGATTTAATATGATTGGAAATTTTTTTAAATGTATCTTTAGGCGACCGATGAGTAGAGAAGAAATAATGGGATTTTAAAACCAAACCAAAATACAAATGTTAAATACCAAATCTGGAAAACAAGAAGTGTTGTGTGGCTAAATATTTTCCAGGAGGATCCCAGTGTTGGTGTGTGCTAGTGTATGTGTGTGTGTGTGTGGAAGCGGGGAGGGGGGGTGATGGCGAGAGCAGGGGAACACTCGTAGCATTTGCCCATCTGTAGTATGAGTGTCCCACCAGGTCTATTTTAAATTGTCAACATCAAGTGTGGCATTGGGAAGAAATACACAAAATGAACAACCCAAAATGAGCTGGCTACTGCTAGTTCCAGGACACCATTGTAAGCAACTGAAATGTAGCTTTAAATGCACAGATGTAACAAAGAAGAAGGATTGGAAAAGATTAAACTGTTCTTAGAAAAAGAACAGGGCAGCAGAGTAAACCCCAAGGAATTAGAAGGAAGGAAATAATAAAGATAAGAGCAGAAATTAATAACATTACAAACAAAGACACAGTCAAAAGGAGTAACGAGAAGGAAAAAATGGCTTTTTTGGAAGACAAATTAAATAGGCAAACATCTGGCTAACAGGATCAAAAGAAAAGAAATTAAAGTAAAAATAAACAACAGTCTGATTTGAGAGAACATAACAGAGTCGAGGTAGAAAAATAAAAGATAAATGTTAGAAACAATGCCAATAAACCTGAAAATACAGATTGAAAGGACGACTTTCTGGAAAAACACACTGATGAAACTGACTCAAGAGGAGATGCAAAATGTGAGCGAACGTGTTGCTATCACAGAAACTGAATCAGCCCCATGTCTCCTGCTGCTCCTCTCTCTTAAAACGCATGCAGACAAGGTCACCGAGCCTGGTTGCTTTTACAGGTAACTTCTGCCTCCAAGAGAGGAATAATTTTACTGTTATCATAATATCATAAAATTGCTTCAGAAAAATAGGAAAAATAATCCATTTGGCTCCTTTTATGGGGCTATTAAGCCTTGAGACAAAACTGAAAATTTAGTCTCCTTTCATGCATGCACAAAGAGACAAATGTAAGACATCACATATTATTTTTAAAATCTGCAAAGTAATTTCTTAACTTCCTGCTAATTAAGATTTATCCAAGAATGTAAAGATGCCTTAGAAGGTAGATTAGTATTATCGTTACATTAATAGATGAAAGGATAAAGATCATTTCAAAAGACACAGAAAAGATATTTAATGCAATCCAACAATCATTCTTGATTAAACAAAGATACCTGCTCCAGGTAAATAAATAAATCTTCTCAAGGAAACTAGGAATAGGTGGGAACGCTCTCAATTTGATGAAGTATGTCTTCAAAAGCCCACTGCAAATACTGACATTAACCATGGTTTTTCCAGGAGTCATATATAAATGTAAGAGTTAGACCATAAAAAAGGTTGAGAACTGAATTGATGCTTTTGAATTGTGGTGTTAGAGAAGACTCTTGAGATTCCCTTGGACTACACGAAGATCAAACCCATCAGTCCAAAAAGAAATCAACCCTGAATATTCATTGGAAGGACTGATGCTGAAGCCGAAGCTCCAACACTTTGGCCACCTGATGCAAAGAGCCAACTAACTGGAAAAGACCCTGATGCTGGGAAAGATTGAAGGCAAAAGGAGAAGGGGCCAGCAGAAGATGAGATAGTTGGATGGCATCACTGACTCAATGGACATGAATTTGAGCAAACTCTGGGAGACAGTGGAGGAGAGACAAGCCTGGCATGCTGCAGTCCATGGGGCTGCAAAGAGTCAGGCACGACTGAGTGACTGAACAACAACAACAAAAGTGTTAAAAACAACAAGATACCCCCTTATCCCACTTTAAATGTCAGGCTATAGGTCCTAGCTAACATAATGAGAAAATAAAAAGAAAGCTAAAAATTGAAACATTTATAGCAGCTTTATTCCTAATGGCCCCAAATTCAAAACAACCCAATTCTATCGACGAGGAGATGGGATAACAAGTTGCGGGTGATCCAAACGATGGAAGATTATTCAGTCATACAAGGGTGGATTCCTGATGCAGGCAACGACATAAATGAAACTGAAGGCAACATTGTGCTGTGCAAAAGCAGGCAGTCCCCAAAGAAAATATCCTGTGTGATTCCTTCAATACAATATTTAGAAACTGGGAAAACTGATAGTCACAAAAAATCAGACTGTTTGTTCCCTAAGGTTGGGAGGAGGTAATTGACTGTAATGGAACTTCTAGGAGTGATGAAAATGCTCTGTATCTTGATTGGGGTGTTTACTGGACAAGTGTGTATAGTTGTTGGCAATAATTGAACCAAATAGGTAGGACCAGTGCATTTTATCAGTTGATCAGTTCAGTTCAGTTGCTCAGTTGTGCTTGACTCTCTCCCACCCTGTGGACTGCAGCATGCCAGGCTTCACTGTTCATCACCAACATCCAGAGCTTACTCAAACTCACGTCCATCGAGTCGGTGATGCTATCCAGCCATCTCATCCTCTGTCGTCCCCTTCTCCTCCTGCCTTCAATCTTTCCTAGCATCAGGGTCTTTCCCAGTGAGGCAGTTCTTTGTATCAAGTGGCCAAAGTATTGGAGTTTCAGTTTCAGCATCAGTCCTTCCAGTGAATATTCAGGACTGATTTCCTTTAGGACGGACTGGTTTGATCTCCTTGCAGTCCAGGGGGGACTGTCTAGAGTCTTCTCCAACAGTACAGCTTAGAAGCATCAATTCTTTGGCGGTCAGCTTTCTTTATAGTCTAACTCTCACATCCATACATGACTACTGGAAAAGCCATAGCTTTGACTAGATGGATCTTTGCAGGCAAAGTAATGTCTCTGCTTTTTAATATGCTGTCTAGGTTGGTCATAGCTTTCCTTCCAAGGAACAAGTATCTTTTAATTGCATGGCTACCGTCACCATTTGCAGTGATTTTGGTTGATCAAGTAATTAATTAATGATTAATTAATCAGTTGATAATTAATTTCAAATTAAAAAAACACAGTAGACACAAAAAGCTAAAGTCTGAGAAAAAGGTATAACCTAAATAGTACAAAGAATACACATGTAACTAGAATATCCAGGAGAATCTGCAAATAAATATTAGTACTAATAGGAAAGTTCAGTAAGTTTGTTAGAAATCAATATACAAAAATCAATGGTTATTGTTAAAGGACATTATTAACCACGACGATAAAAGCTTTTAAGGTGCCCAGAAATAAACCTGACAAATGATGTGTCAGATTTTTATGGAGAAAGCAACAAAACCTTATGAAAAGGGGAAAGAAATAAAGGATTTACTATAATCATGGATGGGAGGGGTCAATGTTACAAAGCATGCAATTTTCCCCAAATTTACCTATGAATTCAATATGATTTCAATAAAAATCTCTGTTGAGTTTTGCAAAGCACTTGACAAGAATATGCTAAAGAATTGCAAAGAAAAAAGAGGAGGAGAAGGGAGAGGGGGGATCTTTTTGCATATTGGTACTCATTAAAAAGCCCCAGTAATAGTTTGAACACTGTGCTATTGCCACAAAGAACAATGACCTTAGAGACAAAATCACTTAGATATGGAAGTCTGAAATATGGCTGAGATAGCATTTCACGTTTCTAGGCAAAAGATGAGTGATTTCAATAAATTATGCTGGGACATCACCATACAGGAAAAGACAGATCTAACTTTCACTTGAAATAGGGTAAAAATGACTATCTACTTCTTTGTTATATCCCCCAAATCATCTAAATGTTAAAGCAAAATTTAGAAAGAAAATATAGGAGGCTATCCTTATGACATCTCAATACTGTCATTTCTATCTAAGGTGCCAAAAGTATAAATCATACTGAGAAAAGAAAATACTGAGAATACAACTGTATCAAAACTAAGAACTGCTGTGTATCAGGATGACAATGAAAAGAAAATCAAGAAGGAAAAGAAAGTCAATAGTCCCTATAAGTTGTATACAACCCATGTAACTAGTTTGATGTAACTGAAATATAATAGAATTCCAAACAGCCAAGCAAACAATACTAGCAAAGAAGCACAAATAAACAAATGGAAAGAGGTTTCAATCTCTCTGGTAAACAAAGCAAAATCCACACTAGAATAACAAAATACCATCCCATACCTATAAACTGAAAAAACTCAATAATCAATAACCAACAATCAGTCAATAATTCCAATACTAATAAGAACAGGTGGGGCTACTGGGAATAGCTCATACAGTGTTGGCATGGCTACAAATGATTCTACTACTTTGGGGCATTCCAGGGGTCAAAGAACCCACTTGTCAATGCAGGAGACATGGATTCATTCCCTCGGTCGGGATGATGCCCTGAGGAAGGAAATGGCAACCCACTCCAGTGTTCTTGCCTGGAGAACCCCATGGACAGAGGTGCCTGGTGGGCTACAGTCCATGGGGTCGCAAAGAGTCGGACATGACGACCATGCATGAACATGTTTGCCACATAGCAACACATGCACAAGGAAAAACGTGTGAGACTGTTCATTGTGACATGGTTCACAGTAGGAAAAATCTAGGGAAAAGCCACAAATGTTATCAAATCATATACTATAAAAAAGCATACAAATAAACCTGATGTATATTTATCGTAGATGCACATATATTCAGGGGACGTATATACTGATCCCCACAACATGGGGACTGTGGTAGTATATGGGGCACCCAGATTGTCTGGGCCAGAATCCTGACTCCTCCGGTCACCACTTGTGTGACCTGGGCCAGTGACTTAACCGATCTTTCCTGAGCCCCTCAGCTAGAAAACGGGGGATACAAATAGTATGGATGACCTCCCATGTCTATGGAAGGCTTTAAAGGGGCTAATGTATGCAAAATGGTCAGATAATGGCCAGCATATAGTAGATTTGCAGTTTCTATGGCTGTCATTATCATAATAGTCATTATTCTCATCAAGGCAATGGTTGCTTCTGGGGAGGGCAGGGAGGGACGTGGACAAACCTATGGCTTTATCCTCAAGGAAACCTGGCTACATGTTAACACCCATTCACCCTGAGTTTAATGTGAGGTTGTGGCTGAGGGTACCGCGTACATGATTACTTGTCACAGAACTTTCTAGACTTCACTGTGTGTTTCAAATAGATCATATATCAAGTTTTTTTTAAACCACTGTAACCATTTTATTTATTTTTTAAATATAAATATATTTATTTTAATTGGAGGTTACTTTACAATACTGTATTGGTTTTGCCATACATTGACATGAATCTGCCATGGGTGTACATGTGTTCCCCATCCTGAACCCCTCTCACATATCCCTCCCCATCCTATCCCTCTGGGTCATCCCAGTGCATCAGCCCTGAGCATCCTGTATCATGCATCAAACCTGGACTGGTGATTCGTTTCACATATGATAAAATACATGTTTCAGTGCAATTCTCCCAAATCATCCCACCCTTGCCCTCTCCCACAGAGTCCAAAAGACGGTTCTATACATCTGTGTCTCTTTTGCTGTCTCATATACAGGGTTATCATTACCATCTTTCTAAATTCCACATATATACGTTAGTATACTGTACTGGTGTTTTTCTTTCTGGCTTACTTCACTCTGTATAATTGGCTCCAGTTTCATCCACCTCATTAGAACGGATTCAAATGTATTTTTTTAATGGCTGAGTAATACTCCATTGTGTATATGTACCACAGCTTTGCTGATGGACGTCTAGGTTGCTTCCATGTCCTGGCTATTATAAACAGTGCTGCGATGAACATTGGGGTACACGTGTCTCTTTCAATTCTGGTTTCCTCAGTGTGTATACCCAACAGTGGAAAGACAAAGGACCCATGGAATATTATGGAGAAATATGTTTAAATTGCCTGTGACTGTGAGAGGAAGATATTGTAGGATCATATTTTTGGACTGACTCAACATTTCAGACACAACTGTGTGACTTAGCACACACACACACACACACCAGAATCCCTTACCACAGAAAAATCTCTAGATCCTAAAGAATGTTAGAAAAAAATCTTTAATTTCATAAGAGCAGTCCTTCTTTTGAAATAGCCACCCACATATGAGTAGATCTACTTTACCTCTGAGCAAACTGACACACAGAAAGACAGAACATCCAATTTTTTTTTTTTACTTAAAGTATTTTATCTTGATTATGACTAATTACGATAGACTTGGAGTTAGTGAAGTCTAGTTCAGTGAATCTTCACTGCATTTGCCTTTGAGCATGGTGATTTCTGATTTGATGGTTTATCTTTAAATTTATTGATGAAAATAGAGTTACCTTGGAGATGATGGAGAGCAAGCTGACCTGTTCACACTTGATGTAACACATTTTGGGATTTGTGGACAGAGTGCCCAAGGCAAGTAGGATTCTAAGGCCTGGTGAGTGTGCATTTTGCCTTTCTGAGGACCCAGAGGGAGAGGAAGAGTGGTAAGCCTTGGCAGGAAGGCAGCAACCCAGACATAAAATACCTCAGCTCTGAATGTGTCCACCGGAGCAGAAATTTATTAAAATCCTATTTTAGACCGTAAGGCACACGCACCAGTGAAGCAGCAGCTCCCGCTACGTCAGGTTTGTTTTGTACTTTGTTGCAGTACTTTTTTTTTTTAATGAAACTGAATGGTTGAGCAGCCCTGGCTTTAAAAGGAGTCTCTCAAGGACCCATGCCATGACTGGTTGTAGCAAAGCAGCCAAGTTCTTGCCTTCTCCATAAAACCATTCTCGAGCTTCTCACTACGGCTGTGTTGCACTTCCCTTTTCAGAAACAAGCAAGGACCAACTTGACCTGTAAATAGAATCTCTTCCTTCTTGGAGGGTGGTCATTTCAGCTGAATCCCAAGTGGAAGAGTTTCATTAGATTGGGAAAAAAGGGGAAGGCAGGTGGAGGATGAAAGAAGCTTTAAGGAGAATGAGGGTGTTTCTGCTTCTAAAACTTCTTCACCATCCCTATTACCAGTTACTGTCTGTAAGGCTATCTGCTCCTCTTCCCCACTTTTCATGGAATCCTGAAGTCCTAGAGGAGGGTATGACTGCATTAATTTTCTAAAGGAGCACACTGACTGTCAGGGTCATGAAAGAGGAATGATGAAGAACCATCACATTCTGGAGGGGACAGATGTGATATCTAGAGGCAGTGTGGGATCCTGGATCGAATCCTAGAGCAGAGAAAGGACAACAGTAAAAACAAACAAACAAACAAACAGGAAGTCCAGGTGAAGCCTGTAGTTCAGTAAGGGATTTTGTACATTGTTACATTCTTAGTTTTGATGAATGTATCACGGTTATTTAAGATGCAATTGGTAGTGTGTGAGCTATAGAAACTGGAGAAGGGAATGGCAACCCACTCCAGTATTCTTGCCTGGAGAATCCCAGGGATGGCGGAGCCTGGTGGGCTGCTGTCTATGGGGTTGCACAGAGTCAGACACGACTTAGCAGCAGCAGCACCGGTGCTATAGAAAAGCAGTCTTTGTCACTTTACAATCCATTTTTATTTTTTCTAGACATTAAAAGACAGTAAATAAGGCTAAAATTAAAAGTAAAATATTCAAGAAATTGGTTGCTGTGTGACAGACGTGCAGTGTGTTTTTCTCCAATAAAAATGGTTAGCATTAGTTGCTCAGTTGTGTTTGACTCTCTGCAACCCCATGGACTGTAGCCCACCAGGCTCCTTTATCCATGAAATTATCCAGGCAAGAATACTGGAGTGGGTAGCCATTCCCTTCTCTGGGTGATCTTCCCAATCCAGGGATCAACCCAGGTCTTCTGCACTGCAGGCAGATTCTTTACTGTCAGAGCCACCAGGGAAGCTCAGAAATGATGGTTGCAGAATGTTTATTGCCTGTGGAATCTGATACCAGCTATGTTGAAGAAATTCAGGGAACTCACTTGGCTAGTTGTAGATAAATATGATGTCCAGTGCTGGGCTATCTGCTCCTTGTCCCTTCAGGGCGTGAGCAGAAAATTCAAGTCTGTCACTGGAGACACTGTTACTCATAACCTACTTCCTGCATGGCAGTTTATTTACCTGAAGTGTTTTGAGCAAGAACTAGAGTTCTGGGGAAGCCAGGGTGGGTTTCCCATGTGGCGCTAGTAGTAAAGAACCCATCTGCCAGTGCAGGAGAGAGAAGAGATGCGGGTTCCATCCCTGGGTCAGGAAGATGCCCTGGAGGAGGAAATGGCAACTCACTCCAGTGTTCTTGCCTGGGAAATCCCACAGACAGAGGAGCCTGGCGGGCTACACTCCATGGAATCACAAAAAGTCGGACGAAACTAGCGACTAAACAACAACAACAAGGGGCAGGGCATGGAGGTTACAAGGAAGTCCATCCAGTGAGGGCAGAGGCCTTCAGTGTGCACTGTGAGTTCTTGTGCTGGGAGTTCTAGAACTTGTTGAAGTTTTTCTTTAAGTCACAGTGAAAAAAGGGCAGTGAACCCACAATTGGCTCAGCTACCCCAATCTTGGTAGAATAGAAGCTTGGATTAGGAGATAAGTGGTTATGCAAAAAAAAAGGAATAAAATACACCAAAGAAGATAACATTTCTTGCTTGCCTGTCTCTGTGGCTTGAGAATCACACCTGCTATACTTTCTGCCCAGCTGTGTACCGTTACTTACTTTTGAGACTGAGATTTCTAACACCATGAAACATCATGTTTTAAATCAGCTTGTTATTGTCATTTAGTCGCTCAGTCATGTCTGACTCTTTTGTGACCCTGTGGACTGTAGCCCACCAGGTTCCTCTGTCCATAGGATTTCCTAGGCAAGAATATTGGAGTGGGCTGCCATTTCCTTCTTCAGGGAATCTTCCTGACTCAGGGATTCAACCCGAATCTCCTGCACTGATAGGTGGATTCTTTACCACCGAGCCACCTGGGAAGTCCTTTAAGTCAGCAGTAAGTGCATATTTCTTTATTTCTTAACTTGGCAAATGAAGTGGTTTATTAAAAATGAAAGGTGGGGGTTTTGGTTTGTCTTTTTTATTTTTTAATGGCAGTTCTCAACAACAACCTTGAAGGAGCTCTTAAACAAATTCAAGCTTTTCTGACACTCAATAATGGATATATTCTGAAGTCATATATTTTGGACAAAGTTTTCTAACAATATAAATATTTCATAATTTCTTGATAAAATAATAATCAGTATTAAATACTATTTTCTGTGAATTTTTAAAATACCTTAAGGTA